>CAXITT010000252.1:285562-364624 GCA_964033795.1 Lymnaea stagnalis | reverse complement strand
CCAGTGAAGTACTAAGTCTAGTCACTTCAAGCGTCCACAATCAAGTGATCAGATCTTAAAAGTCATGTACTTGCTAATATCCTAGGATGCAGTTATGTATCATGCTGACGAAGTTCTGAGTGCAGATCCTTCCAGCATTCACCGTCAAGTGATCAGATCATAAAAAGGCAGAATCTTGCTTGTTCAGGCTATTTATTCGAGTTCGATGACGATTAGCTGATGGTTCAATTGGGTGATTCAAATGAGGGGTCATTTTTCCATCCAATGAAAATCACTTTCACTGTTGCGGGTTTGACCTTCAACCCTCAAGGTTAATCGGACTGAGGTGACCATCCTTTTTCAGGCTTTGGCGTGAGTTTTCTGTCTAGACAATGCATTTCCAGCAAGGGACGATACTACGCCTTGCTGTCTACAGGGCAAAAATGAGGGGGGGGAATGGTATTATTTCCTCAAGGTTGTTCGGTGTGATGGTTGACCGCAAATAGCATGTTCGGGAGAAGAGCGAACTGGTGCAGGAATGTGATATCACAATGGAACTCACTCGTGCAGAGCGACTGCGGGACAACTTGAGGGGAGGGAAAGGAGTTATTATACAAGGGTTTCCAAGGGCGGGTTTATGATATAAGAAATTTTACAAAGTCCAGCCTCAGATCGTCACACCTATCATCCCCATGATGGGATGGCGGCGTATCGTAGCCTTCGGCAAAGGCAATATTAGAATGCATAATATCCGAAATATAATATAAGCATTATTAGAATAATATCAAACACTAGCGAATAATCAACACAAAGTGTATGAACAATACAAGTGCAATACCATGATATCAAATTAATTGTTGCATACTGACTAGTACTTCAGGTAGCAGTCGCAGTTAATGATCACGGCAATGAAGTATTAAGTCTCGTTACTTCTAGCGTCCACAATCAATTGATCAGATCTTAAAAGACATATACTTGCTAATATTCTAGGTTGCAGTTATGTATCACGCTCATAAAGTCCTCAGTCTATATCCTTCAAGTGTCCACGGTCAAGTGATCAAATCATAAAAGACACATTCTTACATTTTTCTGGCTATTTATTCGAGTTGGGTGACGATTCGGTGATGATTCAATTGGGTGGTTTAAATGTTGTTTGTTTTCCCATCTAATGACAATCAATTTCGATGTAACGGGTTTGATCTTCTACCCTCAAAATTTATTAGGGTGAGGTGGAAAATCTAAATTCACGCTTCGACGGGAGATTTCTTTTGTAGAAATGCAATAACGACAAGGAACGTTACTCCACCTTGCTGTCTCCAGGGCGAAACTGAGGGGGGTGGTGTATTATTTTCTCAATTTTCATCGATGAGAGGGGTTGAACACAAACTCCACACTTTTGGGATGAGTGAACTGGTGTAGGAATGCGATAACACCAAGTGAAGTCACTCAGGCTATGCTACTGCGGGGGCAAAACATAGGGAGGGAATGGTATTATATTACAGGGGTTTTCAAGGGCGTAGTTACGGGGAAGAAACTTCACAAAATCCAGCCTCAGATCGTCACACACAGGATTCCACAAAATAGGATGTACAACTAATTTGATTAATAAAAATAAGTTACAGCAGGATATTATACATTGAGTCTGATTGACGGACTGGTTCGACAGTATCCGACATGATATGTAGATATACTTACACCATATATTAAAGGCACATTTGTGGCTGCTCTCTCCATTGATCCAGTGTCCAATTTAATAATAGGAAATGTAGATGACGCTCCTGCATTAAACGCCTACACAGTTACTAGAGCCATGACAACTCAGTGCGTAGTGGCTGAGAGGTTACCTGATGATTTTTTGGTTTGTACAGACCCTGATGTATTCGAATCCACATGTTTCTTGGCAGACCAAAAAAAAACCCAAAAAAACCCAACCATTAGCTAAATTTTGGGACAAAGCCGAGACAGGTGAACTAAATGAGAAAAAAGTGGGATAACTTCCTTTATAGACTCAAAATATCTCAATATTTATAATGATAAAATGAAAACAGGACTTATAGGAGAACAATTAATGATACCTAAAAATAGGAGAGACATTGTTCTCTCCAAGGGCTCTTCTGGAGTATTGGCAGGGCACATGTCAATAAATAAGACTAGAGAAAGAATCTTTTCCCAATTTTATTGGGCTGGAATAGATAAAGATATCAAACAATACTTTAAAACATGCGATATATGCCAAAAGGCCAGGTATCTAGGACAAAATAAACGTATTGATTAAGGGAAAATGAATGTGATTGCAACCCCCTTTGCCAAGGTCGCAATGGACCTAATCGGCCCCATGCAGATGACCGCCAGGAAAAACAGGTTCATCGTTACATTAAATTACAAGACAACTAGATGGCCAGAGGCCGTTGCCTTAAAAGAGACCAGTGCCGAGACGGTGATAGAAGCACCTAGTATCATTTTTTCCAGGATAGGTTTCAAAGAGGAAATTTCGCCTCTTAATGGCTCCCAGTTTAAATCAAAGTTATATGTTCAGGACACAAATTTTTTTGTATCAAGTGAAGAAAGTCTTCCCTATATCATCCCAGTTCGAATGGGCTTGTTGAGAGTTTCAATGACTCTCTTAAATCAATGCTGCTAAAACTAGCTGTAACAGAACACATTAACTGGGATAGATTTATAAGTGCAGCATTATTTGCCCTTAGAGAGGTGCAAAATGAAGCCACACAATTTTCTCCTTATAAAATGGTCTATGGACGTAAAGTCTGAGGCCCCATGATTTCATAAATGCATAAAAAGACTGCATACGAATATTTATTGAACATGAGACACAGGCTTCAAATTTCAAAAGAACTGGCGCTCTCCGATAATGAAATCTCAAAATTTAAAATGAAAGAACATTATGACAAAAAGATTATATCTAAGAATATTGAAGTAGGAGACTACGTACTGCTACTTAAACCTAAAAGACATAACAACATGTCTTTATTCTGGGATGGGCAATATCCAGTTATTCGACGTACGTCCTACTTTATTGTTACCATTAAGAAAGGTGTGTCTCCCAAAAACCTATCACATCAACAGAGGTCAAATATCATGACCGTCATAAGGATGAAACAGTGACTCCAGATAATAAAATACACATACTTGTTGGTTGAATGGCTTCCATCATTACGGAGGATGACTTTGACGAAGAAAATGATTTAAACATGTTCAAGAGAATGTTTTCTTGGCATTATATGAAGCCACATATTTTTCGAAAATTGATCTTACTGAGGGGTTTTTGAAGATTTCTATATCCGAAAATAGCAAGTTTTTTACAGCTTTTAGAGTACCGTTACGTCATTTTCAATTTTGTTATTTACCTTTTGGTTTAAAAAAACAGTCCCTTTAACTTTGCCAGAGTTATTAGAACACTTTTGAAAGACATCGACAATGTGGTTTCCTATTTTGATGACATACGTATTCACACTCAAACTTTGAAAGAACATATAGAAACCTTAAATATGTTTTTTTACGAAACTAAAGGAGGCATAATTTTACGGAAAAACCTATCTAGCTAGAACTTGGCTTCTCTAAATTTACCTTTTCAGGGCACAATGTGGGGAAAGGGAATCAAGGATCTGATCTAGGTAAAATTGAGAAAATCCTCCAATTGAGTGCCCCTAGGACTAAGAAGGAAGTGAATAACTTGTTAAGACTTAATAATTAGTATAAAAAAAATATTACCAATTATCTGATATAGTGCATCCTTTGACAAACCTTTTACGAAAAGGGGCACCTTCAAAAATTGATAGGTCCCCTAAATGTGAGGATGCCCTCAAAAGTATTCAGACACATCTGGCCAGTGAACCCATTCTTAAACTACCCGATCTTACAAAACCATTTACTCCCCAAACAGATTCCTCAAATACAGGTATTTCTTGTTGTTTGATGCAGATGTTTGAAGGAATAATCCATCCCGTCAAATTTATGAGTCGAAAACTTTTACCCAGAGAGCAAAGTTATTCTGTTATTGAGAGAGAGTTCCTGGAAATTGTATGGTCTGTTCAACAGCTCTCTGAATTTTTATATGGACAGGTCTTTGAACTTCTCTGTAAACACAAGCCGCTGTCAATCTTACAAAGCGCTTTCTGTGACAAGTCACGCATATGTAGATGGGACCTAATGCTGCAAGAGTTCTGAAAATTTGGCTGCTGACATACTTTCTTGATTGGATTAAGAAGACCCTATATATGGCCAATATGAGGCCCATTATTGCCTGTGACCAAAAAATGGAATAAACTGTACATATCTTTTATTAGCTATTAATTATTGTTTTCTTGCTCATGAAAATATTGTTGTTTATTTTCATTTCCATTTATTTAGATAAATAAAAGTATCTTATCTTATCATTTCATCTGTGTTAAATCAAAAATATTAACATTGTGTTATTGAATAACATGAATATATTAATAATAAGCTTGTATTTCGTTGTTCGTTTTTGAATTAATTTTCATGGTAAAACCCTATCAAAGTATATCGAATTATTTCTATGGAACAATCAATTTCTATAATATTCCATAACTTTAAATGTATTATGTTTAGTTTTGTCTTAGTACATAGCACTGAGTAGAGTTGTGTACGGACACTATACTCCTGTGCCTGAGTCAGGTGTTTTAACTATAATCAAGACCGCATAATAGAATCCTCTTGTAAGATATCCTGGTGATGGTTTCAGAATTTAGTTACCTAGGCATTATATTTAGCATTAAATTGTATTTAAGGAGTTGACTTTGTTGAGTTGGTGAGTGTCCTCTATGAGTTGGAAGGTGGTACTAACAATTTTTATGTTGCTAGGTTAGTTAGACACTTTGGTGTGCTAATTAAGGTTACATAATGTTGTTTTTAACTTAATTTTCATGTCACTTAATTTAAAATGTAATATTGCAATCAATTGGTATACATTTGTCACTCACTCTTGTTTATTGTTTGATGTTTATTGACAAATTTTGAGATATATATTACAGGGTGACATGAATTTTTCAAATTAATGTAAAAAAAAACGGGGAGGAATGTTAAGGCATTCGTCTTGTTTAGAGAGTTTTTGGGTATATTAATTTATTTAATGTTTGATATTTGGTGACGTATTGCCCGAAATGTGATGTGACGTAATTATTATTTTTTGATACTTTATTTTAATATTAATAATCAATGAATTGTAAAGCTAATTAAACTAAACAACTAGACAGCGAAGTCATAGAACCTTAGGGTAGAACTGGGTTCATAACACATGGTGCCCTTATTCTAATTACGCCACTAGGCAAGGAATATATCGGCACTGCAAATGACGATCATTTTATAGAGATGTAGGCCACAAATAGAGGGCGCTGATGGCTCTTGAGTGATAATGGGTATGTGTCGCTCCAAAAAAAAATTGTTGTTTAAAAAGCAAGAGGATCATTTTGGAACATACCTTAATTCATCTTTTCTATTCAAATTTTTCAGTCAGTAAAATATTTGTTTTTTAACTCATGCATTATAGTGCCCCTTTCCTTGCATAAACTTAATTCCTTAAGTCAGTGATTTGCTCTCTATGACAAAAAAGAATGTTTCTTATGATTTAAACTGTGAAGTTTTCCCCTGCCTTAATATGGCATCACCTTTGAATATGAACCTTATACAATTCAGTGAGACCCGTTTGATTCTCCAATTCGTTGATTTCCATCATGTTTTCTTTGCTTTATTTAAAACAATAGAAAAGAGATTTATACTTTCTCGGGGCTAACACATTCCTCGGATCCCAGTCTTTTTTTTTTTTAACATTCTCATAACACCTCCTCCAAGTAACAGGAAAACTTTTTACTTAAAATCGTATGGAAAATTGGCACCCTTAAAAAACAGAAAAAACTCTCAGAAAACAAATGAGAAGCCAATAGTTCTTCAGTGATTCAAAGTATGAGTCATTTTAAACCCATTATTTCATACGTTAGTGTCTTCTTGATGTCTTGTACAAGAACCCTCCCTCCTAACATGAGCCGCTTTGTTAGCTTCTTTATCGTTCACGATCTTAGGATAAATTTATAGTGGCGTCACCAACGTCGTAACGAGACCAGGAACATTGTACTGACATCTTGGTTAGCGATAGTTTTCTTAACTTCAAATTGTTGCTGTGCCATTGTGGTGAAATGACGTTTATGTTAGGGGTGTAAGACCGACTCTCTAATGAGTGTCACACCTGCTTGTGTCTAGGGGTATTAGGTTATGTCAATTTTACACACCAAGGGTCATAATAACATACTCCAGTATACTTAAACTACCAAATATTTAGAAAACCATTTAGTAAATGAAACGATTAATTTATGTTTTAGACCAGTGATTCTCAACTTTTGTAAAGCCGCAACCCTGTAGTACAGTTCCTCATGTGGTGACGACCGCCATCCACATAACTATTTTCGTTGCTATAACTGTAGAGTAGATTTGTTTTCCGATGATCTTACGCGATCGCTAGAAATCGTTCGTTCGACACCCAAAAAGGTTGCGACGCACAGGTTGAGAACTGCTGGTTTAGACCACAATCTGTGTAATGTCGATGGTCGTAACGTTAACAACCTTTGTCGTTCCAAATGATGGTACAAGTTACCCAAGTCGGGTTTGAGGGTGTGGTCATTGTTAATAACAGAACTAAACAGACTTGGTCACTAGGGAGAAATTATTATTTTTCTTGTGGAATCCTCAATTTCAGTTCAGAAGAATCAGTTAAAATAATGCGCCTGACTTATAAAAAAATGTAGGCGTCTTCTGATTTCCTCATGTGACATACAATATTGGTGTTGTAATTGATAGGTGGGAGTAGGTGACCAGGGGCGGTGTATGTGATCAAGGGCGGTGTATGTGATAATGGGCGGTGTTTGTGATCAAGACCGGTGTATGTGATCAAGTGCGGTGTATGTGATCAAGTGTGGTGTATGTGATCAAGTGCGGTGTATGTGATCAAGTGTGGTGTATGTGATCAAGGCCGATGTAATTGATCAAGGGCGGTGTATATGATCAATGGTGGTGTATGTGATAAAGGGCGGTGTATGTGATCAAGACCGGTGTATGTGGTTAAGTTCGGTGTGTGACCAAGGACGATGTGTGTAATCAAGGGCGTTGTTTGTAAACAAGGGTGGTGTGTGTAATCAAGGGCGGTGTGTGTAATCAAGGGCGGTGTGTGTAATCAGGGGTGGTGTGTGTAATCAGGGGTGGTGTGTGTGATCAAGATCGGTGTATGTGGTTAAGTTTGGTGTGTGACCAAGGACGATGTGTGTAATCAAGGGCGTTGTTTGTAAACAAGGGTGGTGTGTGTAATTAAGGGCGGTATGTGTAATCAAGGGCAGTGTGTGTAATCAGGGGTGGTGTGTGTAATCAGGGGTGGTGTGTGTGATCAAGATCGGTGTATGTGGTGAGGGGCGGCGTAAGAAATCACCACTAGATTCACTCTTTCTCACTCAACGTCGGTTTATTTCTCTAACTCTCCCTACACTCTGTCTATCTCTTGATTTCTCTATCACTCTCTCACTCTCTCTAATGGTCTCTCTCTTACTTTGTCTAATTACAATCTGTCTATTAGAGGCTTTCTAACGATCCCTCTCACACCTCCCTCACTCTTACATTCTCTCTCAAAGTTATTCTCTGTCTCACTATCTTACTCTCTTTCTCTCTCTCTGTCTACCTTTTATCTCTCTCACTCACTTCCTCATTGAATCTGTCTAAGTCACCTCTCACTCTCTCTCACTTTCTTTCCCCTCAATTAGTCTCTAAATATGTCTCAATATCTTAATCTTTTTCTCCAAGTTTAACTCTCTCTCTCTCTCTTTATTACTATCTAACATATTCTCTCTAAATAAAATTCTGAATCTCCCCTTTAAAGTCTTTCTCCACCTCAACATTCTCTCTCTCTTACTCTCTCTCTCTGACTTTCTCACTTCGTTTGACTCGCTCCAATGCTCTTGTTATTTCTCTAACTATATGTCTCTTAACTCTCGTACTCATTCGTTTTCGTTCTGTCACTCTCAACTTTTCTCTCTGTCTCCCTTTCTCTCTCAACCTTTTTTCACTCTCACTCTCGATTGTCATTCAGTCCCACTCTCTAGGACTTTCAATCTCTATCTTACTTTAGATATATATCACTCTCTCTCCTAATCTCACTTACTCTCTCTCAGTCTTACTTTAGATATATCTCACTCTCTCCCTCCCCATTTCACTTACTCTCTCTATCTTACTTTAGATATATCTCACTCTCTCTCCCCATTTCACTAACTCTCTCTGTCTTACTTTAGATATTGTGACGATCTGAGGCTGGACTTTGTAAGATTTCTTATATCGTAAAGCCGCCCTTGGAAACCCTTGTATGATAACTCCTTTCCCTCCCCTCAAGTTGCCCCGAAGTCGCTCTGCACGAGTGAGTTCCCTTGTGATATCACATTCCTGCACCAGTTCGCTCACCCCCCCCCCCCGAACATGCTATTTGCGGTCAACCATCCCACCGAACAACCTTGAGGAAATAATACCATTCCCCCCCTCATTTTTGCCCTGTAGACAGCAAGGCGGAGTATCGTCCCTTGCTGGAAATGCATTGTCTAGACAGAGAACTCACGCCGAAGCCTGAAAAAGGATGGTCACCTCAGTCCGATTAACCTTAAGGGTTGAAGGTCAAACCCGCAACAGTGAAAGTGATTTTCATTGGATAGAAAATTGACCCCTCATGTGAATCACCCAATTGAACCATCAGCTAATCGTCATCGAACTCGAATAAATAGCCTGGACAAGCAAGATTCTGCCTTTTATGATCTGATCACTTGACTGTGAATGCTGGAAGGATCTGCACTCAGAACTTCGTCAGCATGATACATAACTGCATCCTAGGATATTAGCAAGTATATGACTTTAAGATCTGATCACTTGATTGTGGACGCTTGAAGTGACTAGACTTAGCACTTCACTGGCGTGATACTTAACTTCAACTGCTACCTAGAGTACTAGTAAGTACGCAACCATGATTTTGGTATTGCACTTGTATTGTTCACTCGCTATGTCTCAAATATTCGATCGTGTTTGACCCTATTCCAATAATGCCTATATTCACTTTATATTGATATTATGGATTATATTATTGTTTTTGCTGTGGGTTTCGACATGCCGCCATCCCATCATGGGGATGGTAGGTTGTTGTTCCAACCCGCCCATGTCTCTTTTAACGAGATGACAATACGGACACTATGTACCTGTAGATATAATGATTGTTATTGATACCATGTCCCATATTTTATTAATTAAAATGTTTGAGTGGTCTAACATTGTCGCGATGCAACATATGCTCCCGCCGACAATGAAAAGACTTATATTAAATCCACAAATTGGATGTATATATGTGCAAGCTATGTCACCTTCCATACATCGATCTGAATTCGTTGCTAGTGGAACGGGACTTATCAGCTTATGGATATTCGCCTGGATACTTATCCAATTTTGTATCATTTTGCCTTTAGCCTGGTTTCTACTACTGGACCGACTTACCTCGAGCTGGAACTAGGGGATGATCACATCCTACACCAAACTACCTGACAGCTAGGACTTCGAGATCCAGGGACTCTCACCACCACGATTTATCGCGGGAGAGTCATTTTCCCCTCGCAGACATCCCAAGGAATCTACGACCGGGAACTCCGACTTCGCTACGCTCAGAACAGCACCGAAGACCGGAACAGGGACACTGCTTCTTGAACAGAAGGACTCCCACACTGTGTGATCCACCGAGACCATCACAGAATCTATAAAGGCTAAGTTTACCAAGAACGAGCATAGAACTTGAGCAAGATAGCAATAGTAATGATGATACCGCCTGTATGTTAGGGACACTTGCTTTGGGTTAATATACTTTTCTAATTGGATGAAATCCGTTTGATATATATACATTGAGCATCCCGAGTGTTTCAAGTAGGAAGTTGTAAATATTATTGTGTAATAAATATTTGTAGTTAATTTCACCTTTAACTAAGACTTCGTTTCAGTCTATACTATATGTATATAGATAGGTGTTATGTCCGTGTGGTTATTCGGCTTAAATAACATATCCCTAGACAGAGTGCCAAGAGGAGTTCTCATACGAGAGACACTCTTCTCCAATAAGTCATAAGTCAGATCACCACACGGGTGTAAATGGGGGCCCGTCCGGGATGTTTCGAACAAACGTCCGTTTAGTATAATAAAATAGATAGACTGAATAATTTTGGTATAGGCGACTTTTGAAAATTTTAAATTTTAAGTCGGAAGAAAGAAACTATATTTGCTATGCTCAAGGTTTATGGTCTTTCTACTTAAGATATTAAATTAATTTAATACTTATTGATGTTCATGTGATAATTATTTGATTTGGTGATTGCAAAATCATTGGTTCGTACTGCTAGTGTTCTAGGTTCTAAGTGGTAAGTACTGTCATACGCCCAATATGGCAGAGTTTGTTAAAATCAGAGCTGAGGCCAGAAAGGACGGAGAATCATATGGATTTGCGGGTGCCGAATTATCAAAATATGTCGAAGAACGCATTAAGGCAGACCGAGAGGCTGCTGAGAGAAAGGAACAGGCAGCCCGAGAAGCCGCTGATAGACAGGCAGCCCGAGAGGCCGCTGAGAGAAAGGAACAGGCAGATAGAGAGGCCGCTGATAGACAGGCAGACAGAGAGGCCGCAAAGGAACAGGCAGTCAGAGAGCACGAACTAAAGATGAAGGAGTTGGAAACAGAACAGTTAAGAATTAGAAGTGAACCAAAAACTGAAGCCACTGCTTCAGGGTCCAGTACCATACCGACCGCAGTCACGTATGACGCCAAGGTAGGACTAGTTCACACACCTTTCTTTTTTCCCCTGGAAGCGTTTGATGAAAAGATTGAGACGATGGACGTTTTCTTAAACCGCTTTGAGAGGTTGGCCCGTAGCTATGAACTTCCAGAAGATAAGTGGAACGTCAAACTATCCTCTGCCCTGAAAGGAAAAGCTCATGAAACCTACTGTAAATTATCCGAGACGGAATCCTCAAGTTATCCTGCGTTAAAATCAGCCTTGTTGCTCAAGTATGAATTAACAGCTTCCTACTACCACAAGAAATTCCGAAACGCCCGCATCGAGAGATCAGAAACTTATGCTCAACTCTTAGAAAGATTGACACAGTATCTGTCGAAATGGCGCATTCTAGGAAAATACCCAGAATCCTTCCAAGGAATGGTAGACCTGATACTAATAGAGCAATTTAAAGAATGTATGTCTCCGGATCTTAGGATATTCATAGAGGAACAAGGGGCCACCAAGATAGAGGTAATCAAGGAGTTGGCGGACCGGTACACCACCGCCCACAAGGAAGATCGTAAAGAGATAAAAAAAGAAAAGGGCCAGCAGGAAATAAAATCCAACAAGTCTACTTATGAACTCGGAACAAGGCCGCCGCACCCTAGGAATTTCAAATCAGATAATTCATCCTTTGGCCATAAAAGAAACCAGGTAGAATACCCCCCCTTCCCCAGCCGCCGGAGATGGTGTGAGCTCCATAAGACCTCATCCCATGACTCCCGCGAGTGCGGTGGAAAAGGTAAACAGCAACCGGCTCAGACAGCCGCTGTAAGCACCAAACCATCTCGCCTTGCCGCATATGCAAGAGCGGAGATGATCATTCCCTCAGATGGTCCGGAAACAAGAGCATTTCCTCCCATCGTGGAGAATATATTAGTCAACGGAACACCGGCCCGTTGCTTAAACGACACTGGGTGCTCGTACGATGCCATAGTGCGACGTTCATTGGTCAACCCAACAGACTTCACCGGCGATACAATCGCTGTGCAAGGCGCTAATTTGGACCTCCCTCCCATGATCCTTCAGATAGCGAAGATCAGAGTGGAATCAAGATACGTAAATGGAGTGATTAGTGCGGCGGTTATGGACTCGCCGATCCATGACATCATTTTGGGTTGCCGCTACGTGTTTTTGGGTAGCCCCGAAACGCCGATCTATGTCGCCCCCATGGTGACTAGATCGAAAAAGCCACAGGGTACCGAGGGTGAGCAGCTTAACCCAATGCCTAAGGAGATGCGAGCCGCTCAAAGAGACGACCCATCCCTCGCCCGGTTTTTTACCTTAGTGGACCAAGGAGAACCCCAAAGGGGCAGGGCTTTATTCTTCTTGAAGTGTGGATTACTATATCGCCGTGTAGGTGATAAGGAAAGTAATAGAAGTCAACTTGTCGTTCCAATCCAGTCCCGGCAAGAAGTAATGGAAGTGGGGCATGCCGCTTCTACGAGTGGACACCAAGGACAAGGCGCCACTTTCCATAGAATCCGTTATTACTATTACTGGCCAGGAATGACAGGGGATATCAAGAGATACGTGTCTTCTTGCCCTCAGTGTCAAAAGAGATCAGCCAGAAGTTATGTGCCACCCGTCCCGCTGGGGAGAACTCCATTGATTGAGACCCCATTCAAAAGGGTATCCGTCGACATTCTTGGTCCACTCACTAGGACCAAGAAGAGAAATGCCTACATATTGTGTGTAGTGTGCCAGTCATCACGCTGGCCAGAAGCCGCCGCTCTGCCCAGTATTGACACAAAACATGTCGCTGAGGCACTATTCACCATATTCACCCGAATAGGATTTCCCGAGGTAATTCTTACGGACAACGGATCACAGTTCACGGGAAAACTGATGTCTGAAGTGTATAAAACATTCAACACTACACACCTAAGATCCTCCGTATACCATCCACAAGCCAATGGACTAGTCGAGCGGTTCAATTCCACGCTCATATCTATGCTCAGACGTCTAACGGATGGACGACCCGAAGAGTGGGACATTTATTTACCTGCCGCTCTATTCGCCTACCGAGAAGTGCCGCAGGCGAGCCTGGGTTATTCCCCTTACCAAATCATATACGGTTCACAACCAAGGGGGCCACTTGAGGTTCTTAGGCAGAACTGGACCAAGGACGACGTAGACGAGGAAGCCAAGACCGTCTCCCAGTATGTGCGAGACTTGAAAGAACGCCTGGAACGGGTAAGAACCCTAGCCCTGGACAACCTGAGGAGAGCGCGTAGGCGGCAGGAAAAACATTACAACCGCCGGGTTAAAGAAAGGTCATTAAAAGCTGGAGACAAGGTATTATTACTGTTACCGAGTCACACTAACAAATTACACATTTGTTGGCAAGGACCCTTCGTCATAACCCGAAAGATGTCCGCCACAAATTATGTGATAAGGATAAAGAACAAGGAAAAGATGTATCACATCAATTTGCTGAAGAAGTACATGGAGAGACCGGGCTCCGAGACTAGCCATTTATTGGTAGCCATTGCCATAGCAGAGGACGTTATTGAGCCTAAGGTTACGACTGAATACCCCCTTGTTTCAAAAGAAACGTTTCACGACGTAACCATCAGTCCTGAGCTATCACTGCATAATAGACAACAAGCTGAAGATCTGATCGCCAAATACCCTGAGGTGTTGACCGACAAACCAGGAAGGACCAGCCTTGAACGCCTCACCATGACTGTCATTGATGACAAGCCAGTGCGCGTCAAGCCTTACCCCTTACCTCACGCTAAGGCCCACATTGTTGAACAAGAAGTGGGCGAATTACTGAAAGCTGGGATTATTGCACCCTCATTGTCGCCTTATAATGCCCCGATAGTCTTAGTAAGGAAACCCGATGGGAGTCATAGAATGTGCATTGACTTCAGACGCCTCAATGCAGTGGTAGAATTTCAAGCTGAGCCACTCCCAGATACCCCTACCATATTTGCCAACCTTAGTCAAGCCTGCTATTTTAGCAAGCTGGACCTTAGTAGGGGCTACTATCAGATTGAGGTAGCGCCAGAATGCCGAAAACTATTGGCATTCAGTACTCCACAAGGACACTATGAATTCAACACAGTGCCTTTTGGATTAAACAACGCCTCCAGCGTGTTTACTAGGATGATGAGAAAGCTACTATTCCCAATTCAACGGCCAGGACTCTTCAATTTTATTGATGACATCTTGATAGCCACCAGGACTTGGGAGGAACATTTGGAGACACTTTCCGTTCTGCTCAAAAGATTGAATGACACAGGATTGACAGCAAAACCATCCAAATGCCTGATCGGCTTCCAAAAGCTTAAGTTTTTAGGACACATGATTAAGGAGAACATGATCATGCCAGTTGAAGAAAAGATTTCCCAGCTCCGCGAGTCACCCCGACCAGAGACCAAAACGAATGTCCGATCATTCCTCGGAATGTGCGGCTACTACCAGAAATTCATTCCAAAGTTTAATTTGGTAGCTGCACCTCTGTCGGATCTAACGAAGAAGGATCAACCGGAAAAGGTAAAATGGAATGATGACTGCGAGGTCGCCTTCCAGAAGTTGAAGGAGTTACTTACAGCAGAACCCATATTACATTTACCCAATCTTGAAAAACCCTTCATCCTACGTACCGACGCCAGTGCTCTAGGACTGGGCGCCGTCCTCATGCAATCAGATGAAAAGGAATATCCAACTTTATTTCCCACCGCTTACGCTAGTAGGAAATTATCCACAGCAGAAAGGAATTACGCGGCCATAGAATTGGAATGTCTCGCTTTGATCTGGGCCGTGGAAAAATTTCAGCCGTACCTATATGGGAAACATTTTGTCCTTCAGACTGACCATAGGCCATTGTCATTCCTATCTTCAGCAAAGAATTTGAATTCCCGATTAATGAGATGGTCCCTACTACTGCAACCATACTCATTCCACATAGAGTACATCCCCGGAAAGATAAATTTTGCCCCAGACCTCTTAAGTCGTCATCCCGCTTCTGACGCCGAAGATAACTCTGACAAAATTTTAAATGTTCACGCACCAAAATTTGTACCTTCGGGAACAAATCCAGCCAAAAAGGAATGCTCCCCACAGAAGAAATTTTAAAGCCAGCATTTAATGCTCCATTCTATGAATGAATCTTCTTAGGATGGGCCTATGTGACGATCTGAGGCTGGACTTTGTAAAATTTCTTATATCATAAATCCGCCCTTGGAAACCCTTGTATAATAACTCCTTTCCCTCCCCTCAAGTAGCCCCGCAGCCGCTCCGCACGAGTGAGTTCCCTTGTGATATCGCATTCCTACATCAGTTCGCTCACCCCCAGAGCGTGATATTTGCTGTCAACCCATCCCACCGAACAACCTTGAGGAAATAATACCATTTCCCCCCTCATTTTTGCCCTGTAGACAGCAAGGCGGAGTATCGTCCCTTGCTGGAAATGCATTGTCTAGACAGAAAACTCACGCCAAAGCCTGAAAAAGGATGGTCACCTCAGTCCGATTAAACTTGAGGGTTGAAGGTCAAACCCGCAACAGTGAAAGTGATTTTCATTGGATGGAAAAATGACCCCTCATTTGAATCACCCAATTGAACCATCAGCTAATCGTCATCGAACTCGAATAAATAGCCTGAACAAGCAAGATTCTGCCTTTTATGATCTGATCACTTGACGGTGAATGCTGGAAGGATCTGCACTCAGAACTTCGTCAGCATGATACATAACTGCATCCTAGGATATTAGCAAGTACATGACTTTTAAGATCTGATCACTTGATTGTGGACGCTTGAAGTGACTAGACTTAGTACTTCACTGGTGTGATACTTAACTGCAACTGCTACCTAGAGTACTACCTGGTTTCTACTACTGGACCGACTTACCTTGAGCTGGAACTAGGGGATTGATCTACATCCTACACCAAACTACCTGACAGCTAGGACTTCGAGATCCAGGGACTCTCACCACCACGATTTATCGCGGGAGAGTCATCTTCCCCTCGCAGACATCCCAAGGATTCTACGACCGGGAACTCCGACTTCGCTACGCTCAGAGCAGCACCGAAGACCGGAACAGGGACACTGCTTCTTGAACAGAAGGACTCCCACACTGTGTGATCCACCGAGACCATCACAGAATCTATAAAGGCTAAGTTTACCAAGAACGAGCATAGAACTTGAGCAATATAGCAGTAGTAATGATGATACCGTCTGTATGTTAGGGACACTTGCTTTGTGTTAATATACCTTTCTAATTGGATGAAATCCGTTTGATGTATATACATTGAGCACCACGAGTGTTTCACGTAGGAAGTTGTAAATATTATTGTGTAATAAATATTTGTAGTTAATTTCACCTTTAATTAAGACTTCGTTTCAGTCTATACTATATGTATATAGATAGGTGTTATGTCCGTGTGGTTATTCGGCTTAAATAACATATCCCTAGACCGAGTGCCAAGAGGAGATCTCATACGAGAGACCCTCCTCTCTAATAAGTCATAAGTCGGATCACCACAGATATATCGCACTCTCTCCCCATTTCACTTACTCTCTCCGCCATATTTTAGATATATTGCAATCTCTCTCCCCATTTCACTTACTCTCTCTGTCTTACTTTAGATATCTTGCACTCTCTCCCAATCTCACTTACTCTTTCTATCTTACTTTAGATATATCTCACTATCTCCCCCCATCTCACTAACTCTCTCTGTCTTACTTTAGATATGTCACACTCTCTCTCCCAATCTCACTAACTCTCTCTATCTTACTTTAGATATATATCTCTCTCTCCCCCCATCTCACTTACTCTCTCTGTCTTACATTAGATATATCTCACTCTCTCTCTCCACATTTCACTTACTCTCTCTATCTTACTTTAGATATATCTCACTATCTCCCCCCATCTCACTAACTCTCTCTGTCTTACTTTAGATATGTCACACTCTCTCTCCCAATCTCACTAACTCTCTCTATCTTACTTTAGATATATCTCTCTCTCCCCCCATCTCACTTACTCTCTCTGTCTTACTTTAGATATATCTCACTCTCTCTCTCCACATTTCACTTACTCTCTCTATCTTACTTTAGATATATCAAACTCTCTCTCCCCATTTCACTTCATCTCTATATCTTACTTTAGATATATCAAACTCTCTCCCCATTTCACTTACTCTATCCGCCATATTTTAGATATATTGGAATCTCTCTCCCCATTTCACTTACTCTCTCTGTCTTACTTTAGATTTATTGCACTCTCTCTCCGCATCTCACTTACTTTATCTTACTTTAGATATATCCCACTCTCTCTCCCCATTTCACTTACATTCTCTATCTTACTTTAGATATATCTCACTCTCTCTCCCAATCTCACTTACTCTCTCTGTATTACTTTAGATATATTGCACTCTCTCCCATTCTCACTTACTCTTTCTATCTTACTTTAGATATATCTCACTATCTCCCCCCATCTCACTAACTCTCTCTGTCTTACTTTAGATATGTCACACTCTCTCTCCCAATCTCACTAACTCTCTCTATCTTACTTTAGATATATCTCTCTCTCTCCCCCCATCTCACTTACTCTCTCTGTCTTACATTAGATATATCTCACTCTCTCTCTCCACATTTCACTTACTCTCTCTGTTTTTCTTTAGATATTTCTCAATCTCTCTCCCCATGTCACTACATCTCTGTCTTACTTTAGATATATCTCACTCTCTCTCCCCATTTCACTTACTCTCTCTGTCTTACTTTAGATATATCGCACTCTCTCCCCATTTCACTTACTCTCTCCGCCATATTTTAGATATATTGCAATCTCTCTCCCCATTTCAGTTATTCTCTCTGTCTTAATTTAGATTTATCTCACTCTCTCTCCCCATTTCACTTACTCTCTCTGTCTTACTTTAGATATATCGCACTCTCTCTCCCCATTTCACTTACTCTCTCTGTCTTACTTTAGATATATCGCACTCTCTCCCCATTTCACTTACTCTCTCCGCCATATTTTAGATATATTGCAATCTCTCTCCCCATTTCACTTACTCTCTCCGCCATATTTTAGATATATTGCAATCTCTCTCCCCATTTCAGTTATTCTCTCTATCTTACTTTAGATATATTGCATTCTCTCTCCGCATCTCACTTACTCTCCATCTTACTTTAGATATATCCAACTCTCTCTCTCCCAATCTCACTTACTCTTTCTATCTTACTTTAGATATATCGCACTCTCTGCCCCAATCTCACTAACTCTCTCTATATCTTACTTTAGATTTATCTCACTCTCTCTCCCCATTTCACTTACGCTCTCTATCTTACTTTAGATATATCTCATTCTCTCTCCCAATCTCACTTACTCTCTCTGTCTTACTTTAGATATCTTGCACTCTCTCCCAATCTCACTTACTCTTTCTATCTTACTTTAGATATATCTCACTCTTTCCCCCATCTCACTAACTCCCTCTGTCTTACTTTAGATGTATTGCACTCTCTCTCCCCATCTCACTTACTCTCTCTATCTCACTTTAGATATATATATCACTCTCTCCCCCATCTCACTTACTCTCCCCATCTCACTTATTCTCCCCATCTCACTTACTCTCCCCATCTCACTTACTCTCCCCATCTCACTTACTCTCCCCATCTCACCTTCTCTCCCCATCTCACTTACTCTCCCCATCTCACTTACTCTCCCCATCTCACTTACTCTCCCCATCTCACTTACTCTCCCCATCTCACTTACTCTCCCCATCTCACTTACTCTCCCACTCTATTCAACTTTCTTTCTCATACCCTCTTTCTCTACATTTTCTTTATAAATCACTTTCTCAGTCTCTCTACGTCTTTTTCCTTTCTCTCTCTCTCTCTCTATCTCTTTCTCTATCTTTCTTAAACTATCTCACACACAATCTCGCATCGTTTCTCTTTTATTTTCTAACCATTTCACTGTGGGACTGCTTATTATTTTTCTTCCTTGCTTTCCCTCACTTTCTCTCTCACAGTTCTCATTTAATCCATATACGAAGGACTTTTGTCTTCATTTTTCTCTCCCTCTCTCTCTCTTTTACTTTCTCGCTGACTCTTTCCCTCTCGAGTTCACTCTCCTTCTCTGTGCCTTAATCTTTCTCAATGATCCTCTCTTCTTGTCACTCGCTCCTGTCTTTCACTCACTCTCTCGTTGCTCTCTCTCACTAGCTCACTTTTCTTCCCTGTGTCTTACTATCTATCAATGGCTCTCTAATTTTTTTATTGTCACGCTCTCCCTCTTTCTCCCTAACTCACTATCTCTATTTTACGCTCCTTCCCTGTGTCTCAATCTCACTCAATGGCTCTCCCATTCTCTCTTTGTCATAATTTCTCTCTAAAGCCTCAACTCTAAATATCCAACCCTCTCTCTTAGCCTCTTTTTCACTTTCTCTTTCCATGTTTCTCTCACAATCTCTCACATCGTCTCTTTCGACCCACTCTCTTTATATGTAATTTTCTCTCTCTTACTCCTCTCTAACTCTATCTAACTCAACATGCTCTCACACTTTCTAACTCTTTCTCTCCTCTCCTCAGTTTCTCTCAGCTCTCTCACTTTGCCCCTTCCTCTAAATCTTTATCTAAATGTCTTTCACTCTGTTTTTTATTCTCCCACTCACTTCCCATCTTATGTTATTTTTGTCACTCTCTTTCTTTAATTGTGTCTCTTACTCTCTCATTCTTACCTTCTCACACTTTCTCTTAAAACCCATCGATTTCTCTCTCCTTATTTCTCATTCATTCTCTGTATCTTTCTCGTTTTCTCTGTCCTTCCCTCCACCTCCTTGACCTTCTCAATCCCCTCTCTTTCTCACTCCTCCTCTCGCCAATATCTCCCCCTCCCTTATTTCTCACCTCTCTGTCGTTCTCTCACTTTATCCTAACAAACTGGACTTTATATATATATATATATATATATATATATATATATATATATATATATATATATAAATAAATATATATAGTACAGTTAACATAAAGAATAAAGGTGTTTGCAAACATTGATTATCAGTTAGAGCTCTTCTAAATTGTTGACGGTAGCTAGTTTAAATTAATGACAGCTTAGAAGTGATTCGAACATGACTCGCGTTTGAGTCTGTCTGTTGTTATCGATTTTTTGGTCAAGATTCATTTAGGTGTTATATTTTTTACGTGTAAGACAAGCAGGCCAGTCCAAGCAATCGACAGGGGGCCGGACCAATTATTTGATTGGCGGCCAGACCAATCATACGACAGGCGGCCCGATCAATCGTTTGACTAGCGGCCAGACCAATCATTCGACAGGCGGCCGGTCCAAGCAATCGACAGGCGGCCGGATCAATGGTTTGACAGGCGGCCAGACCAATCATTTAGCAGTTGGCCAGTCCAAGCAAACGACAGGCGGCGGAACCAATCATTTGACAGGCGGCTAGACCAATTGTTCGATAGGCGGCCGGTCGGAGCAATCGACAAGCGACAAGAACGAGTATTTGAAAGTCGACCAACCAATCATTCGACAGGCGGCCAGACCAAGCATTTGACTGAAGGCCACACCAATCAATTGACAGGCAGCCAGACCGAGCATTTGACAGTCGGCCGGACCAATTATTTGACAGGCGGCCAGACAACTTATTAGACAGTTGGCCCGACCAATCATTCGACACGCGGCGGGAACAATCATTCGACAGGCGACCAGAACGAGCATTTGACAGGCGACCGTACAAAGCATGCCACCTCCGACAGGAACAAGGCGGCCGGACCAAGCATTCGACAGGTGGCTGGAACCAGCATTCGACAGGTGGCCTGACCAACCAATCAACAGGTGACAGAACCAACCCTTCAACAGTCGACAGGACCAAGCATTTGACAGGCGGCCAGACCAAGCATTCGACAGGCGGCTGGACC
This sequence comes from Lymnaea stagnalis, assembly GCA_964033795.1. Classification (NCBI taxonomy): domain Eukaryota; kingdom Metazoa; phylum Mollusca; class Gastropoda; family Lymnaeidae; genus Lymnaea; species Lymnaea stagnalis. Next base: position 343,899 of record CAXITT010000252.1, on the reverse strand, counting down.
AAGCTTGCCATCTTTGACCGGAACAAGCATTTAACAGGCCCCCGGACAAATCATTCGAAAGATGGCGGAACCAGCCTTCGGCCAGCAGCCGAACCAAGCATTCAACAGGCGGCCGGACTTTGGGTCAATAAACAGTGAGTTACACGTATTCTGTCGTATTGTTCTCTTTAATCTATTCAAGTAATGCACTGTGGTCCTCTATTCCCTGCTCTATTTTATTCAAGTAATGCACTGAGGTCCTCTATTCCCTGCTCTATTCTATTCAAGTAATGCACTGAGGTCCTCTATTCACCGCTCTATTCTATTCAAGTAATGCACTGACATCCTCTATTCCCTGCTCTATTCTATTCAAATAATGCACTGAGGTTCTCTATTCCCTGCTTTATTCTATTCAAGTAATGCACTGAGGTCCTCTATTCCTTGATCTATTCTATTCAAGTAATGCACTGAGGTCCTCTATTCCCCGATATATTCTATTCAAGTAATGCACTGAGGTCCTCTATTCCCTGCTCTATTCTATTCAAGTAATGTACTGAGGTCCTCTATTCCCCGCTATATTCTATTCAAGTAATGCACTTAGGTCCTCGATTCCCAGCTCTATTCTATTTAAGTAATGCACTGATGTCCTCTATTCCCTGCTCTATTCAAGTAATGCACTGAGGTCCTCTATTCCTTGATCTATTCTATTCAAGTAATGCACTGAGGTCCTCTATTCCCCGCTATATTCTATTCAAGTAATGCCCTGAGGTCCTCTATTCCCTGCTCTATTCTATTCAAGTAATGTACTGAGGTCCTCTATTCCCCGCTATATTCTATTCAAGTAATGCACTTAGGTCCTCGATTCCCCGCTCTATTCTATTTAAGTAATGCACTGAAGTCCTCTATTCCCTTCTCTATTCCCTTCAAGTAATGCACTGAGGTCCTCTATTCCCCGCTCTATTCTATTCAAGTAATGCACTTAGGTCCTCGATTCCCCGCTCTATTCTATTTAAGTAATGCACTGAAGTCCTCTATTCCCTTCTCTATTCCCTTCAAGTAATGCACTGAGGTCCTCTATTCCCCGCTCTATTCTATTCAAGTAATGCACTGAGGTCCTCTATTCCCCGATCTATTCTATTCAAGTAATGCACTGAGGTCCTCTATTCCCCGCTCTATTCTATTCAAGTAATGCACTGAGGTCCTCTATTACCTGCTCTATTCTATTCAAGTAATACACTGTGGTCCTTTATTACCCGCTCTATTCTATTCAAGTAATGGACTAATAATGATTAATACTCCAATGGGGTGAGACTTTGTCTCTTACAGACTTAGCTATCGATTTGGTGACTTGCCTCATCTGCTTGGCATCACTCTAAAACAATTCCTCCGCACCCATCCATCATTCCAACATTTCGTCTCCGTGCTCGTAAAATAGGCAATATTGCTCGCTTTGATCATCGATCTTGTGCAGGTAACTGCGATTCGCGCCATGTCCTGTTCTCATTTGGGTGATGAGGCTAAGTTCTCCTCTCTTCAGGTCATACCAGGGGTCGCTCTTGCTCGGCAGGGGCATTGTCTGACTCAGCTGTCGGGCGGTTTCAACTGCGGCCCAACGGTCAATCCACTTGTTCCTAATTTGTTTGTTTTTTTAAAGCCGTGCTTTTGCTAGGGATTGGTGGAACTACTTGAGAGCACCAAGTATGGCTTCGATCTCCGCATCGAGGCTCATTCTTTTTTTCCCACTGGGGCCAGATCGCTCCTCTGTGGAGCTATATCTTTCTGTTACTGGATGAGGGCACCGTAGCCACTGCATTCTTCCCTTGCAAAGTATGAGCCGTCTGCAAAAACTTTAACTTGGTTGTCCAGGTAAGCATTAATCGTTCTTTGCACTGTCTCTGGTAGTTCTTGCTCAGGATTGGCTTTTGCGACTTGGGCGGATGTCATGCCAAGGCGTATTTCATGTCGGTTAAGGCTGGGATCACTATCACGTTCTCCCTTGTTTAGGGTAATATCAAGTCTTCCAAAAAACTGTCGACCTTGTCCATGAAGGACGGTCTCTTTAATCTGGTTCTTTTTACCCATTGATCCTGTAATTGATAGAAAGGTTCTTGCCTGTCTTTAATCTGGTTCTTTTTACCCATTGATCCTGTAATTGATAGAAAGGTTCTTGCCTGTCTTTAATCTGGTTCTTTTTACCCATTGATCCTGTAATTGATAGAAAGGTTCTTGCCTGTCCATTCGTCAGTAGCGTTCAACCGTCGTTAGGACTGCCGTTTCCCGCTTGATTTTGAGTGGTTTGACGTCTGCCAAAACTTCCACAGCCGCCGAGTGTGTGCTGCGGATCGCCCCGCAAATAAACCTAAGAGCTCGGAATTGGATACGGTGCAGGTCCTCTACAGTCTTGTGACTCGCGAATGACCAGACGGGCAGTCTGTAATCCATGTCCCCTTCTACACTGCTGAGGTAAAGGGACCTTAGCGGTCTTGTCTTGTGTATATGCCCGATCGGTGCACGCTAGCTTTTTCACCAGGCTCAATTTCTGTGAAGTCTTCGCGCATAGTTCGCGTTTTGTGGTTATGATGCTGTGTTTTCTGATCCAACTTCACGCCCAAGTGCAGTGGTGTCCGATCCCATTGCAACTCTCTACCATTGTTGGTTAATTTTTTCCCACATTTAGTGCATTCCTTCCATTAGTGAACCTTGAGTAGACCGTCTTGAAATCTGCCTTATCTCAACTCGTTTCTCAATCTACTTTCTGAGGATGGTAACCTCTTTCACTCTGCCTTTCTTACTGCAACACACATTGACTGTTAGACATCACTTTATTAGCTCTGATCGACAATCAAGACCTAGCAAGTACGCTTAGAGCTCTCTTTCTAAGCAGTGTAAGGTCGGTGATGGACTACAGCATGCCGGTCCAATCCTTTGCAAGTAAGACCGCACTGGAAAAACTGGGCCGAATCCAGAATCAGGCACTGAGATTCATCTGTGGCGCATACAGGACTACTCCCACAGCTGCTGTAGAAGTCTTGGCCAATGTAGAACCGCTACAAATTAGGAGGGAAAAATCCATCTTAAATACCGTAGAGAGGTACCGACGGCTTGGTGAAAATGAACCAGCCTTTCAAATGCAAAATAACTGGGTGGGTGGCAGGAGACTAAAGAGGTCCTCTTTCATGCACCAGGTCGTGGAGCTGGAGAGGACAGTTCCCCTGCCCCCAAATAGAGAACGTCTGACCCAAATCCCAGTTAATCCGCCTTATGCGGAACCCTCACGCCCCTCCATACATTTGGCCTTGACAGATGCAGCAGTGACGAAGCGAAGCCCTGAACATGTACAGAGAGTGGCTGCCCTTGAGACCATGGATGTGTTCACGCACATACCTGTGAAAGTGTTCACGGACGGCTCTGCCGACCTTAGAAAAAGAACTGCTGGGTACGGTGCGCTTATTCAGTACCCAGTAGGTGGACCACCTAATGAAAAACTCTCGGGGCCTTGTGGGACTACAGCGTCAAACTTTGACGCGGAGCTTATAGCTATGCACAAGGCCCTGGAGAGAGTCCATATCACTCTGGAAGGGACGGAACATGCGGGGCTTGATATTGTTGTCTTCTCAGACTCAAGATCTGCTCTTGAGATCTTGGAGAAGAGGCAGGGTACCACAAGCTTGGTCGACGTCATTCACAACGACATATGCAGACTTGGTGAAATAGGGTGCAAGGTCGAAATGCAATGAATACCAGGGCACGTCAACATCAGTGGCAATGAGATAGCTAACACTCAGGCGAAAACCGGGGCTGCCCAGCCTCAGCCAGAAGTACCAATGACTTTCTTGGGAGTCAAAAACTGGCTGGCGGACCACTTCAGGCAGAAGTGGTACAGGCAATGGGCTGACAACACGACCGCCAGAGGCGTCTATTCGAACTTGCCTACTCCTAGCAAACAAGACCCATGGTGGGGGTTAGGTCGTAGATTGCAGCGTCTAGTGACGCAGATGCGCACCGAGCACTGCCCCTTGCGCACATATTTCTGGAGGTTGGACAACAACAGAGATCCTACCTGCCAGCATTGCAGCCTGGCCCCAGAGACCTTAGAACATCTGTTGACTGAATGTCCCGCACTAGATCTCCCGGGGGAAGCCAGGGCGGTTGGAGGATCCTTTGTGAAGGAAATGTTGTATGGCTCAGCTCAACAGATGGAGTTGATAGCCAATTTACTAGCCGGGGTCATAAGAGAGTAATCTCAGACCTTCACCAGAATATGTGCGTTAGTTAGTCTGAGAATACAGTAGGCAAAGATCTTTAAGATGTTTAGCTGGAGAGTACAGTGATAATAGATCGTTGAGATGTTTAGTCTGAGAATACAGTGGGCAAAGATCTTTAAGATGTTTAGCTGGAGAGTACAGTGATAATAGATCGTTGAGATGTTTATCATGAGAATACAGTGGGCATAGGTCTTTAAAATTTCCTAACGGAGAAAAAAGGTCGGCATAGATCTTTGAAGAATATAGTACCGTCGTGGGCAGTTTAAATTTATAACTGTTATATTAAATGATCTAATCCGCAGATACAAACAAGGCCAAGGTCATAACGCCAATGTCAAGGCGCAAACTTAGACTTATTTTCATATCTTTCCTCGCCTTCTCCGTAATCGCTAATCCCATCCTCATGTTGTTCAGGTGTGGGGCCGACAAGGCCTTGATCCTGACTCAACGTCAAGCTCGATGACATGTCGATGGTGATGAACGCCATGGATGGTGCCCACGTCCCGCCCAACGCAACGAAATCTCTGATCCTCGTATCGCTTCTGAACTGCGTCGTGGAGACCCTAAAATCAATCAACATCCACCGACTCATCTGAACATGATCTGAAAAAAGAACTAAAACAATAGCTGAAGGGGATGGAAATCAGGGACGAAATGCAGCGCAAAGATGACGTCATTTCCTTTTTATCCCAACCCCCAACCCACCATTAACGATTTCACGTTCGGATACATCCTCAACTCCAACCACACGTGTGACATCGGCAAAACACAGCTCCTGTTCGTGATCCCGTCCGCCCTGCAAATTTAAAAACCCGGCGATGGTCAGACAAAGCAACACGGCCAAATACGTCAAGGTGGAGGGGAACAATGCCAAAATGCTGTTCTTTCTGGGGATGCCAGCCGCGAGCAGCAATGATTCGGAGAAAACGCGAACTCGCGTCATCAAGTAGTCTGTAACCCAAGGGAGACACCGTCCAGCTTGATTTCGAAAACGTTTACAGAAACATCCTCCTGAAGGCGATCTCCATGCTGAGGTGGGCAAGCACGCTCTGCCACCGGACAACCTACGTTATTTGGAAGGACGATGACGCCCGGATCAACGTGGCCAAGGTGCGTTCTGTTTTGGAGAGTACACGCAGGAAGCACAAGGACTTCATCCTTGGCGACAGGAAAGAGGGGTGGTGTGATGATCTGGAGCTGGACTTTGTAAAATTTCTTTCCCTCCACTACGCCTTTGAATACCCTGTAATATAACCCCATTCCCTCCCTATGTTTTGCCCTGCAGTAGACTAACCCGAGTAGTTTCCCTTTGTGTGATGACATTTCTACTCAAGGCTGCTCATCCCAAAAAGCGTGAAATTTGTGTTATCTCCTCCTGGACACGGAACCTTGAGAAATTAATACCGTCACCCCCCTCATTTCTGCCCTCAAGACAACTAAGCGGAATAGCGCCCCTTAGTTGTTATTGCATTTCAGTTCCAGTTTGCTCACGCATAAGAGTGAATTTGGATTTTCACTTCACCCCCAAAAACCTTGAGGGTAGGAGGTCAAACCCGCTACATCGAAAGTGATTGTCATTGGATGGAAAAACATAGAACATTTGAATCACTTAATTGAATCATCACCTAATCGCCACCCAACTCGAATAAATAGACTGAACAAGCAACAGTCTGTCTTTTATGATCATGAAATATTTGAAAACAAATTTGAAAAAACTTGTCCGATGATAAACTCAGGTCACAGTTGATGACAGGGACATCAGATCTACAGTTGATGTCAGGGACATCAGATCTAAAGTTGATGACATGGAAATCAGATCTACAGTTGATGACAGGGACATCAGATCTACAGTTGATGACAGGGACATCAGATCTACAGTTGATGACAGGGACATCAGATCTTCAGTTGATGACAGGGACATCAGATCTACAGTTGATGACAGGGACATCATATCTACAGTTGATGACAGGGACATGAGATTTACAGTTGATGACAGGGACATCAGATCTAAAGCCAGAAATGTCTGCTATTTTGTCACCCAGAAAACAATTTCAAATTCCCACTAATAAAGGTGTTCAGGTGTAGTGTATCAACGTGTTATTAAATAATAACGGAACAAAATAATATTAAATAAATAATTATTAACAACATCCATGTTTTGATTATTTTTTATTTGGACCTCGAGTGTGTATTTGGCCCCCTAACGGCTGTTTTATAATTAATGCGGCCCTCGGGCTGAATTGTTTGGAGATCCCTGACATAGAAATATAGTCGCGTTATTTTTTTTTTCAAATCGGTGAAGGGCCTGGGTTTGAAACATCCTAATTTGACTGAAAGACCCCGTCGTGGACCGGGACCATAACACATCATTTAATCTCCCCTTAATATGGGACATTTCAACATCTTTTAAATACATATTAACGTTTTAAAGTCTGTGAATTGTTGAGCTGATGAGACTCTGGTCTGATAGATATAATGTTAGGAATATAGCAGATACAGATGTTTGGAATTCAAAGGAGGGTTCGAAAATGTTAAAATTGTGCTGATTCAGAAAAAAATGTTTATGGATTGCAACTTTGCCATTGAAATAAACCGTTCAATTACGTTGTTTTTATGATTTGAGATTTATAGTGATACAAAAATGGCAACATTATAATTTGCAATATGACTATTTTAAAAGATGATATCCTAATATATTATTATTTATGTGATAGAAAGATTTGAACATATTTTTTTCTGGCATCCGTCCACAACAATTTGACGATGATGTGGACTTCGCAGAATGAAAATCCACAAGGCCTGGGATTACTCTTCTAGAATATAACCTGGTTCCCAACAGCAAATCGCCTCTCTCCACGCTGCTGGCCAACCAAAGGGAACATTATGTGGATGATACAGCTTGGCACCAGTGACGTCGCAGGAGTGGTCAGAGTGTTTCATTGTACTAACGCTATCCATCTACGGGTTTTGAATTCAGAGTTTCCTTTTCTTAGATGAGTTGCCATCCAAGTCACACCCACGCGTTTAGCTTACGATTTATACACATACATGTGAGTGATCTTTTAATATTTGATTACTTTACTTCTTGTGATTTTATCCCCTGACCTCTACGCATATGTGTCAGACATGGGTCACAGAAAGATGTATCTTGACACACATGCACACATGTGTCAGACATGGTTCACAGAAAGATGTATCATGACACACCTGCGCACATGTGTCAGACATGGCGCACAGAAGGATTTATCATGACACACCTGCGCACATGTGTCAGACATGGCTCACAGAAGGATGTATCATGACACACCTGCATACATGTGTCAGACATGGCTCACAGAAGGATGTATCATGACACACCTGCACAATGGGTAAGACATGGCTCACACAAGGATGTATCATGACACACCTGCACACATGTGTCAGACATGGCTCACAGAAAGATGAATCATGACACACCTGCACACATGTGTCAGACATGGCTCACAGAATGATGTATCATGACACACGTGCATACATGTGTCAGACATGGCTCACAGAAGGATGTATCATGACATACCTGCACACATGTGTCAGACATGGCTCACAGAAGGATGTGTCATGACTCACCTGCGCACATGTGTCAGACATGGCTCACAGAAGGATGTATCATTACACGCCTGCACATATGTGTCAGACATGGCTCACAGAAGGATGTATCATGACACATCTTCGCACATGTGTCAGACATTGCTCACAGAAAGATTATCATGACAAACCTGCACACATGTGTCAGACATGGCTCACAGAAAGATGTATCATGACACACCTGCGCACATGTGTAACACATGGCTCACAGAAAGATGTATCATGACACACCTGCGCACATGTGTCAGACATGGCGCACAGAAGGATTTATCATGACACACCTGCGCACATGTGTCAGACATGGCTCACAGAAGGATGTATCATGACACACCTGCATACATGTGTCAGACATGGCTCACAGAAGGATGTATCATGACACACCTGCACAATGGGTAAGACATGGCTCACACAAGGATGTATCATGACACACCTGCGCCCACGTGTCAGACATGGCTCACAGAAGGATAAATCATGACAAACCTGCACACATGTGTCAGAAATGGCTCACACAAGGATGTATCATGACACACCTGCGCTCATGTGTCAGACATGGCACACAGAAAGATGTATCATGACACACCTGCACACATGTGTCAGACATGGCTCACAGAAAGATGTTTCATGACACACCTGCACACATGTGTCAGACATTGCTCCCAGAAAGATGTATCATGACACACCTTTGCACATGTGTCAGACATGGCTCACAGAAAGATGTATCATGACACACCTGCGCTAAAGTGTCAGACATGTCTCACAGAAGGATGTATCATGACACACCTGCGCACATGTGTCAGACATGTCTCACAGAAAGATGTATCTTGACACACCTGCACACATGTGTTAGACATGTCTCTCAGAAGGATGTATCATGACACACCTGCGCATATGTGTCAGACATGGCTCACAGAAAGATGTATCAGGACACACCTACGCACATGTGTCAGACATGGCTCACAGAAAGATGTATCATGACACACCTGTGCACTTGTGTCAGACATGTCTCACAGAAGGATGTATCATGACACACCTGCACACATGTGTCAGACATAGCTCACAGAAAGATGTATCATGACACAACTGCGCACATGTGTCAGACATGTCTCACAGAAAGATGTATCATGACAGACCTGCACACATGTGTCAGACATGGCTCACAGAATGATGTCTCATGACACACCTACGAACATCTGTCAGACATTGCTCACAGAATGCTTTTATAATTACATCCTTATGCAAATTATGTAAATGAATGAATGATAAAGAGGTTCACAATTTGCAGCAATTTAGGCTTGACATTATACAAATTAATGTTTGTTACAGAGGTTCATAAATTTTAGTGATTAGTTCTGACATCATATAAATCATTTTTTTATTGGAGGTTCCCACCTTGTGGCACTTAGGACTAACATTATATAAACCTATGTTTGTGATAGAGGTTCATACTTTGTGAAACTTAGGTCTAACATTATATCAATCATGCCACTTTTTCTGTTTTCATCACTGATGGCATCACTATGTGACAATCTCTCACTCTCCTTCATTTGATGATGGCCGTTTTAGGAAATGTTTCAGACTTGTTTTGTTTAAATCATTTTTTCTTGTTAACCACCCTTCCCCCTTTTCTATGACTAATCCTATAGCTTATGATATAAGGAGATGGTCGAGATATCCACGAGAGCGTATAGGCTTCGTCGCTATGACCGGCTTTAAGATAAAGTCATATGACCTCCCCCATGACAAAAATAAATAAATCAATATCTCTGGTCGCGGAGTCTCTAAAAGTCCAGTGTACTGCTATGCAAGTAGTCTTATTTGCCTTTAGATAAATCCTGCGTGTGGGCAACATTGACAGCGGTACTGCTATGCAAGTAGTCTTATTTGCCTTTAGATAAATCCTGGGTGTGGGCAACATTGACAGTGGTACTGCTATGCAAGTAGTCTTATTTGCCTTTAGATAAATCCTGGGTGTGGGCAACATTGACAGCGGTACTGCTATGCAAGTAGTCTTATTTGCCTTTAGATAAATCCTGGGTGTGGGCAACATTGACGGATTTTCACTAACATTGTGACTAATTTTAACCTAAAAGTTATTATGTGTTTTGTATTTTTTTAAACATTAGAAATTATTATGAAAAAAAAATCATTTCTCTTAAGGAGTTTGTTTGGAAAAACTGGGTTCGGGGATTTCTAAAAAACTTTAACGATATTTAACAATAGTCCACAAGGAAATGAAACAATTTTAGAATTATTTTGTCGATGAAATAAATGTTGCTGTTTTTTTTTAATGTTTTTTTTTAATCACAGTGCATGTGAACGTAATTAATGAATTTAATTAGAATAAAAAGTTCGAAGTTTCTTTACTATTGATTTTTAGAACATAAAATTTTCTATTGACACAGAAATCATGGTAATAGAAACATATTGATGAATTTTGTAAAAAAGAAGAAATCAATTTATTATTTTATTTTAGCTTTTTTATTCAAGTAAAATAATCTTGATCACATGCCGTAGGTACTATTTGCATCAGCGGCCGTGTCTTGATAACATGGGTCACAGTCTGCCTCATCTGACATTTTCAGTGTCTCTAAAATAGAGTTTAAATCAAGAGTTCATTTGTCTTTTGTCACGACAATCAACGAATCAGAGTGTTTTGAAAATATTAACCAACCAATCAGAAAAGGTCTACCAAAATACCAGAAATATTGCAAGTATCTACTACACAATAAACATATTTTGTCACTCCATATCAACATAGTTCAATCTGTGTATAGACATCTGTTTTTATTTTCTATTTATCTACATTTTTCAAAATTATATACCAAATCATGTGTGGTTACAGCAAGTATGTTATCTTGTAGCTTACAATTTGATTTTAAAAAATTTGGTTAAGGCCAAAATGAAAACATAATAAAACAAAATTACACAACAGATTATGTGGCTAGCACAATGACCCGATCTTAACATTTCTTACTAGTTAACACAATTAATGCCACAACAAATTTTCTAAAAATAAATAGTCAAGTTCAAGCCAAAAAGCTTATGGATGAAGTAACGTATTAAATAAATAACTCGACACTTAAAGTAGAATTCAATTTCAAAACTCTTCTTAAAAACTAAAGGATGTCCGTATTCCGATTTTTTAAAAAAAGCAAACAAAAAGAACTTAAATTTAAGTCATTGAATTTTTCTTGTTTGATATAATCTACGAAACAAAACCAACCATCAAAATAATATTACTGGCTGGTTGTGTTGTCAAGTGACTTGATACCGTTGTATGAGCTTCAGGCTCGTAGGCTGGGGCCTAAACACCGGGAGTAGTTATAAGAGCAATTTAATGTTTCAATAGAACGTGACAACCTCTGGAAGATGGCTCTTGTAAGGAAATAACAAATCTGCCACTAAAGAGGACACCACTAGTTTCAATGATGTCACTGGTGCCATGTCTTATAAGCTGTTTAACGTTGTCTTGGTTTCGTCCACAGATTTGAAGGTTATTTGGTGGAGAGATACATTAAAACCAGCTCAAGCTGTCTTAGTGGCCTTATATACTACCTAAGATTATACCTGTGTATCATTCACAAGACAATACACCCGACCCTGTCTACCTATATAATACCTAAGGTTGTACTGTTATATCATTTTCTAGATAATAGACACCGGGTTTGTATTGACAAAATCGTACCAAGTGTTATTAGCAAACACAAACAAAACAACTTCCCTAAAGAAACTATTTACATTTAATGTGTCTCCTACAAAAAGCCAGACTTACAACACATCTTGATAACATTGAATTTGAGGCACTCTCCGTTTTAGGGAATAATCCCTTAACTAGATTGCCTGTCACTGTAAGCTTTAAATACAGTTGATTTTTTAATATATTTTTTGGAAGGTATTTTAACGCGGTAGCCCAACTATTAAGTTTATACAAGCTATATACAGGCTGAATATGATGGCACCATGCGTGTGTTTTATTTGCTGGTACCGAATATGGGACATTTATTGTTTTGCCAACAGCGTGCCTTAAAATCTCCCCTTTCGTGGGATTATTTTTGGTTTTGGGACTTCTTTTACTACACAAGTATGTCACCGCAACACCACGACACAACATGTCACCGCAACACTACCACACAACACTACCACACAACACTACCACACAACACTACCACAAAACACTACCACGCAACACTACCACACAACACTACAACACAATGATGTAGTCATCGGATGTCATTAAAGAAATTTGCACATACATTAATTTTGCTTTGTATTTTAGAATGTCACCATAAATATGTAACATATACATAATTTCAACTAAAAGCAGTGATCTAATAATACATGAAATCTATTCATGTGAAACCAGTGACATCATTAAGTCATGACTTTCCTCATAACATGTACCGACACAAATTATGACTAAAATCTGTTTGGGGGCTAAGGCGTGAAGATAAAATTTTCCCTTTCACATACCTTTCTATTATGTAATGAAGTTTGTTGTGAAAATTAATTTGTAAAAAAAAACCCCAAAACTTTATTGTAAACCCCCAGCTACCTCAAAATTGATGCACGCCGCTGAACTATGTAACTATTCTAATGTAATATTTCTTGAAAGCACATAGAAGAAAACTTTAATAAAAATGTACGCACTAAACAAAAACGCACCAAAACTTTCCTTTCCTAGATGTTTAAAAGCGCACCGATCTGAAGGAAGGCTTATGAAAAATGTTTACCCTGAAAAATAACTTAATTTGAACGTCCGTCGAGGCCATTCAGCATAATAAAAATAATAAATATTTTGTTTTACAATTATCCCTATACGTTTTTGCGATTTTAAAAAAAAATAAAATTAAATATTTTGAGACTACTGGATTATGACCAATCTTTCCAGGAACCATCTGTAAGTTACTAGGAATGACCATGTTACATTTTTTTTGCGACCCAATTTTATTTTTTGATTTCTTATGATTGATCGACGCCAATACAAATAAACCAACAAACATTGTCACACTGAGATTGATATAGCAGACAAAACAAAAAATAATTTCAAAAATGTATATGAATATTAACCTTATTTAGCGCCCAAGGCGTAGCATTGGTATGGATCTGTATTCCCTAATGGATGAAAAACAACGTTAATAAATTGTAGAGTGTTCATGACGTCATGGAAACAATACACACGAACAAAAAACACACACACACACAAACTTCACAGAAATTTTAACACACAACAAGCTACAAACATTTGGTTCAATGGCATATCATTGCAAAGTTGCATACCATATTTGAAGTTTTTTATATGTGTCGTTTATTGCATTAAATGTCAAGAGATGATGTTAAGGGGAAAAAAGGGAAAGTTGGTGAAAGTTTGGTGACTGTTAATTTTAATATAAAGATAAAATATATCTTCTTTTTTAAAAAAAAGTAGTTAAATATATAAAGTATTTTTGGATCTATATGAGGTAAATATACACATAATTTATTTCACATTTTTCTTTAAAATCATAAAGCTTATTTAAAATACATGCATCAAATGAAAGCACGACGATAAGGTTCCTTCAAAAGATGTTAAAGAGGGCACCGTTCCTACAATTTTTATAGGTAGTTATAGCTCGTCAAACATTTGCGACAGCAATGCGTGACCTTCCCATCTACTAAAGTTACTTGACAAAACATGAACTCAAGCAATGCATATTTAAGTATCCTAATCTTTTGCTACAACCCTTCCCTCCATGATACGGCACTGCGCACTTTTTATTTGACTACCATTAGCTCCATTAATATTAATTTATTTGATGACTGAATGCTTAGCGTACTTACATCCCTTGTTCTTAAATATATATTTTTTAAAAATAGTCCTTAAATATTTCATAAATGATTTTTTAATTTTAATTTTTTTATTTCCCTCAAAGATTTAGGAAAATTTTCCCATAATTTTGGCGCTACAGCCTATAGAAAGCGCACTTTGTATGACCTTTTCTGTGTCCATCTAGATTGGGAATTTTCAGTAAGGACTGTGTTGAAGAGTGCAGATTTTTTAAGGCATAGGTGTTTAGAAATCAGATCTTTAAGAATTTCAGGTGCAGTGCCATCTATAAAGCTGTAGTTTGTGGTCAATGTGCTCACTTCCTGGTAGCCAATGGAAATATCTAAGAACTGGGGAGATGTGGTCATATTTCTTTATATGTTGTACAATGTCTGCTGCAGCATTTTGTACCTTCTGGAGTTTCTGAATTTGGTTTTGAGGTAAACCCCACAAACAGCCGATGCAGTCATCTAATCTAGATTGTATTCAAGGGACTCCCACGGCGTGGGCGGTTCTCTTATTAAGTTGACGAGGCAGCTGACCCAGGGCGCGCAGATAACAGAAACGAGCCCTGACCACAGAAATAATATTGGACAAGGTCTCTGACCGTGCTGGACAAGGGGATCCCAAAAGCACCAACTTTATCGATGTGATGGCAACTTTACAAAGATTGGCACCAGAACAAAATATAATTGCATTTCTCTTATAGTCATTTAATTTAAGTCTGTTTGATGCCACTCTATGATGTCACCATAAAAACGCAGTCCCCTACAGCTGGAACAGCAGCAGCACAGTTCAAACGATCGGGACGGAAACACTTGTGTAGTTGTGTCAAATAATTTACGGGACATAAAATGACTTTCAATAATTCTAACGAGTTGGCAGGTGTACATGGAGAACATGATAGGTCCTAAAACTGAGCCCTGTTGCACATCGCAGGTAACAAAAGTGACCATGAAAGATGCCTGGTTCACTACAATACGCTGAGTCCTGTCAATCAAATAATAAGAAAACCAGCAAAGTGCTGTTCCAGAGATGCTTGTCTCATTCAGAAGTCTTGACAGAAGAAGCTCATGGTCGATTACATCAAAAGTGGCACTGAGGTCCAAATGGACTAATAGGGTCAAATCACCGTGGTCAGATTAACATACATCGTCATTTATGACACAGAGTAGTGCAGTCTCACAACTGTGTCCAGGTCGAAATGCAAATTGAAACTGATCAAGCAAGTCATAAGTGTTAAGATGCTGCACAAGCTGCTGTGACACAACTCTCTCAAGAATTTAAAATAGAACGGGCAGTTTAGAGACCGTGCGAAAATTATTGCAGTTATTTTTTGTCCAGAAAACGTTTTTAAAGCATATGCTTAACGACCGAAGCTTTGAAGAGACGCTGGACTGTGATCTACTGAAGGTTACTATTCACAATGTTAAATAGTACAGGAAGCAAGACTTCCAGACAGACCAAAATCATCTTGGTTGGGATGGGGTCAACAATAGAAGATCTAGACTTAGATACCATGATTATATGTCTTAAATGTTCTTGGGAACCTGGAAAGAATTCCTCTAGATATTTACATTCACAGAAAGTCTCTACTGCAGACAAATCACAACGTTCCCCAAAGCTCTTTCTAATTGTTTCAATTATGTCAGTGAAGAACTTGCTCAGTGTAACGGCAATCTGCTTGCTTCTTATGTTAGGCAACACAAAGGGTGCTGATTTCTTCCCGAGAAGGACATTAAACATAGAGAACATATTGCGAGAGTCAGAACCAGAAGCCTTATGACATTTTGAACATAATCAAACTTTTCGAAACGACAGTTGGTCCACTTCCTGACCAACGCTTCTCATCCAGACGCCTAACAAGCTTGGTTTAATGAACTGTGGGAGTGAACAAAGGGGAGTCACATCTGTCAATAACAATCTTATTGGACGCTGGGTCAGATGTATCCAACAGAGAAGTGAGAGTCTGATTAAAGATGATGACCATTTGTTTAATGATATCCCAACCACTTCTTAACTAAATATTTATTAAACCATATTTAAAATGAGGCGTTGTCATTTTCCACAAATCAAATATTACGCACCAAACGCAGGTTCGTAACTCTAAAAATAAAATTAGCATATCTATCGGAAATTATATTTTGCGCGCTATCCGTAGA
This sequence comes from Lymnaea stagnalis, assembly GCA_964033795.1. NCBI lineage: Eukaryota > Metazoa > Mollusca > Gastropoda > Lymnaeidae > Lymnaea > Lymnaea stagnalis. The sequence continues at coordinate 328,066 of CAXITT010000252.1, read as the reverse complement.
TGGATTGCGGTCCCACCCACAAGCAAAACATATAGAGATACGCTTTTCTATCCGTAGATGGATTTCGGTCCCACCCACAAACAAAACATATAGAGATACGGTTTTCTATCCGTAGATGGATTGCGGTCCCACCCACAAACAAAACATATAGAGATACGCTTTTCTATCCGTAGATGGATTGCGGTCCCACCCACTTTGTTTTGTATATCTCTATGCGAAAAGATAGGCTAGATGGATTGCGGTCCCACCCACAAACAAAACATATAGAGATACGCTTTTCTATCCGTAGATGGATTGCGGTCCCACCCACAAACAAAACATTTAGAGATACGCTTTTCTATCCGTAGATGGATTGCAGTCCCACCCACAAACAAAACATATAGAGATACGCTTTTCTATCCGTAGATGGATTGCGGTCCCACCCACAAACAAAACATATAGAGATACGCTTTGAACCGCGAGTTTCCTAGGGCCGGATTTAAAAATACCAAGGCCACCGCCATCTTGCTGAAACCGTGTCCATATCTTTTAATGTTCAATGTAATACAAATGGAATTTCTAAAAGGTTTTACTTCTTCCAGGGTAGATTTTCTGTTTAGTTTCAGCAGCACGATTGTTTTTATAAAAAAACAAAAAAAAACCTGGGACGTTTTTTTAAATGTAAAAGATTTAAACTTAACATTATTAGACTTTTCTGACATTAGCTTGAGCTAAATGTAAAGAATTAAATAATTATAATATACAAGAAGGATATCACCAGCGGGTATGATTATTTAAATAGTTTTGTCTGTAATGTTAGCATTTGGAGAGGAAAGTGGGAATAAAAGATAATGTTTGGTTAACTTCACCTCGGATCTGGACTTTGGAAATCATCATCCCTGAATACGTCATTCTGGTCATCTTGTCCCCTCGGAACTATGCTCACGACTACACAATAAAGTTGAAAGAAGGAAAATGACAATGTTATAAAATGTATGCGGTGACAGGTTGTAAAAGTTGAAATAAGAAGAAATACAGAGATCGGCTAAAATTTCAAGAGACACAGTACTTTTAAAAGTGACATGAAAAATGTAATAGTTAAACTCATAGGTAATTATAAAACTGTTAAAAGGACAGGGCATCCATGACTAGCCAAAAATAAAAGATATCAGTGACTGTCAAAGTTACAGGGCATCAGCGACTGGGAAAATGACAGGGCATCAGTGATTTGCCAATGTGAAAGGTCATCAGTGACTGTGAAAAGTGACAGGGTATTAGTGACTGGGCAAAATGACATGGCATAAGTAGCTCTTCAAAGTGACAAGACATGAGTGAATTGGTAAAATTAAAATACATCAGTGACTGGACATTGTTAAATGGCATCAGTGACAGTGAAAAATGACCAGGGTATCAGTTAATGGGCATAATGACATGACATCAGTGACTCTGCAAAGAGACTGGACATTAGTGATTGGTTAACATTAAATGCATCAGTGACTGGCCAAGGTGAAAGGGCATCAGTGACAGGGAAAAGTAACACAGTATTAGTGACGGGGAAACGTAACAGGGCATCATTAAATGAACAAATGTCATGATATCAGTGACTGGGCAAAGTGGCAGGTATTGGTGACTTGTAAAAATTAAAGGGCATCAGTTAAAGTGCTAGCTACATAAGGCTACAGTGACGTGGCAAATAGGGAGGGCGTCAATGACTGGTAAAATTAAAGGGCATCAGTTACTGTGGCTAAATGACAGGGCATCAGTTACTGGGCAAGATAACAGGGAAGCAGTGACTGGTTAAAATTAAACAGCATCAGTGACTGAGGCTAAATGACAGTGCATCAGTGACTAGGCAAATTCACAGGACATCTGTGACTGGGTTAAATTAGACTGCATTAGTGACTGGGCAAAGTTACAGAGCATAAGTGACTGTGTAAAATTAAAGTGCATCAGTGACTGGGCTAAATGACAGGACAACAGTGACTGGGCAAGTTGATAGGGCATCAGTAAATGTGTAAAATTAGAGGCATCAGTTACTGGGCTAAGTGACTGGACATCAGTGAATGGGTAAAATTAGAGGGTAGCAGAAACTGGGCAAAGTGAAAGGGAATCAGTGACTCGGTACATTTAGAGGGCGTCAGTGACTGGCCAAAATGACAGCTCATCAGTGATTGGGCTAAATGACAGAGCATCATTGATTGAGTAAAATTGGAGGTCATCAGTTACTGGGCAAAAGGACAGGGCATCAGTGAATGTGCAAAATTACATTGCATCAGTGACTGAAGAAAGAAACAAGGCATCATTGACTTGGCAAGATCACAAGGCATCATTGACTGGGCAAATTGACAAGGGATCACTGTCGTGGCAAAGTGACAGGGCATCAGTTCATGTGTAAAACTAATGAGCATCAGTTACTGGGCTAAATGACAAGGTATCAGTGACTTGGCTAAATATTAGATATCAGTAAATGTGGGTGGCCGAGCGATCTAAACTGTCTCAAACCAAAAAGCTGGTGGTCCGGAGTTCAATCCCCACCAAAGCAATCCCAAGCACCCCGGGTGGATGGTACTCATTAGCCTTGGACGACAACCCATCTAAGAGAAGGCAAACTCTGAATTTAAACCAGGAGCCAGAATGATCAACAAATTGATCGTGGGCCCCTCAAATATAAGAAGAAGAAGAAGAATGTGTAAAACTAAAGGACATCAGTGACTGGGCTAAATGACAGGACAACAGTGACTGGGAAAGTTGACAGGGCATCAGTGAATGTGTAAAATTATAGGCATCCGTCACTGGGCTAAGTGATTGGACATCAGTGAATAGTTAAAATTAGAGGGTAGCAGGGACTGGGAAAGGCGAAAGGGAATCAGTGACTGGTTACATTTAGGGGGCGTCATTGACTGGGCAAATTGTAAAGGCATCAGTTTTTTTAGAAAAGTGACAGAGCTTAACATACTGGGCAAAGTGGCAGGCATCAGTGACTTAAAAAAAACTAAAGGGCATCAGTTACAGTGCAAGTTGACAAGGTATCACTGTCGTGGCAAAGTGACAGGGCATCAGTCACTGTGTAAAACTAATGGGCATCAGTGACTGGGCAAAAGGACAAGGCATCAGTGACTTGGCTAAATATAACGTATCAGTGAATGTGTAAAGCTAAAGGGCATCAGTGACTGGGGTAAATGACATGCGTCAGTGACTTGGTTAAGTGACACGTCATCAGTGAATGTTTAAAATTAAAGGACATCAATAACTTGGCTAAATGACAGGGCATCAATGATTTGGCTAAGACATACTCATCAGTGAATGTGTAAAATGAAAGGGCATCAGTGACTGGGCTAAATGACAGGACATCAGTGACGGAGCTAATTTACACGTCATAAGTGAATGTGTAAAAATAAGGGCGTCCGTGAGTAGGCAAAGACATGACATCAGTGACTAGGCAAAGTGACAAGGCATGAGTGTTAGGGCAAACTTATATGGCATCAGTGACTGAAGAAAAGAACAGGGCTTCAGTGACTTGGCAAAATTACACGGCATCAGTGACTCGGCGAAATTTTAGGGCGTTAGTTTATGGGCACAGTAACATTACCACACAACGTTACCCCACAATGCTACCACACAACACTACCACACAACACTACCACACAACACTACCACCCAACACTACCACACAACACTACCACGCAACAATACCACAAAACGCTACCACAAAACACTACCACACAACGCTACAACACAACACTACCACACAACACTACCACACAACACTACCACACAACGCTACCACACAACGCTACCACACAACGTTAGTATGAATACTAACCGAGTAATTTCATTATGTACGTTTCTTGTGCTGCTCTTTGGTTCAACTCTTGGGAATAAAACATAAAATAAATAAACACTAGCAAAATTAAGAGTTCATTAAGTCATGTGAACAATGGCAATGAGGTGAAAAACGTCCAAACAATGTGACAGAAAGCCTAACTACAAGCTACAAGCTACAAATAGTATAACCTCTGAAGCATGTATTGCATTAAATGTCAGGAGATGATGTTAACGGGAAAGAAGTACATATGGAGAATGCTATTTGAAAGTTTGGTGAAGGTTTGGTGAAAATTTGGTGAAAGTTTGGTAAAACTTTAGAGAAATTTGGTAAAGGTTTGGTGAAAGTTTGTTGAAGGTCTGGAAAAGGTTTGGGTGAGTTTTAATTTTGTGACATAGCTCAAACTTTATGTTTTTAAAAAAAATTAGTCTAATATACAACTTTTAAAAAAATATTTGACGTTTATATGAGACCAGATTGTTCTCTGTAATGATAAAGCTTTATTGAAAAACGTGCACAAAAGGAAAGCGAGATAAAAATGCTCCTTCTAAATATGGTCTACTATCTCTTGAGGGCATCAATCCTACTATATTTTAAGGTAGTTAAAGCTTGACAAACATTGGCGACAGCAACTCGTGAACATACCATCTACTAGTTATAGCTCACCAAACATGCACACACACATACACAATGTCTAGAAAGTTCAAAACAAATGACAAACATTTGGTTCAAGGCGTCCCTGGGGCTAAGTTGTTTAACCCATTTCAAGTTGTTGTTTTTTGTTTCGTCTTCTGCTTCTATAGGTGGAAGGTTGACCGAAGAAGGTTTTTTTTAAAATGAGAAACAGTTAATTCTTGATTGACAACAAAACAGCTCATTTATTCTTCCATTTTATACGTAATATGGTTATAATTTAAATATCATTAAAATTTATATAAAATAATTTTAATTGACTAAAAATTGTATGAATACTAACCGTTTTTTGATGGTAGGTTGTTGACTGATCCTGGCTGTTCTTTCGATCTTTGGGAATAAAACATAGCATTAGCAAATTCGAGATTTTATCAAGTCTTGTAAACAATGCCAAGGTGGTGAAAAAATTCAAACCCAAATGAAAGAAAGCCTAACTACAAGCTACAAGTTACAAGTATGGTGAAATCTGTACCATGTATTGCATTAAAAGCAGGAGAATAAGTTTACGGTAAAAATGTGAAGTTGACAAAAAGTTTGGTGAAAATTTAGTGAAAGTTTGGTGGAAGTTTGATGAAGGTTTGATAAAAGCTTGTTGAAATGTTGTTGGAAGTTTGGTGAAGATTTAATGAAATTTTGGTGGAAAAATTTTTTAAAATCTCGTGAAAGTTTGGTAAATCTTTGTTGAGTGTTAGTTTTATAATAAAAGTCAATCTTTATATTTTTTAAAACATTTAGTCTAATATACAAAATTATTTTTGATCTCAATAACGTCAATATGACACCACATTATTTTTGTAGTAATAATGATTTTTTTTTAAAGACCTGTACAAAAGGAAAGCGCGCAGATACCTTCCTTCTAGAAATGTTGTAAGATCTCTTTAACTCAATGTTACTACAATATTTTAAGGAGTTAAATCTCGCCAAACGTTGGCAATAGCACCTTGTGAACTTCCGATCTACTAGTTATATTACACTAAAAATTGACGAAATTGACGAAATTGTAATAGCTCGCAAAACATTTGTTGCAGCAATGCGTGAACTTTCCATCTACTAAATATAGCTCGCAAAACACGCACACACACATACACAAAGTTAGAAAGTTTCTCACAAAACAAATGACAAATATTTGGTTCAAGGCGTACCTCGCCTTCAAGTTTCACTTTCTGCTTCTATAGGGGAAGGTTGACAGAAGAATACATTTTTTTTAAAGGAGAAACGAGTAATTCGCCAAATATTAGTGACAGCTATGTGTGAACTTCTCTTCTACTACTTATAGCTCGGCAAACATTGGCGACCGCATTGCGTGAACTTCCCATCTACTAGATATAGCCCGCCAAACATTGGCGACAGCATTGCGTGAACTTCCCATCTACTAGATATAGCCCGCCAAACATTGGCGACAGCATTGCGTGAACTTACCATCTACTAGATATAGCTCGCCAATCATTAGCAACAGCATTGCGTGAACTTACCATCTACTAGATATAGCTCGCCAAACATTGGCGACAGCATTTCGTCCATTTACCATCTACTAAAGTTACTTGACAAAACTAGAACTCAGCAACGCATATTTGAGAATCCTAATTTTTGCTACATCCCTTCCCGCCATGATACGTCACTACGCATTTTTTATTTAACTACCATTAGCTACATTAATATAGATTTATTTGATAAATAAATAATTAGCATGCTCACAGGGCTCTGATGTTCTTAAAACTATTAAAAGAAAAAAGTCTTTAGATATTTCTTAAAGGATTTTTTACAATTTTTAATTTCCATCAGAGATTGAAGAACGTTTTCCATAATTTTTTAGCTATAGCTTCAAGAAAGCGCACTTTGTATGACTTATTTCTGTGTCCATCCACATTGGGAACTTTCAGTAAAGACTGCATTGAAGAGCGCAGGTTATTTAAAGGATACGTGTTTAGAAATCAAATTTTTAAGATAGTCAAGTGCAATGCCTTCTATAAAGCTGTAGTTTATGGTCGATCCGCTCAATTGCTTGAAGCCAATATAGATATCTAATTACTGTGAATGTGTGGTCAGATTTTTTTAAATCGGTTAAACAATGCGTGCTGCAGTATTTTTTACGTCATAGAGTTTATGAATTTGTTTTTGAGGTAACCCCACAAACAACTGTTACAGTGATTTTATCTTGATTGTATTAAGGAGACTGCTGCAACAGGGGCTGTTCTCCTATTAAGTTGAGGACTCAGCTGACCAATGGCGCGTGGTCGACAGAAACAAGCCAGGACCACAGACCTAATATTAACCTAGGTCTCTGACAGTGTTGCAATCTTAGAATCACCAAATGATATTGATGTGATGGCAAACTTTCGAAGATTTGCGTCTGAACCACATGTAATTGCCTCTCTCTTATAGTCATTTAATTTAAGTCTAAATGATGCCATCCATGATTTAACCATAAAAATGCAGTCCTTGTCAGTCTGAACAGCAGCTTCACAGTCCAAAGGAATCAGGGCGGAAACACCTGTGCAGTTCTGTGTCATCCGCAAATAATTTACTGGACATGCCCTGACTTTCAAAAATTTTGCCGGGCTGACTAGTGTACATGGAGAACAGAATAGGTTCTAAAGCTCTGTGACAGTCCGCAGGTAAAGGAAGTGTCCATGGAAGATGCTCGATTCACTACAATAAGCTGAGTCCTGTCAGTCAGATAAGAAGAAAACCAGCGAAGTTCAGTTCCATAAATGACCTCCTCATTCAGAAGTCTTAACTGAAAAAGCTCATGGTCAATCAAATCAAGAGTGGCACTGGGGTCCAATTGGACCAATAGAGTCAGATCGACGTGGTCAGCAAGACATAGAACTTCATTCATGGCACGGTGCAGTGTCGTCTCACAACTGTGTCCCGGTCGATATGCATATTGAAAATTTTCATGCAAGTTATTTGTGCTAAGAGGCTGCACAAGCTGCTGTCACAAAATTCTCTTTAAAAAATCTTAAATACAAAAGGCTAGTTGGAGACCGGGCGACAATTCTTGCAGTCATTTGGGTTCTGACAACGTTTTTAAAGCATGTGCTTAACGACCGCCTCATTGAAGAGACGTGGGACTGTGGTGGACGGAAGGTTACTATTCACAGTTTTAACCAGTACAGGAAACAAGACTTCCAGACAGTCCAAAACCATATTGGTTGGTATCTAGATTTAGATAGCATGTTAATATTTCTTAAATGTTCAAGGAAAACTGGAAAAAATTCCTCTGTATGGTTGCCTTCAAAGACATGCTCCACTGGAGACAAAATAAAGTTCCCCCAAAGCTCTTTCTGATTGTTTCAATTTTGTCAGTGAAGAACCTGCTCAGTTTAACCGCAGCTTGATCGCTTATCATGTCAGGAAAAAAAGTGTGCTGATTTCTTCCCGAGAAGGTCATTCACCACAGAGAACATCTTGCGAGAATCAGTACCTGCTTTCTTACTTAGTGACTGAACATGATAAGACTTGGCATGCAGGATTTCTTGCGCATACATTTACATTTCTTTCCGAACGATTGTTTGTCTTCTTCGCGACCACTTCTTCTCCAAGGCTTCTCAGCTAGGCGCCTGACAGAATTTCTTTTCCGAACCTTGGGAGTGAACAAATGGGAGTCATATCTGTCACTAACAAACTTATTTGACGCTGGGCCATATGTATCCAACAGAGATGTGAGAGTCTGATTGTAGAGGATGGTTAGTTGTTCAATGACGTCCCAACCACTTCTTAACTTAATATTTTTTACACCATATTTAAATTGAGATGATTTGATTTTCCAAAAACTAAATATTACGCACGAAACGCATATGCGTAACATTAAAAATAAAATTAGCGTATTTATCGGTATTTATATTATGAGCGCTATCCGTAAATGGAAGCAGTCACACCACAAGCAAAATATATATACAAGAAACGCTTTCTTTTAATCGCGAGTTTAATAAGGACGGATTTAAAAATACCGAGGCTATCGCCTTTTTTACGAAAACGGGTCAATATCTTTCCATGATCAATATTATAAAAATCGAATTTTAAATAGGTTTTAATTTTACAAAGGTTGATTTTCCGTTTATTTTTCTTCCCACTATTCTTTTGATCAAAAAGATCCAAGACTTTATTTTGGAAATGGAAATTTATACAATTTACATTTGTAGATGTTTCTGATATTTCAAATTGAGCTAAATTTAAACTTTGAACAATTTGAGCAAGAATTAAAAAAGTATAATGTTCTAGATCAGGTGTCGGGAAACTTTTTTTTTTCTGAGAGAGCCATGGACACCACATATTTTGAAAAAGTACATTGTCTTTAAAACTAAAAATTCAAGTGAATGTGAGATGTTTGTGTAATTTCAACACTAAAAGTGCAATAATTATGGCTCATAATTCTTTTTAATAACATGTTTATGCTGTTGCTAATCAAAGGAGTCTAAAGAAACATTGTTTCTATAATCGAACATTTGTCTGCGAGGCAGATGCAGCCATCAATAGAGCAATATCTCGCTCGTGAGCCATAGGTTCCCGACCCCTGTACTAGATGGATATTACTAGAGTGAATACTTATTTAAATAGTGTGTTCTGGAATGTTACCATGAGGAAATGAAAGTGGTAATGGAAGATAATGTTTCGTTAACATTACCTGGGGTCTTTTCTTCGGAACACATCATTCAGCCAATCTGGTCCCGGCAGAAACATGCCCAGGCCTACACATTTAAGTGGAATAATGGAAAAGTACAAAGTTATATAATGAATGCGTTGACAAGCTGATATCGGAAGGAATACAGAGATAAGGTAAAATTTCAAGATATACAGTGTTGGTTAAAATGACGTGAAAATAGCAATTGTTAAATCAAAGGTGATACTGAGACACTGATAAGCGACAGGGCGTCAGTAATTGTGCAAAATGACAAGGCATCAGTGACTGGGCAAAATGACAGGGCATCAGTGACTGGTCAAAATGACAGGGCATCAGTGAATGGGCAAAGTTACAGGGCATTAATCACTGGGCAAAACGACAGGGCATAAATGACGTAAAAATGTCGGGCATCAGTAACTGTGCAAAATGACAGTGCATGAGTGACTGGGCAAAAGGACTGGGCAAAAGGACTTAGCAAAATTATTTGGCAAATTGACATGGCAAAATTACTTTAAAATGGCTTGGGATAGAGTGACTGTGTAAAATGACAATAAATACCGTTACAAGATAAAAATGACACCGTTCAGTTAATATTAAAAATTACATGGGACACAGCGAATGGATAACATACTAATTGTGAATCGCAAATATATAGATGGACATAGTAATTTATCAAAATGACAAGGGACACATTTATGAAGTTAGTAGAAATGGCTACAAGTGAATAGGTAAAATAAAGGGCAGCAATGAATAGTTAAAATGACAAAGGACAGTGTGACTTGTTAAAATGCCTGTGAATTGGTAGATGACAAGGGTCGCAGTAACTGGGTAAAATGACTTGGGATAGTTGATTTGAAAAAAAATGACGTTGGAGACAGTGACTAAGCCCAAGGCTTTGGACCAAGGGTCCTAAACTCGTGGCCCGAAATACGCTATTTTGCGCCCGCTACATGACAGCAATGCTTAGTGCAATGCGGCTTTCCCCATTCTCATAGATAGAATGAGGCGCTCCACGAAATTTCAGTAGAATCTCAACGATTAGTCTAATTGTGAATTGTGATTTTTATTCTGATTTAATTGATTTGGACGTTAATTATACTGATATAAACCGTTTTGAAATCGGAATAAAAGTTTATATTTCATAGCATTTTATAAGACAAACATGGCAAAATTGCGGTTTTGAGAAAAGTTTAAAAAGTCAATTAATGAATAATGTACCACCATAATTGTGTCAATTGTAGCAATCTCACACAGAATCAAAGCATCACTATTAAAATGACCCCTACTGTAAACTAACGAAGGAAATTCCGTGCATGTCGGCTTGGTGCCATTTCAAAATGAGGTTAGCCTAAAAGGCCTTTTCATCGATCAAAAAAATGAAAACTCATTCTCCCTACAATAAAATCTTCTTTAACATCAATAATTAATGAATATTGACTACTCCTGCCTACTGTCTGAACAAATTTTTGCATTTTAAGTCTTCGTGGAGAGGGTTGGGGTGGTTTTTTCTCTACTTAGTGATCCCAATGGCTCATGGACTTGGCTTTTCTTGTTGACCTTACACAGGAGCTGAATGTACTCAACAAGAAATAACAAGACCCTGTGCAACTTGTCAGTGTTGCCTAAGACAATGTCAGGGCATTCTGCACCCATTTTGCGCTTCAAATGAAGCTGATTGATTTCAGTGCAATTCTAAGTTCATTGACTGAATGGAAAAACAGACAAAGCATGGACAATTAATGAGCGCTTTGCCCTCCAAATTCACTGAAATTTCCAGGATGCTCAATCGGATCATGTGACATTTTTTAAGAGTACCTATCTGTTTTCCCACTATAAAATTTAACAAGTCAAAGTTCAGGACCAAACTTACTGATCAGCATCTTCAAGCTGTACTGAGGGTCTCAGTTGCTTCCTCAGCTGTGTAAGAAGAACGCTGCCAGGTCTCTGGCCACGAGCAATAGGAGGAACTAAGTGTTTGTTTTAAAACAGTCTTAATCGTATTCACGTCATAGTTTGTATACGAAAGAGGAGAGGAAAGTTAATATGTGGCAACAAGTTAATAGAAGGAGACAAATTGATTGGAGCAACACGTTGTTACAAGGGGAAACTTTGATATGTGGTGACATATAGATAGGACGGAACACGTTGTTAGAAGGGGAAACTTTGATATGTGGTGACATATAGATAGGAAGGAACACGTTGTTAGAAGGGGAAACTTTGATATGTGGTGACCTATAGATAGGAAGGAACACGTTGTTAGAAGGGGAAACTTTGATATGTTGTGACATATAGATAGGAAGGAACACGTTGAAAGGAGTGGAAACTTTGATACGTAGTGACATATAGATAGGAAGGAACACGTTGATAGGAGGGGAAACTTTGATATGTGGTGACATATAGATAGGAAGTAACAAGTTGATAGAAGGGGAAACTTTGATATGTAGTGACATATAGATAGGAAGGAACACGTTGATAGGAGGGGAAACTTTGATATGTAGTGACATATAGATAGGAAGGAACACGTTGATAGGAGGGGAAACTTTGATATGTAGTGACATATAGATAGGAAGGAACACGTTGATAGAAGGGGAAATTTTGATGTGTGGTGACATATAGATAGGAAGGAACAAGTTAATAGGAGGGGACTAGGTGATAGAAGGGAACCGGTTGAGAGGAGGTAACACGTTCATGGGTGGAGACAAGTTGATAGGAGGAAACAAGTTGATATAGGGAACAAGATGCTAAAAGAGTACAAGATAATAGAAGGGGAGTGATTGATAGGAGGAATCAGTTGATAGAAGGGGACAACTTAATAGGAGGGAACAAGTTGATATAAGGGGACAAGTTAACTGAATGGGGCAAGTTGATAGGAGGGGGACAAATTGATTGAATGGGATAATTTGATAGGAGGAGATAAGGTGATAAGAGGGGACAAATTGATAGGAGGGGACCAGTTGATTGAAGGGGAGAAGTCTATAGGAGGTTACAATTTAATAGGAGGGGACAAGTTGATAGTAAGGGACAAGTTAATGGAGAGGAAAATTTGATAGATGGGGACAAGTTGATTGAATGGAACAAGTTGATAGCAAGGGATAATATGATAGGATTGGGTAAAAATATTGCAGGGGATTTTTTTTATAGAAGGGGACAAGTTAATAGGAGGGGAAATCTGATAGGAGGGTACATGTTAACAACGGAAAGAAGTTGATAGAAGGAGACAAGTTTTACGGAGGGGACAAGTTGAAATGATGGGACAAGTTTTACTAAAGGTACAAATTATAGGAAGAAAAAGTTGATACTACGCGACAAGTTGAAATCGGTAAAATGTTGATAGGAGTGACCAGTTGATTGAACAGGAGAAGTTTATGTGGGGGGAAACGTTATAAGATAAGACAAGTTTATAGGAGGGGACAAGTTGATACGATAGAACAAGTTGATTGGTTGGGAGAAGTTGATAGGAGGTGACAAATTGATTGAAAAGAATAATTTGATAGAAAGTTAACATGTTTATTAAAAAGGACAAGTTGGTTGAAGTTGACAACTTGATTGAAGGGTACACATTGACAGAATGGTAAATTTGATTGAAGAGGAGAAGTTGATATGAGGCAAAAGATTGATTGAAGGTGAAAAGTGAAAGGAGGGGACAAGTTGATTGAAGCTAAAAAGATAAATAAGGGAACAAGTTGACAGGAAAGGAACAAGTTTACAGGAAGGGACAAGTTGATATTTGGGAAAAAATTAAGAGGGAATAACAATGTGATTGAATGTGAGAAGTCTAAAAGAGGGGACAAGTTGATTGGAAGTACAAGTTTATTAAAGTGGACAAGTTGATAAGAGGGTTTTGTTAGAGACTTGAATGTATGGTGTGATTGCGTGTTGGTTTGAGATTATGTGTGTTGTTTTATCTGTTATTTTTAGTATCTTGTGACGTATTGTGTGAAAAGGGATATGAGGTATTAGTATTGTAGTACGGTAATGGCAATTGTGGACTTAGTTGGATGAATAAAGATATTTTATACAAGAATTTGTAGTTGTGAAGTGTATATAATAAACCCCTAGACAACCAAGCCAACGAACCTTTTAACTAAGAATAGGTTTGTAACAGGTTTCATGAAGTGGGGCGTTAATAAGAGGGGACACATTGATAGGAGGGGACAAGTTGATAGGAGGGGACAAGTTAATAGAAGGTGAAAAGAAGATAGGAGGGGACAAGTTGATTTAAGGGAGAAGTTGATTGAACTTGAGTTGATAATAGGAGGGGACAAGTTGATTGGAGGGAACACTTTGGTAGCAGGGGAAAATTTCAATGGAGGGAACCGGTTGATAGGAGGGGTCAAGTTTATAGGAGGATAGAAGTTGATAGAAGGGGAGAAGTTGATAGGTGGGCAAAAGTTGATAGCAGGGAACAAGGTGATTAACGGGGAGAAGTTGATGGGTGGGAACAAGTTAATAAGAGGAGACTAGTTGAGAGTATGGAACAAATTGATAGGAATGAACAAGTTAATATGATAAAACATGTTTATTGAATGGGAGAAGTTGAATGAAAGGGGTTAGTGGATAGGATGGGACACGTTTATTTGAGGGGACAAGTTAATATGATGGTACAAGTTGATATGTGGGGATAAGTTGAATGAAGTGTAGAAGTTGATAGGAGTGAGAAGTTCATGGAAGGGAAGAGGTTGATTAGAGGGAACAAGTTAAAGTAGGAAATAGGTTTATAGGAAGAGACAAGTTGCTAGGAGGGGACAAGAAGATAGGAGGGGACAAGTTGATAGGAGACATGTGGACTTAAAGTGATAATTTGATAGGATGGGATAAAGTGTTTGCAGAGGGAAGTCGATATAAGGGGACAAGTTGACAGGAGGGGACAAGTTGATAAGATGGGACAAGTTTATTTGAGGGGACAAGTTAATACGATGGTACAAGTTGATTGACGTGGAAAAGTTGATAGTAAAGGACAATTTGATAGAATTGGACAAGACGATGGGGGGGGGGGGGCAAGTTGATTGAAGGAGGGAAATTGATAGAAGGGTGTTACGTCCTCTATGTGTTCAATGAATGTGACAAGCTCGTGGTCTAGCGGTTTTGAAAAGAGGGGGCTAACACAGATAGATTTTAGAAACACTATTGGCTAAAATAAAAACAATCAGTTGACTATATAAATGTACTTTATTGCATGAACTACTATGTGAACAAAGATACATGAAATCTACATATAAAGAAACGAATATAAGTCTAACACTAACAATATTTAAAATCATCACAGTGATAACAATATACACAATACTATCACCAGTCTAATTTCCTGGAATTAATATTTCTGCTAACTATTAAATGGCCGTAATCTAATACTAAGCAATTGCATCGGACGGCTGACAACCTATCTCTCTGTCCTCCTCATTAGGTCTACCTCTCTAGGGGCGATGCGTCCAGTCTTATAGGCATACTCATTTCGCGTGCTTGACCATCAAGTAGGTCAATGTCAGCTTTAAACAAGGTTGGTTGTGCCTGTTCTCAGTTATAGACGTCGTGCTTATTGGTTGTGTTAATCTGACACGGTCAGGTTATTGGGTTACCTAAACAAAAGGGGGCCAGACTCGGAACAGGGGGACAAGTTCATGAAGGGAACAAGTTGATAGGAGGGGACACGTTGATAGAAAAGAACAAGTTGGTAGCACGCGACAAGTCGATAGGAGGGGACAGTTGACAGTAGTTACCATTTGATTGAACGGGAGAAGTTTATAAGGGGGACAACTTGATAGGAGGGGCGAAACTGAAAGGAGGGGAAAAGTTGGTAGGAGGGGACATGTTGATAGGAAGGGACAATTTAATTGGTCGGGACATGTTGATTGAAAGGGAAAAGTTGATATGAGGGGATACATTTATAAGAGGATACAGGTTGATTTGAAGGAAAACGTTGATTAAAAAGCAAACGTAGATTGGCTTGAAGACGTGAAATAATAGTGAGAAGTTGATAGAAAGGAACAAGTAGATTGAATGGTATAAGTTGCTAGGATGGAACAAGTGTTTAGGTGGGGACAAGTTGATTGAAAGGGAAGTAGTTGATTGAAGTGGAGAATTTGATTTGAGGGGACAAGTTGATTGAAAAGGACACGTTAAAAGGAGAGTAAATGACACGTCATCAGTGCCTGTGTGACATTAAAGTGCATAGGTGACTGGGGTAAATGACATGGCACCAGTGTCTTGGCAAAGTGACACATTATCAATGAATGTGTCACATTAAAGGACATTGGTGACTTGGGTAAATGACATGGCATGAGTGTCTTTGAGAAGTGACACGCAATCGATGAATGTGTCACATTAAAGGGCATAGGTGACTGGGGTAAATGACATGGCATCAGTGTCTTGGCGAAGTGACACATCATCAATGAATTTGTCACATTAAAGGACATAGGTGACTGGGGTAAATGACATGGCATCAGTGTCATGTCCAAGTGACACGTCATCAGTGTCTCTGCATCATTAAAGGGCATCAGTAACTGGCCTAAATGACACGTCATCAGTGTCTGTGTAAAATTAAAGACCATCAGTGACTGAGTAAAATAAGGCATTAGTGACTGGCCTAAATGACACGTCATCAGTGTCTGTGTAACATTAAAGGTCTTAATTGCCTGGGGTAGATGACATGTCATCAGTGTTTTGGGGAAGTGACACGTCATAAATAAATGTATGGCATTAAAGGGCATAAGTAACTGGCCTAAATAACATGTCATCAGAGTCTTGGCGAATGACACGTCATCAATTAATGTGTAACATTAAAAAGCATAAGTGACTGGGCATCAGTTTCTTGGGGAAGTGACACGTCTTCAGTCTCTGTTTAAAATTAAAGAATATCAGTGACTGGGTAAAATTAATTGGCATCAGAGACTGGGCTAAATTGGGCGGCATTAGTGACTGACCTAAATGACAAGTCATCAGTGTCTGTGTAACATTAAAGGGCATTAGTTACTGGGATAAATGACAGGGCAATAGCAACGTGTCGAAATTAAACGTCATCAGTGTCTTTGTAAAATTAAAGGGCATCAGTGACTTGGCTAGATGACATGGCATCAGTGTCTGTGTAACATTAAAGGGCATAAGTGCCTTGGCTAAATGACATGGCATCAGTGTCTTTGCGAATTGACACGTCATCAGTGTCTCTGCATCATTAAAAAGAATAAGTGACTTGGTTAATGACATAACTTTAGTGTCTTGTCGAAGTGACACGTCTTCAGTGTCTGTGTAAAGTTAAAGGGCATCCGTGACTGGGCAAAATGGGATGGCATTAGTGTCTTGGTGAAGTGACACGTCATCAGTGTCTCTGCATCATTAAAGGGCATAAGTGCCTTGGCTAAATGACATGGCATCAGTGTCTTGGCAAAGTGACACGTCATTAGTGTCTGTGTAACATTAAAGGGCATCAGTTACTGAGATAAATGGCAGGGCAACAGCGACTTGGCGAAATTACACGTCATCATTGTCTTTGTAAAATTAAATGTCATCAGTGACAGGAAAAAGTGACAGGGTATCAGTGACTGGAAAAATTGACAGGGCATCAGTGAATTGGCCAAATGTCAAGTCGTCAGTTTCTGGGCAAAGCTACACAGCATCACTGACTTGGGAAAATGGGAGGGCATTAATGTCTAGGCAAATAGGCAGACATCAATTGCTGGGAAAAGTTACAGGACATCAGTTACTTGACAAACTGTCAAGGCACAAGTGACTGAGAAATGACTAGGCATCAGTGACTGGGTAAATTGACAGGACAGATGTTAATTTGCAAAGTGACTGGGCATCAGTGCTTTGAAACAGTGAAAGCCTTCAGTGATGAGGCACAATTGGACGAACTAGTGACTTGGCAAATTTACAGTTTATCAGTGATTGGGTAACGTTTTAGGTTGATAGGAGGAGACAAGTTGATTGGATTGGACATGTTGATCCGACGGGAAAAAGTTTATAGGAAGGAGTGGTCGATAGGATGATACAAGTTGAAGGGAAGTGATAAAGTGATGAAAAGGAAATGTTGATAGAAGAAGTCAGGTTGATAGAAGAGAACAAGTTGAAAGGAGGAAACCAGTTGATAGAATGCAACAGGTAGATTGGAGAGGACAAGATAATTGGAGGGGAAATGTTGATAGGAGGGGACAAGATAGAATGGGACAAGTTGACATGAGGGGAACAATTAATAGAAGAGGAAAAGTTGATGGTATGGGACAAGCAGATAGTAGGGACAAGATCATAGGAGGGGACAAGTTGATAGAAGGGGACATGTTAATTGGAGAGGACATGTTGATAAAAGGCGACTATATAATATAAGTTGACAAATTGATAAGAGGGGACATGTTGATAGAAGGGGAAAAGTTTATATGATGGAGCAGTTTGATAATATGGGATATGTTGATAGGAGTGAACACATTGATAGAAGTGGATATTTTGAAAGGAGGGAAAAATTAATGGGGGACGTGTGTATAGTGTGGGACAATGAATATGAAGGGACAACTTGAAAGGAGGAAACAAGTTGATAGGAGGGAACAAGTTGATAAGAGGGTAAATGTTGAGAGATGGGGACATGTTGATAGTAAGGAACAAGTTAATAGGAGGGGACACGTTGATCTCTCCGCAGCATTGTTTGGGACAGGAGAGGTATCAGACGAGAAACGAAGATTAAGGTGTATAGCGCAGCAGTCATCTCGACATTGCTATACGGATGTGAAACGTGGACAGTCTACCAGCGTCACGCCAAAAAACTGAACCATTTTTACACAACATGCCTCAGGAAACTTCTAGGCATCAGTCGGCAAGACAATCCTCCTGACACAGAGGTCCTTTCCAGAGCGAACTTACCTAGTCCCTTCACCACACTAATCCAGTCTCAACTCCGTTGGATGGGACACGTAGCCCGTATGGAAGACTGCAGGCTCCAAGAACAGATGTTCTTACAAACGTCAACACATCCGAAGATGTTATTCTGAGAACTTACGATCGTCAACAGATCCCAAGGAAGTCAGAAAAGCGTCACAAAGACTAACTGAAAGCGGTAATAAAGGCCTTAGCAATAATCTTACTAAATGGGTGCAGACAGCAAAGGACAGAGTCAGGTGGAAATCAGCTGACAAGAAGAATGCAAAATCTCACGAAGTCAGTTGGATAGCCACAGCTGGGACGCGCAGGCTAGCCCGAGAGTGCATAATTAGATCACCGACGGCAGCAAATCTTCGCTGCTCGTGGTGCCAGAGATTATTTCGAGCACGGAGCGGTCTGGTAAGCCATGTATAAGCTCACCAAACTCACTCCCTTGAGCTGATGTCTCGATGTTCCTAGTCGATGGTCTTAGTCGATTTTGGCGGACGAAAAATATTAACAATATTGATAGTCCCTGTCATTGTCGCACATCTCATTTATAATATTGCCTTCAGAAACGTATGGTCTCATTCAACATGACAGTTCCCAGTTAATGACATACCTGCTGAAATGACAGCCCCCAATATCAGCCAGCACAAGAGAGTGTGCATGTTTGGTTTATTTTTTTGTCTCTTCACAAGATCAGATCTTCACGTCCAAATCACCTCGCTATGTTAGGTGCGTGTTTTGTCATGGAGTTAAATACATTTTTGAACTGGACTTTTTGTTGGGTCAGGATGCCCTTAATTAAATTTGAACGTCTTACTTGCGTCTGCACATCCATAAAATCACCCGTTCAGTTGCCATCCAATGGGACACCTAGTAGTCGTGGTGATTACAATTTAGGACAGTGGTCCTTAACCTTTATGGAGGTACCGTACACAACCAGTTTCATATGCGCATTCACCGAACCCTTCTTAATAAGAAAAAATAAAATCTGATTTTTTTCGGATTTTGTTTAGGACCTCCGCCGAACCCCTGAGACTGACTCACCGAACCCCTGGGGTTCGATCGAACCCATGTTAAGAACCACTAGACTAGAATGACGTCTAGTTGCAGTTACAAGATGGCGCACGGTGTCCTACATACGTGTTTAAGTTTTAATAATTTGTTGACGTGTGAAAAAAAAAGGCAACAAGTTTTAGTTCATACTTTAAAGAAACTGGACTACGATTGACCACAGGACACATGACAAATGAACACACAGACAAATGAACACACAGACAAGTGATATGAGTTTTTTGTGACTGAAAGAGAGAGAGAGGGGGGAGAGAGATAGAGAATTTAGGTAGAGAATGAGGGATTTTACCTTTTTTGAGAGAGAGAGAGAAAGAGCGTTAACTTGAGAAGGAGTTAGACACAGTGAACAAATGTGATATGAAATGAGACATAGTCAGAGAGTAAAAGATACATTTAATGAGAAAATGAGAAAGAGAGAGAGAGAGAGAGAGAGAGAGAGAGAGAGAGAGAGAGAGAGAGAGAGGGGGTAAGACGTAAAAAGTAAGATGAAGAGAGAGTGAGAGAGTAAAAGAGAGGATAAGAGTGAGAGAGACATATAGAAAGAAATAGAGAGAGAGAGGGGAAGAGAGAAAAAGAGAGAGAGAGAGAGAGCGAGAGAGAGAGAGAGTACAGAGAACAAAAGTGAGATAAAAAGAGAAATAGAGAGAGAGAAAAAAAGACATATAAAAAGAAAAAGAGAAAGAGAGAGAGAGAGAGAGAGAGAGAGAGAGAGAGAGAGAGAGAGAGAGAGAGGGGGTAAGACGTAAAAAGTAAGATGAAGACAGATTGTGAGAGTAAAAGAGAGGATAAGAGTGTGAAAGACATTTAGAAAGAAATATAGAGGGAGAGGGGAACCGAGAAAAAGAGTAAGAGAGAGGGAGAGAGAGAGTTAGTTAGAGAGAGATTATGAGAAAGGAAGAGAGAGAGTTAGAGAAAGATTATGAGAGGGAGAGAGAGAGAGTTAGTTAGGGAGAGATTAAGAGAGAGGGAGAGAGTTAGTAAGAGAGAGATTAAGAGAGAGGGAGAGAGTTATTAAGAGAGAGATTAAGAGAGCGAGAGAGAGAGTCTGTTAGAGAGATATTAAGTGAGAGGGAGTTAGAGAGAGATTAAGAGAGTGAGTTAAGAGAGATTTAGAGAGGGAGAGAGAGTTAGTTAGAGGGATATTAAGAATAATGGAGAAAGTGAGTTAGTTAGAGAGAGATAAAGAGAGATGGAGAGAGAGTAAGTTAGAGAGAGATTAAGAGAGATGGAGAGAGACAGATTTAGTTAGATAGAGATTAAGAGAGAGGGAGAGAGAGAGTTATTTAGAAAGAGATTAAGAGAGATGGAGAGAGAGTGAGTTCGAGAGAGATTCAGAGAGAAGGAGAGAGAGACTTAGTTAGAGAGAGATTAAGAGAGGGAGTTACAGAGAGATTAAGAGAGAGGGAGATAGACAGATTTAGTTAGATAGAGATTAAGAGAGTGGGAGAGAGAGCGAGTTAGAGACCGAGTTAGAGAGAGGGAGAGAGAGTTAGTTAAAGAGAGATTAGAGAGATGGAGAGAGAGTTATTTAGAAAGAGATTAAGAGAGATGGAGAGAGAGTGAGTTCGAGAGAGATTAAAAGAGAAGGAGAGAGAGTTAGAGATATATTAAGAGAGAGGGATTTAGAGAGAGATTAAGAGAGAGAGAGTTAGAGAGAGAGTAGAGATTTAGAGAGAGGGAGAGAGAGTTAGTTAAAAAGAGATTAAGAGAGATGGAGAGAGAGAGTTATTTGGAAAGAGATTAAGAGAGATGGAGAGAGAGTGAGTTCGAGAGAGATTAAGAGAGAATGAGAGAGTTAGTTAGAGATAGATTAAGAGAGAGGGAGTTAGAGAGAGATTAAGAGAGAGATAGAGAGAGAGTAGAGATTTAGAGAGAGGGAGAGAGAGTTAGTTAGAGGGATGTTAAGAAAGATGGAGAGAGATGGAGAAAGAGAGTTAGTTAGAGAGAGATTAAGAGTGATGGGGAGAGAGTTAGTTTGAGAGAAATTTATAAAGAAGGAGATAGAGTTAGTTAGAGAGAGATTAAGAGATGATTAATAGAGTGAGGTAGAGAGAGATTTAGACAGAGGGAAAGAGAGAGTTAGAGACATGTTAAGAGAGATGGAGTGAGAAAGAGTTAGGTAAGAGAGAGATTAAGAGAGATAGAGAGAGAGTTAGTTAGAGAGAGACTTAGAGAGAGTGAGAGAGAGAGAGTTAGTAAGAGATAGATTAAGAGATATGGTGAGAGAGAGTGAGTTAGAGATATATAAGTGAGAGGGACTGAGAGAGTTAGTTAGAAAGAGATCAAGAGAGATGGAGAGAAAGTGAGTAAATGAAAGATTAAGAGAGAAGGAGACATAGATTTAGTTCGAAAGAGATTAAGAGAGATGAATAGAGAGAGTTAGTTAGAGAGAGAGATTAAGAGAGATAATATTATATATAGTGAGTGTGCCAGAAATTAAAGAGAGTAAGTTAAGAGAGAAGGCATGAGAGAAGGAGTGAGATATCGAGTGAGAGAGAATTTAGAGTAATTTAGAGGAAAGAGAAAGAATAAGAGAGAGAGAGAGAGAGCAATAGCTAATCACAGAGAGTAAATGAGAGAGACGAAGTATTATTGAGAGTGGGTGAGGAAACAAATGAGAGAGAGAATGAGAAAGAAGGTGAGAGATTGGGGTCGGGAGAGGGTTGTTAGAAAGAGATGTTTCTTGACAGTGTCTAGATCTCTGTCTATACGTAAAGTTTCAATGCTATCACGATTCGGCGAGATGTGGGTCCCTCTTCATTAAGGCGGTACTAAAGCTCTAATGTCTTGACCAGAAATAAAATCAATGATTTTCTATTGTCATTTTAATAGAACGATCCAAGACGGCAGCCATTATTTTATAATGGAATACTCGCAGTCCAAAACCAACACAACTCTATCGTCTGTTTGCGGCGAGATGTTGGCCATTTCATTAAAAAAATCAATGGAACTCAAAGACATAAATGAACAAAACAAAGCATCGAGAAGCCATCTTGGATTTTTGCTTGAAAAGATTTGAGCATTAAATTTAATAGATTTTGTCCCTGCTAACTGTACGTGCGCCCTGACTATACTTGTGTCCTCACTGTACGTGTGTCCTGTTTGTACGTGTGTCCTGACTGTAGTTGTGTCCTGACTGTAGTTGTGTCCTGACTGTACATGTGTCCTTACTTTACGTGTTTCCTGAATGTACATGTGTCACTACTGTACGTGGGTCCTGACTGTAGTTGTGTCCTGACTGTAGTTGTGTCCTGACTGTACGTGTGTTCTGGCTGTAAGTATGTCCTGACCGTCCATGTGTTTTGACTGTACGTGTGTTCTGACTGTACGTGTGTTCTGACTGTACGTGTGTACTGACTGTACGTGCATCTTGACTGTACGTGTGTCCTCACCGTACGTGTTCACTCACTGTACGTGTGTCCTGACTGTAAGTTTGTGCTGACTAAGCACATCGCCCTGTTGGTCAGTGTGTTTTTCGTTTATTTCGAGTAACCCAAATCGTTATGACGCCCAATTTTCACCCCTTGATGTTCCCGCCTCGTGAGAAAATCCCCATCGAACCAATAAGAGAAGAGAAATCAAACATCAGCTAGAATCTAGATCTAGCGCGTGGCATGAACCAAAAATACAACCCTTCAAAAAATGCTTTCCGGGGCAGATTGCCAGCTGCACCCCACCTCTTCTTGTTCTTTTATTTCAATTAAAAAGAAAAACAAAATGAAATACATGTGTCTAAAGAGATTTAAACGTCATTCACGTCATTACTACTATTTGTATTCTCTGCACCGAACAACGCACTTTCCATGGTCGCACTTCATATACCTACTGGGACTTTCCGACGTGGTCTGCATAATGGTGAAGTATATGCAAAACTACTTTGCAAAGGTAATTATCTAAGATCTAGTTTCTTATGAACAATTGCCTCCCGTGTAGCCTATGTATCATCATAAATGTTGCTTTGCTTTGTACTTCAATTGTATAAACTCATTCTATTCACACTTAACTTAACAGTTATCCAGAATAGATATTGACATTAGGCATTTCGCAATGCTGTCTGATGCGTTTAAAGGACTCCACCACGGGCTTGCCAATCCGGTTTCGTACTGATGGATCAGTATTTAACCTTAGGAGGCTTCAAGCTAAAACCAAGGTCAAACATGTCACGATCAACGAGATTCTGTTTGCAGACGATTGTGCCCTGAACGCTCCCCCAGAAGCCGTCATGCGACACAGCGTTGATATCTTTTATGAGGCCTGCAATAACTTTCGCCTCACAATCAACACAAAGAAGACTGAGGTGATGTATCAGCTAGCTCCCAATAAGGCCTACGCTGAACCCAACATCATCATCAGTGGACAGCGTCTCAACCCAGTGGATAAATTCACTTACTTGGTCAGCACCCTCTCTAGATCTGTTGTCATAGATGATGAAATAAAATGCAGACTCGCAAAAGCTAGTGCCATATTTGGCAGGCTCCGCAGCACTGTTTGGGACAGGAGAGGTATCAGACGAGAAACAAAGCTCAATGTCTATAGCGCAGCAGTCCTCCCGACTCTGCTCTATGGATGTGAAACGTGGACAGTCTACCAGCGTCACGCCAAGAAACTGAATAATTTTCACACTACCTGCCTCAGGAAACTCATCGACATCAGATGGCAAGACAAAGTTCTCGACACAGAGTTCCTCGTTAGAGCGAACCTACCTAGTATCTTCACCACTCTGATGCAGTCTCAGTTCCGTTGGATGGGACACGTAGCCCGTATGGAAGACCACCGGCTCCCGAAACGATTATTTGTCGGAGAACTCACGATAGGCAAGCGCTCGAAAGGAGGTAAAAAAGCGTTACAAAGACTCAATGAAAGTGGCACTAAAGGCCTTCAGCATAAACCCTACTCAATGGGTGAAGACAGCCCAGGACAGAGCCAGGTGGAGAGCTGATGTCAAGAAGGGGGCTAAATCCCATGAAGCTAATAGAATAACCACAACTGAGACAAGCAAGCTTGTCCGAAAAGCAATATTAGGTCACCGTCTGAAGCAACTATTCCATGCCCACGATGTCATAGATTATTCCGAGCAAGGATCGGTCTAACAAGCCACCTATGAGCTCACCGTAATCCCAACCTGCCCCTAATCAGATAACTACATGGTCCTATTCGACTTCAAAGGACGAACAACAAATAATGAAGCTCTCGCACAGCTTGCCCTATAAACAACACTGTATGGATCACTTGCACAGCTAGCCGATCAACACCACTGTATGTAGTTCTCGCACAGATTGCCATATAAACAACACTGTATGTAGCTCTCGTTCAACTTGCCCTATCAATAGCATTGTTTTCTAGCTCCCATACAGCGTGCAATATGAACAGGTTTGTATTAAGCTCTCGCACAGCTTGCCCTATCAACGGCACTGTATGTAGCTCTCGCACCACAGCTTGCCAGATCAACAACACTGTATATAGTTCTCGTAAAGCTTGCCCTTAGAAGAGCACGGTATGAAGCTCTCGCACAGATTTCCCTATCAATAGTACTTTATGTAGCTCTCGCACAGCTTAACCCATCAACAGCACTGTATGTAGCTTTCGCACAGCTTGCCCTATTAAAGCCAATGTATGTAGCTCTCAGACAGCTTACCCGATCAATAGCACTTTATTTAGATCTCGTACATGTTTGCAACTCAGAACTTTACATAACTCTTATACAGCTTGCCATATCATCAGCACTGTATGTGGCTCTCGCACAGATTGCCTTAGTGACAGAAATGCCTGTAGCTCGCGTAAAGCTTGCCTGATCAAAAGCACTGTATATAGCTCTCGCACAGCTTGCCTTATTAACAGAAATATGGGAAGATCTCGCACATGTTGCTATAACAAGAACACTTTATGTAGCGCTTGCACAGCGTGATACATCAAGAGCTATGTAAAGTAGCTGTCGAAAACTTTATCGCTCTCACCGTCTCTGATCTCGTTTACTTTCTCTATATGTCACACCGTCATTTTAGCGCTATGTCTTATGTCAATCCCACTCACCCTCGAACGCACCCATTCTCTATCTCTCTCTTTATCTCTCTCTCTCTCTATCTGTGTGTGTGTTTGTTCTTTCTTACTCACAACCTCATGATTTTAGATAGGTTGAGTTCGGCAATTCATTAGTATTCTTTTCATCATACAATTTTATACTATATTTCTTAGGCTGATACTAGAAAATATGACCCGATATTGCCGGAATAATAGTAAGGGGGTTATTGCGGCTCTTTCTAAATGCTATTTCGAAGTTTTAGAATCTTTCAATCACACATTTAAATATAAGACTGATGGGGGATTTTGATATTTTATGTCCTCAAAAATTGACCGTATTCTACATATTGAAATATTTAGGAAATAGTTAATCGGCTAATTCTTATTTTTTAAAGAAAAATCTATGTATTGATGCTTTCGTGTATAAAATAGTATAGTTTGTGGACATAGTTATTTCCAATATTATATTGGCAGACTCTACACGCTTCGCGAACAGCTGGACCTAAAAAAATTAAAACTTGCCATGACTACAAAAATCTAAATTGTTTTAAATATCTTCAACAAAAACCACAGTAGTGTTGAAAGGGTGTGCTGTTCAAGACCTATGCAAAGTACTGTTGATAGGGCCTGATGTACGAGAACTACACATAGTGCTGTTTATAGGGCCAGATGTACGAGACTTAGTGTTGATGATAGGGCATCTGTACGACACCTACTCATAGTGCTGTTGATGAGGAAAGCTGTACGAGACCTAGACTTAACGTTATTGATAGGACCAGCTGTACGAGACCTACACATAGTGTTGCAGGTGGGGCCAGCTGTACGAGACCAAGATATAGTGCTGTTAATAGAGAAAGCTGTACGAGACCTAGACATGGTGCTGTTGATAGGGTTAGCTGTACAAGACCTACACATAGTGCTGTTGAATGGTCCAGCTGTATGAGACCTAGACATAGTGCTGTTGATATGGCCAGCTGTACAAGACCTACACATAGTGCTGTTGATATGGCCAGCTGCACGAGACCTACACATAGTGCTGATTATAGGGCAAGCTGTACGCGACCTAAACATAGTGTTGTTGATGGGGCCGATTTTTGAGACCTACACATAGTTCTGTTGATTAGGCCAGCTGTACGAGACTACACATAGCGCTGTTGATAGAACCAGCTGTACGAGACCTACACACAGTGTGGTAGGTAAGGCCAGCTGTACGAGACCTACACATAGTTCTGTTTTTGGGCCAGCTTTACGAGACCTAAACATAGTGATATTGATAGCGCAAGCTGTTCCTTTACTTCTGTTTCACGGGGAGTACTACTGTAATGAAATCTTTTGTTTGGTATGATGGAATATTTTGTTCCAATTGATTTGGTGCGATGTCTGGCTACCGTAACACCGATTGATTTTTTCAATAATTTTAATGATATCTTTGGAAAACACAGGTATCTTGGTATTTTGAATCTATTGTTCTGTACGATGTCTAGATGTTAGGTATCGGACTGTGTCCAACCTTAAGACAGGTACGAAGAATGATTTTAGAATGATTAAATATTTGGAACAAATAAATTTTATGTTCAAAGTCCATTGAGAAAAAACAATTATAAAAGCATTAAGAATAATTTAATTGTCTTACTTGGACCCGTGCGTCTTTAACGTTGTACCAGGGCTGCAACGCCTTGGGAAATATTTCAAGATCTTGGGAATTCATTACTCCACTCAGGACCTAAACTCACTTTAAAAAAAAAGAAAAATCCCAAGATCATTTTAAAAAATCGTATATATTTTAATGATCCTTGGATATCTTGGGAAATGTTTTGACCAAATCTTGGGGATAAAAAAAAATTGAGGGCGTGTCTTTCACGACGGGAATGTAGTCTTTGGGAGGGTTACCTAGCAAGACTTAAAGGGCCTGTCCCTAAGAGCTGTGTGCCCGATACGACAGAAACATAAGTCTTTATCAGAGGCGTACCTTGAGCATGAGTGAACGAGCAATGTTTCTTTATAAATAAATGTCTTTGGTGGATTTTTAAGGTGGAAAAAAAATAGGGTTGAAAAAAAGTGGAAAGGGGGGGCGGGGTCTTGGATTAAAAAGGAATCTTTCCATTAACAGTTCTGGCAATGGCGCAGAACAACGGGCTCGGATTGTCTCAATCAGGGGACTCTTAATTTAGTTACGCCACTAGGCAAAGAAACTGTCGACATTCACACTTTGCGATCATTTTCATCGGAAAATAGGCCAGAAATCGAGATCGCTGTTGCTCTTGAGTGGAAGTGGGGTCTAGTTCTTTCCATTTAAATGTTGGTTAGTTCAAAACCACAAGGCTTCTATTGGAGTCTACTTAAATTAAAAGTTAATATTAGACTTTTTCATCAAGGACAATAACTTTTAAACGCAGGCATTGTAGCGTCCCTTGCTTTTCATAAACTGAATGCGTGAAAACAGGGGTTTTCTTTCTGTGACAACGCAAGTATGTTTCGTATCGTTTAAATTATTAATAATGCACGAGTAGACTGTATAGTAAAAACCATTCAGTTGTCTAAAGATGTCTACTAGAAAACGGAGAACTTATAAGCGATAGCCAATGCAAAGCAGAAATTCTCCTAAGGCAGTTCCAATCTGTTTTCACCAAAATTTCCACCACATTTATACCATCCTTAAAACCATCACCCGGTACAATAGGCTCCCTCAACATAACTGAAACCAGGAGTAGGCAAAATTCTCAAAAACATGAAGCTAAATAAAGCGCCCGGACCTGAGCGTTTCCCGAACATTGTCCTGAGGATCCTGGCTGACAACATTGGCCCAATCTTAACCTGAATTTGTTAAAAGTCGCTTGACTCGGGTGAACTCCCACTAAACTGACTTGATGCAAATAACACTAGTGCCTACAAGAAAGGTGACCGCCATAACACAGAAAACTACCGCCCAATATCCCTGACCTCCGTACCATGCAACAATTCTAGAACACATCATCTGTCGCCACATCATGAACCACCTTGAACATTACAACATCATGAACCACCTTGAACATTACAACATCATGAACCACCTTGAACATTACAACATCATGAACCACCTTGAACATTACAACATTACATCATCTGTCGCCACATCATGAACCACCTTGAACATTACAACATCATGAACCACCTTGAACATTACAACATCATGAACCACCTTGAACATTACAACATCATGAACCACCTTGAACATTACAACATCATGAACCACCTTGAACATTACAACATCATGAACCACCTTGAACATTACAACATCATGAACCACCTTGAACATTACAACATCATGAACCACCTTGAACATTACAACATCATGAACCACCTTGAACATTACAACATCTTGACCAACCAAAACTACGGTTTCCGCTCTGGATTCTCATCAGAAACTCAATTAATCATCACCACACCCCTTATCACGGCCCATGTGTGTTGTGTTGCTAGGGGGCACCAGTTAATGTGTCCAGGGCCTCCTATGTTGTTAAGACGGCCCGCACTATAGAAACGAGATGAATCCTTTCCTGAGTCCAACACATTCCTTGGATCCCAGTCCTTTTCTTAACATTCTCGAAACGCCTTCGACTTTCTCTAAACTCCATCATGTATCAGGAAAACCTTACACTTCAAAATCGTGGGAGATTTAGCTCCATTTAAAAAAATCTTTTCAGACAGCACATCTGCAATCACCTGTGCATGATTGATTCAAATATGAAATTTTTTTAACCCATTTGTTCATACGTTTCTGTCTTCTAGATTTCTTTTACAAGAACACTTCCCACCACATGAGCCACTTTGTTAGCTCCTTTATCATTCATAATCATATGACAAGTCTATGTTGGCGTCACGAACGTTGTAACGAGACCAGCCACACATATACTGACATCTTAATTAGTGATAGATTTCTTAACTTCAATCGTAGCTGTCCCATTATTCGTATTTTTACTCACTACATTTTTGTATCGCGCGCGAAAAAGTCTTTCACTTATGATAGTTAAAAATAAAATGTGCAAAAAACCCTCAATGCATTAAATTACCAGCACAATAAAATGAGAAGCTTTCACTACAGCTCGGTGATTATTTCAGAACTTTTCCCCCGGAACGTACTTCAGACATTTCAGGGGGGGGGAGGGCAGTGCCAGCAGAGCCAGTTGATTCTTCTTCTTATATTTGAGGGGCCCACGATCAATTTGTTGATCATTCTGGCTCCTGGTTTAAATTCAGAGTTTACCTTCTCTTAGATAGGTTGCCGTCCAAGGCTAACGAGTCCCATCCACCCGGGGTGCTTTGAATGGCTTTGGTGGGGATGAACTCTGGTCCACCAGCTTTTTGGTTTGAGACAGTTTAGACCGCTCGGCCACTCAGCACTCAGATTTATTGTTGAACTTATTTTTGCCCCGGGAGGACACTTAGCTTTCCCCGGAGAGGCAGAGCCCTCAAGGAGATAGAGCAGCAAGAAACCGTGCTACAGCTTCCTACAACGAACTATTTGGATTTCTTCTTTTCTATTAATCCGTGATAATGAATGTCTATGAGAAAAAAAAAGTTAGTCCTCTGTTGATCAATGTTCTCTCTACAAATACAATACCAACGACTTGATATTTGTTATAGCCATAAATTGTAAAGAACAATTTCCTTTAATCGGTCAAGCAAACAATATTTTACATTTCTCGTAATCTATACGTGTTGGCAGTCATGTAATGTAACTTTTGGTGCCCTCTTCCCAGTTGATTAAGGAAGGGATTTGCCGTAACAGTGGTATTTTATGTTTTTTTCTTTATGCAACTTCATTTTCATCCGTCTGTAGGGGTCTTTTCTTTAAAAAAATTAAGCCAACCTTTCAGTACGTAAGAGTGGCATAAAACATAGACAAGCCAGTGGCGACATTAACCCTAGACAAGCCACGGGTGACATTAACCCTAGACAAAGCACTGGAGACATGAACCCTAGACAAACCAAGGGAGACATTAACCTTAGACAAATCATGGGTAATACTAACCCTAGACAACCAACGGTTGACATTAACCTCAGACAAGCTACGGGTGACATTAAACTTAGACAAGCAACGGTTGAAATTAACCATAGTCAAGAAAAGGTTGACATTAACCATAGACAAGCAACTGGTGACATTAATCCTTGACAAGCCAAGGGTGATATTACCCTAGACAAGCAACGGGTGACATTAATCCTTGACAAGCCAAGGGTGATATTAACCCTAGACAAGCAACGGGTGACATTAACCCTAAACAAGCAACGGGTGACATTACCCTAGACAAGCCATGTGTGATATTAACCCTAGAAAAGCCACATGTGACATTACCCTAGACAAGCCAGGTGTGACAATAACACTAGACAAACGAGGGGTGACGTTAGCCCTAGACAAGCCATGTGTGATATTAACCCTAGACAAGCCACATGTGACATTACCCTAGACAAGCAACGTGTGACATTAACCCTAGACAAGCAACGGGTGACATTAACCCTAGACAAGCAACGGGTGACATTAACCCTAGACAAGCAGTGGGTCACATTAACCCTAGACAAGCCAGGTGTGACGTTAACCATGACCAAGCCACAATTGCTTTCATGCAATTGCCTTCATTTTTTTATACTTAGCTATAAAGCAATTTAAATGTTTACTTTTTTTTTTACACATCACAACAGTTTGCGCTCATGCAGACCCAAATTGTAGGTCCACGAAGACCGCTTTGCGAATAAGACACGTACTCTTACAGATAGCAAGTAGAGACTTACTCAAACATGAACGTGTCGAATTTCAGTGGCCAAACGCAAGGTTAGTATTACTGGAGTGTTGTTGTCCCTTCAAATATTTAATTGAATCCGTTCCAGCATGCCATTTGCGAAACTGATAAATTTCAAATATATTATTATAAAAGGATTGTATGAATTTTTGAAAAATATAATGTGAATTTAAGAGTCATGGGATCATATAAATTAATTGAAGCATCGAACGGGTTGTCGTGCGCTTATCATGACTCGATGTTGAGATTACAAAAATGCTTCATGATTGCAGTGCACAATTGACAGTAGTGCTATAGTGACAGTAGTACTCTAATGAAAGCAGTGCTCAAATGACAGCAGTGTTTAATTGAAAGCAGTGCTCTATTGACAGTGGTGCTCTAATTACAGCAGTGCTCTAATGACAGCAGTGCTCTAATGACAGTGGTGCTCTAATGACAGCAGTGCTAAATGAAAGAGGTGCTCAAATGACAGAGGTGCTCAGATGACAGCAGTGCTCTAATGACAGCAGTCCTCTAATGACATCAGTGCTCAAATGACAGCAGTGCTCTGATGACAGTGGTGCTCTAATTACAGTATTCATCAAACTCAAACTGCATAACCACGTACTGGAACTCGCCTCTCGAGCCACGTCTATACTCAGCCTGATCAAAAAACTTTCCAGCCCCTTCTGGGGAGCTGACGTAAGACTCCTAATGACCCTTTGCCTCGGGAGCGTAGGGGCTGCCATGGACTAAAACGTCCCGGTCCAGGTCTTCGCGAGCCGTATGGCTTTAGAGGGACAGGACCCCCCCCCCCCAAAAAAAAAGACAGATTTCCAGCCCCTGCTGGGGAGCTGACGTAAGACTCCTAATGACCCTTTGCCCCGGGAGCGTAGGGGCTGCCATGGACTAAAACGCCCCGGTCCAGGTCTTCGCGAGCCGTATGGCTTTAGAGGGACAGGACCCCCCCCCCCCAAAAAAAAAGACAGAGAAGACTATCTTGCGAGACATGGCTCTTCCCAGCGTCAACCTAGCCGACTAATGACCCAACTGGGAATCAAGGCTTTGATTAAGGACCTCTTCCATGAGGAATTGATTAAAGAATGGGAACAGGGTACCCAATGGTGGGGTCTTAAACGCAACCAGCAGAGTTTGATACAGGAGATGAGAACAGAGCATTGCCCTAAACGTAGCTACCTGAATAGGTTGCAACCACTGTGGTATCCGAGATGCCGACATTGTGGATAGGCGCCGGAGACAGTAGAGCACCTTCTAACCGAGTGCACTATATTAAAGACTGGCGTGACTGGGGTTCTCCAAGCCAGGGTTCCTTCTTCTATATCTCTATGAGGGCACAGCCCCTCCCCCGGGGAAAAGCCAAGTGCCCCCCGGAGCAAAAATATGTCCAACAATAAATCAACTGGCACTGCTGGCACTTCCCTCCTTACCGAAAAATCTGAAGTGCCCCCAACCCCGGGGGACAATTTCTGAAATAATCACTGCTCCCAGCCAACCACGTAGTAAGCCTGGTTTACGGCGGCCCAGTAGATGAGGCAGGCCTTTTCGATACTTGCCGGGGCCGTTAAAGAGCAAAAGCTCGGCCACGTACAGTGAATATAATATTTTAATATTTCATTGTGCTGTTAATAATTAATGTGTCCATCAATAGGAAAAATATTTTTTTTTTTTTAAAAATGTAAATCTAAGAAAATTTCGCACATACCCGCAGAGACAACTCGTGTGTTTAAATTAACGTTCTTGTGCCCAATGTCGTCATCACATGAAGAGTGACCTTTCCGGTCTCATGCCGATAAAACTAAATAACCAGATTGGTGTCCCAGACCTGTTTACCCCTACGCTTTCGCCGAAGTAACGTCGTCTTGACGCCAAAGACTACGGCACTACGACGAGCGTAAAATACTACGGTTGTTAGAGGTTGTTTTTTTTTATAACTTTTTAAACAAATAATAATTTGGGTGTCTACAGTAAAAAATTGGGGGGGGGGGTGGTGTAAACACATAAACAATGAAAAAGAAGGAGAGTGATTGGTCTTTGCGGTCTCGATTAATCTCATTTTGCCATGCAGAACATTTTTCTAAAAGAGTGTGCGTGTATTTTTAAGCATCAGCCGACATAACGCTAAATCACAGGTCTGGTCAGACATGATCAAGGGACCATAATGTTAATTATTGATTGGATGGAGCCTCATTTCTATTATAAGATTGGTTTCCTTTTTTAAGAAATTGCGCATGCCTTTTCCAAGTTTCCGATTTTTTTTTATTTTAAATTTATAAAAATTAAATTTCGGAACGCTAAACCGTAATACTTTAATCAAAGGGGCTATTTGGACCCGGGTTCCTTTCATTTAATTGCTACTCAGACCCGGGTTCTTTCAATAAATAATAATAATAATAAAGTTTTTTTTGAAAAACACGCTTCATCCCCAAAAGCTCGAAGCGCGGTACAAAGTCAACCATATTAAAAAGAGAAATAAAAACAATATAAAATTTACCACATTTAAAAAGAGACGCAACAATATAAAGCTACATACGAGCATACCCAATCAAAGTCGTTCGTCCCGTTTCAACCATAAGCAACACAAGCCAATATACTTTAACTGAAAAAGATGGTGGATAGCATCACCCAAGAAGGTATTTCCGAAATAGATGTGTTTTTAAATCGGTTTTAAAGGACTCCAGTGTCTGGCTGTTTCTGAGAGAGACTGGAAGTGCGTTCCATATTGTTGGGCCGGAAAATGCAAAAGTGCGCTTTCCGTATGTCTCAAGGCGGAGCTCTCTAGTGGGTACATAAGGCGTCAGCAGTGCTTTGAGATAAGATGGCGCCAGGTCATAAAAGCAGCAGTAGCAAAAAGTTGCAATTTTTTTTTCTATGCGAGCGCGGACCAGCAGCCAGTGCAGCTCCCTCAGAAGTGTTTTAGAATATACGAATTTGCCTTTGCGAAGAACAATGCGAGCCGCATTATTCTGTGCTATTTGAATTTTATCAAGGAGCGTAGCTGGGAGACCTACCATGAGAGCATTGCAGTAGTCCATGCGTGATCACACAAATGCAGACATCAGCGTGTTTGATGCATGTAACGTTAAGAAAGGTCTGATGTAACTTATCCTGCGCAGCTCTAGAAAAATCGCCTTGCAAAGCATGTTAATGTGACTTTCCATGGTTAGTCTTCTATCTAGGTAGACACCCAGGTACCACACTGTTTGAGCTAACTTAATACGCACACCTGAGAGAGTAAGTGATGTCGTGTGTTTTACGGTTTTTTGTTTCTGAGAAGTGGCAATGCGGATCAGCTCAGTCTTTTCATCATTCAATTTGAGCTTGTTTATGGTCATCCAATCCAGTGCTTAACTAACTCCACTGTCTTCTGTGTCGTACTAAGAAATTGAGGGAACTGAGAGGGGATCACGGATTGACGAAGTTGTGTATCGTCTGCGAACATGTAATAAAGCATATCAAATTGTTTGATCACTGCACCCAGTGGCTGAACGTACAAAGTGAAAAGCATCGGGAATAGGACCGATCCCTGAGGTACTCCGAATTCAATTATAGATTGCTGCGAGGTCAAGCCGTTTGAAATAACTGACTGGACCCGATTTGTCATATACGAGTGAAACCATCTCAGGATGGTATCAGTGAGACCGAACGTTTTTTGCAGACGCTGAAGCAATATGACGTGGTCAAGCGTATCGAAAGCTGCCAATAAATTGAGTAAAGACAAAACTGTTACCTGGCCCTCATCACAAGACGACAGAAGGTCGTTTATGACGCGCAACAGGGATGTCTCAGTAAAGTGATGCACCCTGTATGCTGACTGGAATGGTTCAAACAAGTCACATTGAAAGAGGTGATCCAGTAGTTGGCAGAGAACGAATTTTTCTAAGATGTTGGATATAAATGGTAGATTTGAGATGAGGCGATAATTTTCCATCAATTTGGGTCAAGATTTTTTTTCTTTAACAGTGGCGTTACTATTGCCTCTTTAAAAGTTGATGGAACAATACCAGTTGTCAAGGACCTATTAATGATACAAGTGATGACGGGTACTATTTCATCCAGACATTCATACAACAGCCTTGTTGGAATAGGGTCGAGTGAGTACGACTTTCTTGGGGTATTAGCCAGGATTTTCCTCACATTCGATTCATTGACCTCAACAAATTCACCCATAGGAGAGCCGTTGAAGAGTGAGAATTCTGGAGCAGTATCGAAGCAAATTTCATGTTGCGCCCTGATCTTCTTAACTTTTGTAACAAAGTAGTCATTTAGAGCGTCTGGCAGCTCTTCTACAGCAATGTTATTTGGCAGAGATTTAGCCTTGTTTTTACCGGTCAGCTGACCCACAATGCGAAATAAGTCCTTGCTTTGAGCTGCTGCCTGTAACCTGATGACTAAAATACCCAGTCCTAGCTGCAAGGACCAACCTCTTGGTTCGTTCCCATGGTCAACAATGATTTCTCGGTGCACAGTCAAGCACGACTTCCGCCATTGGCGTTATGCACGTCACTGCTTCTGCTTAGCATCCTTAATTTCGGGCGTAAGCCATGGGGCGGAAGGGCGGTCTGTAACTCGCCGACCGGACAGTGGTGCATGTTTATCTAAAATGACTCGGAGGCCACTGTTGTAGTCTGTAGCAGGGTAATCTTCACTGCATCCAAATGCTGCGAAGTCACATCTAAAGGCCGCTAGATCTATCTGTCGAGGTCACGGGATGATACTGATCGCATAATTAGCATTTAATGACTATTCGGACCCGGTTTGTAATGTAAGTTCTATATTCGGTTGGTCATGGGACGGTCATACCGGACACATTCTGGTGTCGCATTGCAGCCATTAGTATCAATTAAGAATGATGCCTTGTTATTTAGCTTACCAGGACTTTCATGTAGTGCTGAAGAAACATGAAGAAGAATTTGACGTGATGTATGTTAGATAAACCTCAAATAAAATAAAACTAATTTAATTTTGATAAATTGATGTTATTTTTTTAATTCTATTTCAAATATAGTTCTTTAATAAATAACATGGCATCAAAACAAAATTGTTTTTCTTTTAGCGACAAAATAGGTTAGGTCTGTACCTCGACGATATAATAGTCAAAATTATTTGAATTTCTAATAAACCATATTCTTTAATGAATTAAATATATGTTACTTTTAGGCATATAAAAGGGCTCTACGTGAAAACACGTGTGCTGCATTCCATCGTTTGCCCCCAAAAAGATAAATATATAGGCTAATGCAATCATCTTGATGTAGGTAATAATTAAATTCATCAGCTCAATGTGTACACTGCCTAAGTCCAGGCTGTCAAAGTGAAAATAGAAATCATTTAAGTCCTTAACAAAATTCTTCCCTTCCTCAACACACAAGCATTCACTCTTAGGAATATATCCTGTTCTTTGTTTTCGGCCAGCCCAACAAGCCTTTGATTTATTATTAAGGAATACGTTTTCGAGTTTTGTTTGTATTGTATTTTTAACCTGATGAAATTTTCACTCTATAAATTTTAGCTGTACTGAATTCTAGTTTGTTAACTTTAAACATGTCGAATACATTAACATATGATAATATTGAAAAACACACAAAACTCCAATTAGGCATTAAATTACCAGCACTACTCTGATTCTGATACTGATAGACTACGTTGCTGCAACAAAGTACCGGCTTTTGTGCAACGGAACGGGAAACGATGCGGACATCCTAACGGCTCCTAGTAGGTGCCAGGGCAGCTATGATTCTGGATTGAGTGACGTAAGATACGTGCTAGCTGGAATGGCACTAGCCCATGACCACTTTATAGAGAAACGCTAGCTGGAACTTTTCTCGTAAATGTAACGGGATGCTTTCAATACAGCTTACAACAAAAAATTCAACGACTCAAAACTTTATTGGGAGTCGGGAAAGGGGGGGGGGGGCAAAGTATGGTAAAATATTGGCAGAAAATGTATTTAATTTTCCTGTATATTCGGGTTCTAAAGTAGCTATCGCAATTTTAGCAAATGTTGCTATTTTCGAATTCGAAATAATTTTTCTATATTCTAGGGCGTTAAGACTCACATAATTTGTACATCATTATGCGGAAAGCCAATGAATCGTTTCGAATGAAAGGATGTTGTGGAGCAGCCCCAGAGCCCTACATGGGCTGTAGTGCCACTGATGATGACTCTAGAAAACCATTACCAAAGACTTAAACTAAGACAAAGACGTTAATTGTAAAGATAAATTTCCTTTTATCGTAATTACATAGAGTATTTTCAAATTATCACTTTTATTTGCAATAAGGGCCGTCGCGATAATTTTTTAGGTATCAAATTCCAATTGCATGGTAAAGAGGTTTTCGAGCAAAGGCGGTATCTTGCTGAGGATCATCAGTTTCACCCGAGGGAATATTCTTTTCAAGACAAGTAGCAGCTAAAAAAATTGTCCGCAAGTGTGGCAGAAACCTAATCTATGCTACGACACAGATTGCACTAATCCTAGCTAAGCCATCGGTGGCAATAACCCTCGCTACGCCATCAGTGGCACTAACCTTAGCTACGCCATCAGTGGCACTAACCCTAGCTGCGCCTTCATTGGCATAACCCTCGCTACGCCATCAGTGGCACTAACCCAAGGTACAACATATGTGGCACTAACCCCAGCTACGCTATCAGAGGCACTAACCCTAGCTACACCATCAGTTGCACTAACCCTCGTTACGAAGTCCGTGGCACTAACCCTATCTTCCCTATCAGAGGCACTAACCCTAGCTACGCTATTAGTGGCAATAATCCTAGCTACGGCATTAGTGACGCTAACTCTAGTTACGCCATCGGTGGCACTAACCCTAGGTACGCAATCCGTGGCATTAATTCTAGCTACGCCATCAGTGGCACTAACCCTAGCTACGCCATCAGTAGCACTAACCCTAGTTACGCCATCAGTGGCACTAAACCTAGCTACAAATCCGTGACATTAACTCTAGTTACCATGTGAGATGTAAGGGGTGTTTACAACCATGGAGATGTAAGGGTGTGATGATCTGGACCTGGACTTAATAAAATTTCTTTCCCCGCAAATACGCCTTTGAATACACTGTAATATAATACCATTCCCTCCCTATGTTTTGCCTCGCAGTCGCTTAGCACGAGTGAGTTCCCTTATGTTATCGCATTCCTGCGTCAGTTCGCTCACATCCAGAGCGTGCAATTTGCGGTCAACCCATCCCACCGAAGAACCTTGAGGAAATGTATACCATGACCCCCCTCTTTTCTGCCCTGGAGACAGCAAAGCGGAGTAGCGCCCCTTCGTTGTTTTTTTCATTTCTGAACCACATAACTCACGCAAAAGCGTGAATTTGGATTTTCACCTCACCCCGAAAAACCTTGTGGGTAGGAGGTCAAACCCGCAACAACGAAAGTGATTGTCATTGGATGGAAAAACGTACAACATTTGAATCACCCAATTGAATCATCACCTAATCGCCACCCAACTCGAAAAAGTAGCCTGAACAAGCAAGAATCTGTCTTTTATGATTTGATCACTTGACCGTGAACGCCGGAAGGATCTGGACTTAGAACTTTTCGAGCGTTATACATAACTGCAACCTAGGACTTAGCAAGTACACGTCTTTAAAGATCTGATCACTCAATTGTTAACGCTTGAAGTAACTGGACTTAGAACTTCACTAGCGAGATACTTAACTGCGACTGCTACCTAGAGTACTAGTAAGTACGCAACCATGATTTTGGTATCATGTTATTGCCCATGTATTGATTATTCGTTCGTGTTTGAGCTTATTCTAACAAGGCCTATTTTCATCTATATTGATATTATGAATTCTATTATTGATTTTGCCACGTGCTACGACCCGCCGCCATTCCATCATGGGAATGGTAGGTGTTGCTCTAAAGTGCACATGTTTCTTTTAATAAGAAGACAATATGAATATTATGCACATATAATTTTAATGATTGTCCATGCTACCATGTCCCATACTTTATTAATTGAAATGTTTGCTTGGTCCAATATTGTGGCGAAGCAAGATCTGCTTACGCCGACAATGATCAGACTTATAATTCCATCCACAATTTGGATATATATATATGCACGAGCTATGTCACCTTCCACACATCGATCTGAATTCGTTGCTAGTGGAATGGGACTTATCAGCTTATGGCTATTCGCTTGGATACTTTTCCAATTTTGTATCATTTTGCCTTTAGCCTGGCTTCTATTACTGGACCGACTTACCTTGAGCTGGGGCTACGGGATTGATCTACATCCTACACCAAACTACCTGCCAGCTACCAAAAGAACTTCGAGTTCCAGTGACTCTCACTACCACGATTCATCGCAGGAGAGTCATTTTCCCCATCGCAGACATTCCACGGAATCTACGACCGGGAACTACGACTTTGCTATGCCTAGGACAGCTCCGAAGGTCGAAACAGGGACACGCTTCTAGAACGGAAGGAACTCCCTTACTGTGTGATCCACCGAGATCATCACTAGGACTATAAAGGATCAGTCCACCAAGATTGAGCATTGAACTTGAGCAAAATTTAGCACTTTTATGATGATACAGCTTGTATGTTAGGGACACTTGCTTTGCATTAATATACCTTTCTAATTGGGATGAAATCCGTTTGATGTATATATGTTAAGCACCAGGAGTGTATAAAGGAGGATCTTGTAAATATTATTATTCAATAAATACTCATAGTTATGTATCCTTTACTTAAGACTTGGTTTCAGTCAATACTATATGTATATAGATAGGTGTTATGCCTGTATGGTAATGTGGCTTAAATAACGTACCCCTAAAAAGTGCCAAGAGGATATGTCATACGGGAGATGCTCCTCACTAATATATTAAAAGTCAGATCACCACAAAGGGGGTTCACAAACATGTTAGATCTAAGGGTTGTTTACAACAATCTAAGATGTAAGGGGTGTCCACAGCCATGTGACATTTAAGGGGTGTTAACAACCATGTGAGATGTAAGGGATGTTCACAACCATGTGAGATGTAAAGGGGTGTTTACAACCATGTGAGAGTTAAGGGGTGTTCACAGCCATGTGAGATATAAGGGTTGTTCACAACCATGTGAGATGTAAGGGGTAATCACAACCATGAGAGATATAAGGGGTCTTCACAACTATGTGAGCTGTACCGGGTCTTCACAACTATGTGAGGTTTCAGGTTTTCTCATGACAACGTGAGATGTCAAGGTTGCTCAAAATCGTGTTAGAAGACGGGGTTGTCTACAACTACGAGAGACACCAAGGGTACCCTCTACAACTTGAAACTTATGGCGGGCCAACAGCTATAGGAAGTGATAGGGGTCCCAAAAGCCCCTAGAGAAGACCGTCGGGGAATCCATGAGATAAGTCATTCAGTTATCCACATAAGAGAAGACAACCGGATCCATACAAAACCATGAGAGAGGACAGTTGGAGTACCCCTTGAGGGGAGACAGGAAACTCACACGTATGTCAGAAAACAGGGATGCAGTCAAACTTTAGAGAATGCAGGGTCAAATACAATCCATGAGAGGAGGAAAGGGGTTCCCACAACCTACGCGTGGAGACACGGGTGCCAACAAAATATATCAATATGGTAGGAGTTAACACTTCCAAGCTCAAATTGTAACAAAGATAACATTGTTCAATCATTGCTAAAGTTTTCAACAGATTATTCCGTTTCTTTTGCTCGTGAAAATTTTAAAACATTTTCCCATCAGTTTTTCAAACATATTTCACACAAACAAAACTGTAAGATGATTATTTAAATTGCTATGATTAATTTTATTCTTACTGTTTCTTTAATTTCACTTAAACGAATACATTTCAAACACGTTCATTTCTGTTATAGTTTTCTAGTGTCACTCGGGATGACTTGTAGTAGAACTATTCCCGATCCCGAAATTTTCGGGTACGCCGGCAGTGGTTAAGATCCGGTCAATAGCTCTGAAACGGAAGGTAAATAAAATAATATAATTTGTGAGTGTTTCATTAACCTGAAATTTAGTATGTGAAACGTGCATAGCTTGGCTTAAGTATTGTTAGTAATCTCCATTTTTGGCTTCAGTAATTTCAATAACGTGCATTGTATGGATTAAGTATTTTAAACGAGTTTATTGAAGGAGGTAAACTGCTAAAAATTGTAATCAAAATAGTTTTTATGTTTTTTCCGCACTAAGGACAATCTATGTTAAATAACAAAATTCTATACAAATTAAACGGTAAATAGTGGACTGACATCTTTCTGCCTTCCATCAATTACTTTGCACGTCCCAACTAACTAAGTGGAGATATCATTTAACCGAGTGAAAGAAGATAACCTTAATATTAACATTAAGGGTATAGGGATACCATCGTTTGCAATCAATCGCTTTCTTAGCATAGCTGTACCTCTAAAGATGTTAGAACATTCAAATATAACTAATCATAATGACACGTAAC
Source organism: Lymnaea stagnalis (assembly GCA_964033795.1). Taxonomy (NCBI): domain Eukaryota; kingdom Metazoa; phylum Mollusca; class Gastropoda; family Lymnaeidae; genus Lymnaea; species Lymnaea stagnalis. The sequence goes on along the minus strand of CAXITT010000252.1, from coordinate 286,789 downwards.
CTAATCTTATAATCACTGTGACTCTAGAGATTTTTGAAACTTCAAGTTAAACTAGTTATAATGAGCACTGCTGTATTTGAAGCACTTTTGTAACTAATGTTTAAGGCCCCAGCTCTGGCAATGTTGGTCGTATGATACCGTGGACAAAATGTACAAGATATTAAAGTAAACAAATAATCTGATATACAATATAATTTTAATTAGCACCACAAACAGTGTCACAAACAGTGCCACAAACAGTGCCACAAACAGCGCCACAAACAGAGTTAAAAAAAAGCGCCACAAACAGAGCGTCACAAACAGAGCGCCACAAACAGAGCGCCACAAATAGCGCCAAAAAGAGCGCCACAAACAGAGCGCCACAAACAGAGCACCCCAATCAGAGCGCCCCAAACAGAGCGCCAATAACAGACTAAGCAAACGGACCAAATAAATAAATTAAAAACAAACAGACTAAACAAACAGACTAAACAAACAGACTAAACAAACAATCTAAACAAATACACTAAACAAACAATCTAAGCAAACATAAACAGAGCGCCACAAACAGCGCCAAAAAGAGCGCCACAAACAGTGCCACAAACAGAGCGCAACAAACAGAGCACCACAAACAGAGCGCCCCAAACAGAGCGCCACAAACAGCGCCAAAAAGAGCGCCACAAACAGCGCAACAAACAGCGCCACAGACAGCGCCACAGACAGCGCCACAAACAGCGCCACAAACAGAGCAGGCTCAAATCGCATCCATTAAATGGTTATTAGCAAAAGTTTTAGAATAGTTTCCATTGGCTCACCTGATAAATTCATCAGCGGTGATTCTACTGTCATTATTCCTGTCGTTTGCAATCCACAATCGCTTAAAATCCCATACAGTTATTACAGTGTCGTTATCAGCGTCAAACTGTTCAAGCACTGAATATGCAACAGGACAAGCAATCCCTTGGTGGCCGTTGACATCACGTAATGTGGCCACGGTAATTTCGTCTCCAGGTGTTGTCAACCCTCTTAGTCTCTGAAAAAATAATTTTGGATATATAAAAAGTATTTAAACAACAATGGCCTTGATGTTATGATAAAATTTCATCCGGTAAAAAGTGGACATTTATAAAACTGGCGATATCGATGTCATTTAAAAAAAAAAAAAGATAAATTTCAGACAACTGTTTATTCATATGTTTATGCTGTTTCTTATATATATATATATATATTTATATATATATATATATA
>CAXITT010000252.1:273003-285551 GCA_964033795.1 Lymnaea stagnalis | reverse complement strand
AGTGATAGATTGTTTTCAAGAACTGATAAGTATGTGTAAGTAAACAAGAAATGAGTATAAAATGTGTATAAAATTATATAAAAAAACATAAAAAAATAAATAAATATATATATATATATATATATATATATATATATATATATATATATATATATATATACGTGTCCACACTTCTATTGCTGCCCACAGATACTACTTACCAGCTTAGTGCTATTTCTTACTTTTATTTTTATACCGATTTTTTCTGTTGTTTTGTTCGCTGACGAAGGCTTTCTGCCGACACGTTCGCTGTTTTGTTACGTTTATTTTATCAGACTTAACCCTACTCTGTTTTACTCATTTTATTTTGTACTAACCTGATTGCAGTCTCTCCCCTTATTACCCCAGAAGTGTTTTAGCATGGTCGAATTTGCGTTTGCGCAGAACAATGTGAGCCGCATTATTCTGTGCTCTTTGAATTTTATCCAGGAGCGTAGCTGGAAGACCAACTATGAGAGCATTGCAATGGTCCATGCGTGATAGCACAAATGCAGACATCAGCCTCTTTGTTGCATCACTTTTTAGGAAGGGCGTGATGTGACTAATCCTGCGCAGCTCTAGAAAAATCGCCTTGCATAGCATGTTAATGTGACTTTCCATGGTTAGTCTTCTATCTAGGTAGACACCCAGGTACCACACTGTTTGAGCTAACTCAATACGCACACCAGAGAGAGTAATTGATGTCGTGTTATTTACAGATTTTTGCTTCTGAGCGGTTGCGATGGGGAGCAGCTCAGTCTTATCATCATTCAATTTGAGCTTGTTTATGGTCATCCAGTGCTTAAATGATTCCACTGTCTTCTGTGTCATACTGAGCAGCTGAGGGAACTTAGAGGGGAGCACGGATTGATGAAGTTGGGTGTCGTCTACGAACATGTGGTATTGCATGTCAAACTGCTTGATCTCTGCACCCAGGGGCTGAATGTACATCGTGAAAAGAACCGGCCTAGGACCGAGCCCTGGGTACTCCGATTTCAATATTAGATTTCTTCGAGATCAAGCTGTTTAAAATAACTGACTGGACCTGATTTGTCAGATAAGATCGGAACCAACTCAGGAGGGGATCAGTGAGACCGAACGTTTTTTGCAGACGCTGGAGCAGTATGCCGTGATCAAGCGTATCGAAAGTTGCCGATAGATCGAGTAAAGACAAAATCGATACCTGGCCCTCATCACAAAACGACAGAAGGTCGTTTAAGGCGCGCAACCGAGCTGTCTCAGTAGAGTGATGCGCCCTGTATGCTGACTGGAAAGGTTCAAACAAGTCACATTGAATGAGGTGATCCAAGAGTAGGCAGAGAACGACTTTTCTAAGATTTTGGATATAAAAGGTAGATTTGAGATGGGACAATAATGTTCCATCACATTTGGGTCAAGATTTGATTTCTTTAATAGTGGAGTGCCGATCGCCTCTTTAAAAGATGATGGAACAATACCAGTAGCTAAGGACTGATTTATGATACAAGTGATGATGGGGACTATGTCATCCACACATTCATACAAGAGCCCTGCTGGAAGAGGGTCAAGCGAACATGACTTTCTTGGGGTATCAGCAAGGATTTTCCTCACATTCGATTCACTGACCTCAGCAAATTCACCAATATAGGAGCCGTTGAAAGGGGAGAATTCTGGAGTTTTATCGGTGCAACTGCAAAGTTTCGCCCTGATCCTCTTAACTTTTGTAATAAAGAAGTCAATTAGAGCGTCTGGCAGCTCTTCTAGAGCAATGTTATTTGGCAGAGATGTAGACTTGTTTTTATCGGTTAGCTGACCCACAATGCGAAATATGTCATTGTTTGAGCTTCTGTCTATAATCTGATGACTAACATGCTCTGTCCTTGCTGCAAGGACCAACTGTTTGGTTAGTTCCCTTTGGTCATTAAAGATTTGTCGGTGCACGGTCAAGCCCGACTTCTGCCATTGGCGTTCTGCACGTCGCTGCTTCTGCTTCGCTTCCTTAATTTCGGGCGTGAGCAATGGGGCGGGAGGGTGGTCCATAACGCGCTGTGTTGTCAGTGGTGCATGTTTGTCTAAAATGACTCTGAGACCACTGTTGTAGTATGTAGCAGGGTGTTTTTCACTGCATCTGAGGGTGGCGACGTCGCATCTGAAGGCTACTAGATCAATTTTTAGCTGGTCACGAGATGTGACTGTGCGCAGAGAGCGCCCTGGCTTCTTCAAGTCTAGGTCAAAGAATATGGGAAAGTGATCAGAGATCATTTTATCCTCAATAAGGAAGTGACGGATGACAGCTGCGCGTTCCTCTCTGACAACAAGCCAATCCAGGATGTGACCCCTTTTAATTGTCGGGACACTGACAAGCTGCATCATACTGTATGTGTAAAGAGCTGATTTCAGAGTCTTCACATGGCTGTCAGTTGTGGAATCAAAGTGGCAATTGGTATCACCTATCACTTTGCAGACGACATTGCACTTCTGTCCCACAACCAGTAACAAATGTAGGAAAAGGCAAAAGAAGTTATAGCCACCTTTTCAGCACAGCTTGTTCTCAAAATAAATAAAAGCAAGACAAAAATCATGAAGGTAAACCCATCGAACCAAGAGCATATCGATCTGGCAGGAAACGCACTGGAAGAAGTTGAGTCTTTCACATATTTAGGCAGCACCATAGACACAAATGGCGGATCCGATGCGGACGTAAGGACCAGAATCAGAAAAGGTAGATCGGCATTTACGTTATTAAAGAAAATATGGGAGTCAAAGGAGCTGATACTGAAAACAAAAGTCAAAATCTTTAATACAAATGTCGAAACAGTCCTACTATATGGTGCAGAAACTTGGAAAATAACAGCGAGCCTTATGCAGAAATTGCAGATATTCATAAGCATATGCCTTACAAAGCTCCTGAAAATTAAATAGCCAAATACTATCAATAAAAAAGGTCTTTTAGAAAGGACACACCAGTTGCCCATTGATGAAGATATCATAAAGAAAATTGGAGATGGATAGGGCATACGCTCCGAAAAACCCCAGATAGCACCACCAGACAATGCCTAACATGGAACCCAATGGGAAAAAGAAAGAGAGGAAGGCCTAAGAATACATGAAGACTCTAGCTAGAGGCTGACGCGCAAAATATGTGATACACCTGGAAGCAATTGGAAAGTAAAGCTTGGGACCATGATGAGTGGAATGTTCTTGTAGACGGTCTATGCCCGAGACGGGGTAGAAATGCATAAGTAAGAAGAAGAGGTAGTGTCACTAAATTGACCCTGTTTTTTTTTTTTTTCAAATAGATTGATTGTAGCCCAAATGTATTGAAATGACTGACATTTTGACAATCAGCTGCAATGTCACGGGACATAAGTAAATCAGTGATTGGTTATCGCGTCTAACAACTTAGAATTTGATCAAATTTTAAAAATCTATTACACGAAACATATGCCAAACACATTATAATGAGTTCATACAAATATTTGAAGCAAATTTGAAGCTAATTTGAAATGAATTTGATTGTGTGAACTGTGCCTAAAACGTGCTGTATGGGAAAAGTTCAGCATGTCAAAACTAATATATGGATCACCCAGACTTAAACCAGGTATTAAATGCTGCTACATGCCAACACCACGTGTTTGCCTTGAGACTTACGGAAAGCGCACTTTCGCATTTGCTGGTCCAACAATTTGGAACGCCCTTCCTGTCGATCTCAGAAACAACCAGACACTGGAGTCCTTTAAAACCGATTTAAGGACACATCTATTTCGCAAACACCTTCTGGGATGATTGTCTACCTTATTTTCCAGTTAATGCATATTGGCTGTGTTGCTTATGGTTGAAATGGCTAGAAAGACTTTGACATTTTATGCTTGTAATTAGTTTTTGTAGTGTTGCGTTTGTTATAAATGTGCTAAATTATAGATTTGTTTTTTGTTGACTTTGTACCGCGCTTCGAGCCTTTGGGGATGAAGCGTGTTTTTGAAATGAACTTTATTATTATTATTATTATTTCCTTATACCAGTTTGAGAACCTGTATAATTTCTTCTAAACGGTATGCCTTTCTTTGCCCCAGAATCACACACATTAAAGAAACTCTAAACGCCACGGTTTCAGACGCCCTAAAGACTCTATGAACACATCTCACGCAAGATTTTGATCAACCTATACGTACAACTAATTGCAAAATATTTTAATTTCTGTTTTCCCTGGTTAAATAACAGTATAATTACTTCTAAAAGACATATAAAACCGCATTAGGACTCCTAACTCACAGAATATAAGACTTACATGAAACCCATAAATGGTCTCGATGCGTTCAATTGTATTGTTATCATTGGTGTCCAGCCAGTCAAAAGCACGTTGGGCCCATTGATAGTATGTGAGAGATGTGAGTTCTGGTAACTGTGCCAAGGCCAAGGGCAACACAGATATCAAGAAACCCCGGAAGAAGTGCATATTTTTCCTGGAATTTAATTTTTTTTTAAAGGTGTTTTTAAGGAATTTCAGTGATATAATATTTTCAAATCTTCCCAGTAAAGAAATTCGGCATGAAATTGGGGAAATATGTTTGTCATTCTGACTCAGACTGTAACTTCACTCGTTTGACTTTGTTTACATGTGCCATCTTAACCCAATGACATTCGTTCGTCCGGGAATGCTGCTCTCACCATATAAGCAGAAGACTGTCCTTTTTCTTGTCTTATTTCACATTTCGATATTTTTAAACCTGTTTCAGAACTTGAGGTCAAAAGTATAATTTTTATAATGTAAATGTACGTCATGTTATTTGGATCTCAACCCCACCCCCCCCCCTTTTTGGTTGAGTCATTAGACCATTTGCTACCAAATATAACCCACATAAAAAATGAAACCTTGTCTTATGGCACTGTTCCCACTCTTTGTAAATCAGCTGTCATCAAACCATTGCTTAAGAAGCATGGTCTGGTTGAAAATAATTTTAAAAATTAAAGACTTGTATCTAACTTATCATTTTTATCCTAAGTTATTGAAAAACTAGTTCTAAAACAACTTTTTGCTTATGTAATTGACCATTCTCTTCTCATGTCTAATCAGTCGGCCTATAGACATTTCTACAGCACAGAGACGGCTCTCTTGAGAGTGATCAATGACCTCTTGCTCGCATTGGACAGTGGTGATATATCCATATTGATCCTTTTAGACCTCAGTACGGCCTTTGACACTGTTGACCATGTAATCTTTTTTCAAAACCCTTGAAAATTACTTTGGAATTTCAGGTTCAGTTTTGGCTTGGTTTAGGTCCTACCTCTCTGATAGAACGCAGGCGGTCTCTATCGATAGTTGTCTTTCAAGCAGTGCTGATTTGGTGTACGGAGTGCCACAGGGGTCCGTTTTAGGCCCGTTTCTATTCACATTGTATACCAGACCACTGCTCCTCTTGCTTGGGGGTCATGCTGTTGAGAGCCAGTCATTTGTAGATGACACGCAGCTATACAAGCATACCCATCCTTCTCTTGTTGAATCCGCTGTCCAGATTTTGCAGGGGTGCATTGATAATGTCAAGTCATAGATGACACTAAGCAAGTTGAAGCTTAATGATGACAAAACGGAAGCATTCCTCATTCACAATCACACATCATCCTCTACCTCAAATCTTCCTACATCATTTCAAGTAGGTAACTCCGACATACGGTTTACACCCACTGCTAGGAATCTTGGTTATATTCTTTCAAACAACATGTCTCTCGATAAACACATATCTCACATTTGTCGTTCAGCATACACCACTATCCATCAGATCAGCTCCATACGCCACTACCTCGCAGTTAGCGCTACAAAAACTCTAGTCTGTGCTCTTGTTCTATCTCGTCTTGACTATTGCAACTCTCTTCTGTCAGGTTCACCAAAACACGGCATAGAAAAACTGCTGAAAGTCCAAAACTCAGCTGCTAGGCTAGTTTTAAAGGCAAAATACGTGATCACGTCACTTCACTACTCCACTCCGTTCATTGGTTCCCTATACAGTACAGGCACGCATTGACTACACGTTGTCTGTTCTCTGTCACAACTTTTTCTTGGATTCCTGCTCTTCCTTAGAAAAACTGCTGAAAGTCCAAAACTCAGCTGCTAGGCTAGTGTTAAAGGCAAAATACGTGATCACGTCACTTCACTACTCCACTCCGTTCATTGGTTCCCTATACAGTACAGGCACGCATTGACTACACGTTGTCTGTTCTCTGTCACAACTTTTTCTTGGATTCCTGATCTTCCTATCTAACCGAACTTCTTTCTGTCTATTCACCACTTCGACAGCTGAGCTTCTCAGCAGACATGCGTATTCTGTCCGTTACAAAGACACACACTAAAACATATGGTGAACGATCTCTCTCTTTCTGCGCCCACAAACAATGGAATTCTTTGCCACTACACATACGCAATGTATAAACCACCCAGGCCTTCAAAACTGCTCTCAAAACACATATTTTTTTAATTATACTACCCTGAGGGATTCCCCTCCTCTAACCGATAAAAGATCTTGATGGCTGCCGTCCATGGTTTGCCTCGTAAAAGTAATGTGTTGGAGTGGGTGATTTTACATTTTTTTGCTGTTCTTTATTTCATAAATGTATTATGTCTCTTTTGATACAATTTTTTTGTACAGAGCGGTGAGCCCAGCCCTAAGCAGGGTTACCGTGCTATATAAGACCCCCTTATTATTATTATTATTATATGTACCTCCTAATATTTCCCACACTGTCCATCCAGGCAAAACGTAAAAAACCCACTGATCAGGGCTTTCTGCAGTTGGTTTCTAACTCACACAATCTTCACAAAAGTAGTTGACGCTAAATGGTTTCCTTGGAACTGCCTTCTTAAAGGATGAGTATTTGCAATTGGTGACCTGAGGTAGCTACTAACAACCTCATGCTTCACATCCAAAAGGGGAACATGCCCACAGCTGATAGTAGCACTGTAGATACTACCATTTTGGTAAAAACCACGCAAGCCCTTTGTCTGCCTTCACAGGTTCAGACAATGGGGGTTTTGTTCCCCTGGTAGCACCGGGTGTCAGTGGGGGAGCCCCTTTAGTCAGAAGCCCCTACACATATGGCAAGAGCAGCCCCAGGGTGGAGTATACTAACACTTTACATATAGATTCTGTAGTATATCGTACAATAGCCTATACTATAATAACACTATAACTATAAATATTATAATCTATAGTACGAAGGCATATAGTACACAAACACTATAAGAATAGACTCTACAGCGTATAACACGTGTGCCCTTACTATATATTCAATTTTACTATACTTCCACTATAATAAGGAGTGTAGTAAAGATTAAATGTTGATGCATACGGGAAATAACCTTGTAAAGGATGTGGGGTTGATGATACATTTCAGTGTTAGTCTGTGTGGGGTGGATGATGTACCACTTTGTTAGTCTCTGTGGAGTGGATGATGTATCATTTTGTAAGTCTGTGTAGGGTGGACGATGTACCACTTTGTTAGTCTGTGTGATGTTAATGTATGTGTGTTCACATGTCTGTGTGGTCACATTTCTGTGTGGTCACATGTTTGTGTGGTCACATGTCTGTGTGGTCACTTGTCTGTGTGGTCACTTGTCTGTGTGGTCTCATGTCTCTGTGGTAAATTGTATGTGTGGTCACATGTGTTTGTGGTCACTTGTCTGTGTGGTCACTTGTCTGTGTGGTCACTTGTCTCTGGGGTCACATGTTCGTGTGATTAATTCTTCCTTTTGGTAGTTTGTCTATGTGGTCATTTTTCCATGCGGTGATTTGTGTTGTCACTTGTCTATGGAATAAGGTGTCCTTTTTTGCTCACTTGTCTTTGTGGTCACTTCTCCATGCAATCACTTGTCCATATGGTCACCTGTCTATGTCATTAATTATTCCATGTTTTCTTTTGTATGTCTGGTCTTTTGTCCGTGTTTTCATATGTCCGTGCTCTCATATGTCCGTGTTCTCATATGTCCGTGTTCTTATATGTCCATGTTCTCATATGTCCTTGTTCTCATTTGTCTGTGTTCTCATGTGTCCGTGTTCTCATATGTCCGTGTTCTCATATGTCCGTGGTCTCATATGTCCGTGTTCTCATATGTCCGTGGTCTCATATGTCCGTGTTCTCATATGTCAGTGTTCTCATATGTCCGTGTTCTCCTATTACATGTTCTCTTATGTCCGTGTTCTCATATGTCCGTGTTCTCATATGTCAGTGTTCTCATATGTCCACGTTCTCATATTACATGTTCTCTTATGTCCGTGTTCTCATATGTCCGTGTTCTCATATGTCCGTGTTCTCATATGTCAGTGTTGTCATATGTCCGTGTTCTCATATGTCCGTGTTCTCATATTTCATGTTCTCTTTTGTCCGTGTTCTCATATGTTCGTGTTCTCATATGTCCTTGTTCTCATATTCCAGTGTTCTCATATGTCCTCGTTCTCATATTACATGTTCTCTTATGTCCGTGTTCTCATATGTCCGTGTTCTCATATGTCCGTGTTCTCATATGTCAGTGTTGTCATATGTCCGTGTTCTCATATGTCCGTGTTCTCATATTACATGTTCTCTTATGTCCGTGTTCTCATATGTCCGTGTTCTCATATGTCAGTGTTCTCATATGTCCGTGTTCTCATATTACATGTTCTCTTATGTCCGTGTTCTCATATGTCCGTGTTCTCATATGTCCGTGTTCTCATATGTCCGAGTTCTCATTTGTCTGTGTTTTTATATGTCCGTGATCTTATATGTCCGTATTCTTATATGTCTGAGCTCTCATATATCCGTGTTCTCATATGTCCGTGCTCTCATATGTCCGTGTTCTCATTTGTTCCTTTGGTCGTTTGTCTGTGTAACAATTTTTCCATGTTGTCACTTGTCTGCTTGGCCTTATGTCTGTCTGGTTACTTGTATGGTCGATTGTCTTTGTGGTCCATTCTCTGTGTTGTCCCTTATTCATGTAATCAATTGGTGAAGCATAAGTTATGTATCACTACAAAGTATTTCGTTGGCTCTCTAAGGCAGCTGCAGATTTAAGTTTAACACTTGATGTAAACTTGTTGAGTCGGTTAAATATGTTAAACTAATTTAGATCTTTAAAAATTTCACATGAAGGGAGCAATTTCAATCCAAATTTAGTAGATTTCCAAACCAATTGAATATGATGACTTACATGTTAGCTACGATTCAAAAGATGTCTGTTTCTTGGCACAACTACTCAGATCACAGGTATGGCCACGATGTCGAAGAATGTGGAGTGCAGACAAAACGTGTGCCTATATTGTTGGCAGAGGGGACAAAAACTGGAAAAAACTGGCAAGCATATCATTAACTTAGACAAATTCAGAGGCGTATTTGCAAATGGAAGAAACATTATACGGTATATCAACACATCCATCCCAAACCATGGCAACTCACAGAGACTTTTCTTAAAATAGGACCATAATGCACTTTCTTTTTCAATCTTACTGTACTTCACATTTTCTTTTCACCCCAATAACCCTTTCTCTGGCTCTCTCTCTCTCTCTAATCTCTCTGAATTTCACTCTCTACCCCACTATCTCGTTGTCTTGTATCTCTCATTAACTTTATCTCTCAAGTTCTCTAGCACAGATACTATCTCTTACTATTTCTTTCAATGACTCACTCTTTCTAATTCTCTATTTCTCTCTCTCAATCGATCGTTCCGTTTTTCTCAATATTAGACTCACTCCCCCACCCCCTCTATCGTCCATCTAATATTCAAACTATTTAACATTGGGGATCTACACGTCCTTCATGACAGACACACAGTGCGGGCGATATACGTCCAGCAGCCATGTCACGTGACCTCCGGACGAATAGTAGGCGTTATTATTACGCCATGTCATGTGACAAGTGGTCGCCGGAAAATAGTTGCATTGCATTTGATATTGTTTTGGGTAATATACCCAAGTTTGTGTTTCAATTTTTTTTTTACAAGATACTCAGTAAATTACTTTGTAGAGAAATGTATTTTAAAATCATTTGCGGGCACATGACAAGGCTGTCGGACAAACATCTCGCGCAAATTTGTTACGGCGGTCATGTGACTTGGTCGCTGTACGAATATCTCAAAAAAAGTATTCCTCCGCCGGTCATGTGACTTGGTCGCCGGACAAATAGTGCCAGAGACACTGCCTTCACATGATCCCCCTGGGACACTCCCATCAAGTCGTACTAGGTAACTGCTAAAGACTACCCCTTTCCCAGTCATGAAAGGCACGCCACTGCATGCATGACGCTAAAGAAGACGCACAGGTCCACTCCAGTTAGGATAATAAAATTATTCTTAATGCTTTTGTTATTGTTTTTCTCCATTGTCGTTGAACATAAAGTTTATTTTTTCCAAAGGTTTTAACGAGTTTTAATCGTTCTAACACCATTCTTCCTATCTGATTTGAAATTGGACTACGTCCCGCACTTAATGGCAGCATCATTAGACTTAACGGTGGCCAGACATCGTTCAGAAACAATGGGAACAATAGATTCAATCATACCAAGATACAAACGATGTCTATCTCTTTCTCTGTCTCTCTCACGCTGTCTATCTCTCTCTATCTCTCTCACTCTCTGTCATTCTCTCTCTGTGTATCTCTCTATATCTATCTCTCAATGTTTCTCCCTGTCTCTCTCTTTTTGTCTAACTATCTTTGTTTATCACGCTCTTTCTATCTCTCTATGTTTATCTCTCTTTCTCTATCTCTGTCTAACTCTCTCTCCCTCTCTCTCTCTCTCTCTCCATCTGTCTCTCTCATACTTTAGACAGGTTGGGGTAGGGCAATTTATTTATATTCTTTTTAGAACATGCTTTATACTATATTTCTTATTCTAGTACTAGAAGTTATGACCCAATGTTTCCGAAACAATAGTGATGGGAATTATGCGCTTCATTCTACCTGCTGTAGCAAAGTTTTAGAATCTTACAATAACATATTTTACCATTTGACTGGTGGGTTTTGATATTTTATGCACTGACAAATCGAGTCATATGCCACACATTTAAATAGTTAGGAAATAATTCATCGTATAATTATTATTTTTATTTTTAAAAGAACAAGTCTCTTTATTGGTGTTTACGTTTCTAAAGTCATAGAGGTTTGAGAAATATTTATCTGCAAAAATATTTTGGTATAGTCGTCACATTTTCCCAAAACCTCGACTAAAGAAAAATCTAAAAATTGTAATACTTGTCTTTAACTTTTCAAGAACAAAAATATATAATATTTGACTATCTTTAACAAAACAACAGTGCGATTGGTTGGGAAAGCATTGCGAGATTTACACATAGTGCTGTTGATAAAGTTAGCTGTACGAGACCTACGATAATGCTGTTGATAAAGCCAGCTGTACGAGACCTACACAAAGTGCTGTTGATAAGGCCAGCTGTATGAGACCTACACATAGTGCTGTTGATAAGGCCAGCTGTACGAGATCTAAACATAGTGCTGTTGATAAGGTTAGCTGTAAGAGACCCACACATAGTTCTGTTCTTATACCTAATGAATTTTTGGGTTGTACAGACCCTGGTGTATTCGAATCCACATGTTTCTTGGCAGACCAAAAAAAGGCCCACCATTAGCAAAATATTTTTGGACAAAGTCGAGGCAGGTGAACTAAATGAGAAACAAGTGGGATAGCTTCCTTTATAGACAAAAAAGATCTCAATGTTTATAATGAATAAAATGAAAACAGGGCATATAGGAGAACAATTAATGATACCAAAAATAGCAGAGGCATTGTTCTCTCCAAGGGACATTCTAAAGTTTTTGCAGGGCATCTGTCAATAAATAAGACTAGAAATAATCTTTTCAAAATTTTATTGGCCTGGAATATATAAAGATATTAAACAATACATTAACACATGCGATATATGCCCAAAAGGCCAGGTATTCAATACAAAATAAACATAATATAGATTTAGGGAAAATGAATGTGATTGCAGCCCCCTTTGCCAAGGTCGCAATGGACCCAATCGGCCCCATGCAGATGACCAACTGGAAAAACAGGTTCATCCTTACATTAAATTAAAAGACAACTAGATGGCCAGAGGCCGTTGCTTTCAAAGAGACCAGTGTGGAGACTGTGATAGAAGCATTCAGTACCACCAGTGCCGAGACTGTGATAGTAGCACTAAGTACCACCAGTGCCAAGACTGTGATAGAAGCACTCAGTACCACCAGTGCCGAGACTGTTATAGAAGCACTCAGTACCACCAGTGCCGAGACTGTGATAGAAGCACTCAGTACCACCAGTGCCGATACTGTGATAGAAGCACTCAGTACCACCAGTGCCGAGACTGTGATAGAAGCACTAAGTACCACCATTGCTGAGACTGTGATAGAAACATTAAGTACCACCAGTGTCGAGACTGTGATAGAAGCACTCAGTACCACCAGTGCCGAGACTGTGATAGAAGCACTCAGTACCACCAGTGCCGAGACTGTGATAGAAGCACTCAGTACCACCAGTGCCGAGACTGTGATAGAAGCACTCAGTACCACCAGTGCCGAGACTGTGATAGAAGCACT
>CAXITT010000252.1:211771-272092 GCA_964033795.1 Lymnaea stagnalis | reverse complement strand
GTAGTAATTAGGTATGAGATTAGGTAGTGATTAGGTTTGAGATTAGGTAGTAATTAGATATGAGATTAGGTAGTGATTAGGTATGAGAATAGGTAGTGATTAGGTATGAGATTAGATAGTAATTAGATATGAGATTAGGTAGTAATTAGCCACCAGTGCCGAGACTGTAATAGAAGCCCTCATTGCCACCAGTGCCAAGACTGTGATAGAAGCACTCAGTACCACCAGTGCCGAGACGGTGATAGAAGCACTCAGTACCACCAGAGCCGAGACTGTGATATAAGCACTCAGTACCACCAGTGCCAAGACTGTGATAGAAGCACTCAGTTCCACCAGTGCCGAGACTGTGATAGAAGCACTCAGTACCACCAGTGCGGAGACTGTGATAGAAGCACCTAGTACCATTTTTTCCAGGATAGGTTTCAAAGAGGAAAATTCGCCTCTCAATGGCTCCCAGTTTAAATCCGAGTTATATGTTCAGGACACAAATTTTGTTTGTATCAAAAGAATAAAGTCTTTCCTGTATCATCCCAGTTCGAATCGGCTAATAGAGATATTCAATGACTCTCTTAAATCAATGCTGCTAAAACTAGATGTAACAGAACCCAATAACTGGGATAGATTTATAAGTGCACCATTATTTGCCCTTAGAGAAGTGCCACATGAAGCCACCCAATTTTCTCCTTATAAAATGGTCTATCGACGTAAAGTCCGAGGCCCCATGTCCATCATGAAATATTTATTAACTGATGATTTCATAAATGAAGGAAAAGACTGTATAGGAATATTTATTGAACATGAGACACAGGCTTCAATTTTCAACAGAACTGGTGGTCTCCGATAATGAGATCTCAAAATTTAAAATGAAAGAACATTATGACAAAAAGATTATATCTAAGAATATTGAAGTAGGAGACCACGTACTGGTACTTAAACCTAACAGACATAACAAGATGTCTTTATTCTGGGATGGGCAATATCCAGTTATTCGACGTACGTCCAAATTTAATGTTACCATTAAGAAAGGTGTGTCTCCCAAAACCTATCACATCAACAGAATGGTCATTATCATGACAGTCATAAGGATGAAACAGTGACTCCAGACAATAACATACACATACTTGTTGGTTGAATGGCTTCCATCATTACGGATGATGACTTTGATGAAGAAAATGATTTAAACATTACTTCTGACATTACATCTTTTACCAACCTTGACTTAGAAAGACAATGACAACCTCAAGCAAATCAGCATTAATCCTGAATTGACACGATGTCAAAACGACGACATTAATAGATTACCGGTACTGACAACAAATAGTGACGTCATATAGGACAATACAGGAAAGGCCAGAGTAGAAGAATTTAAAATCACAGTGACATTCGACAAACCGATAGCTTTAAAACAATACACAGTCCCATTACACTTAAGAGAAACATTGGATAAGGAAGTAAGAAATATGCTAGAGTTGGGGATCATTGATGAAAGTGATCACATTATGCATCCCCCCGTTGTAGAATTTGACGCTGAGGTAATTCCTGACCCAGAGAATATTTTCTCGGCATTATATGAAGCCACGTATTTTTCGAAAATTGATCTTACTGAGGGGTTTTGGAAGATTCCTATATCCGAAAATAGCAAGTGTTTTACAGCTTTTAGAGTACCGTTACGTCATTTTCAATTTTGTTATTTACCTTTTGGTCTAAAAAAACCCAGTCCCTTTAACTTTGCCAGAGTTATTAGAACACTTTTGAAAGACATCGACAATGTGGTTTCCTATCTTGATGACAAATGTATACACACTCAAAATTGGAAGAACATATAGAAACATTACCTAAGGTTTTTACGAAACCAAAGGAGGCAAAATCTACGGCCAAACCTAGCAAACTAGAACTTGGCTTCTCTAAATTTACCTTTTTAGGGAACAATGTGGGAAAAGGGAATCAAGGACCTGATCTAGATAATATTGAGAAAATCCTCCAATTGAGTACCCCTAGGACTAAGAAGGAAGTGAAGAGCTTGTTATGACTTAATAATTATTATAAAAAATGTATTACCAAATTATCTGAAAACGTGCATACTTTGACAAACCTTTCACGAAAAGGGGCACCTTTAAAAATTGATGGTGCCCTGAAAAGTATTCAGAAACATCTGGCCAGTGAACCCATTCTTAAACTACCCGATCTTACAAAACCATTTACTCTCCAAACCGATTCCTCAAAGACAGGTATTTCTTGTTGTTTGATGCATATGTTTGAAGGAATACTCCATCCCGTCAGATTTATGAGTCAAAAACTTTTACCCAGAGAGCAACTTTATTCTGTTATTGCCTGGCAATTGTATGGTCTGTACTGCGGCTCTCTGAATTTTTATATGGACAGGTCTTTGAACTTCTCTGTAAACACAAGCCGCTGTCATTCTTACAAAGCGCTTTTTATGGCTACTCACGTATTTGTAGATGGGGCCTCATGCTGCAAGAGTATAGTTTCACTGTGCAGTATACCGGTATCAAGAGTTCTGAAAATTTGGCTGCCGACATACTGTCTCGATTGGTTTAAGAAAACCTTATACATGGCCCATATGAGGCCCATTATTGCCTGTGACCAAAAAAAAAAAAAGGGAATAAACTGTACATTTATTTTATTAGCTATTAATTATTGTTTTCTTGCTCATGAAAATATTGGTTGTTAGTATAATGTCCATTTATTTTTTTTTGGCTACTCACGTATTTGTAGATGGGGCCTCATGCTGCAAGAGTATAGTTTCACTGTGCAGTATACCGGTATCAAGAGTTCTGAAAATTTGGCTGTCGACATACTGTCTCGATTGGTTTAAGAAAACCTTATACATGGCCCATATGAGGCCCATTATTGCCTGTGACCAAAAAAAAAAAAGGGAATAAACTGTACATTTATTTTATTAGCTATTAATTATTGTTTTCTTGCTCATGAAAATATTGGTGGTTAGTATCATGCCCATTTATTTGGATCAATAAAAGAATCCTTAGTAAGATCTTATCGTATCATTTCATGTGTGTTAAATCAAAAATATTAACATTGTGTTATTGAATAACATGAATATATAAGCTTGTATTTCGTTGTTCGGTTTTGAATTAATTTTCATGGTAAAACACTATCAAAGTATATCGAATTATTTTTATGGAACAATCAATTTCTATAATATTCCATAACTTTAAATGTATTAGGTTTAGTTTAGTCTTAGTACATAGCACTGAGTAGAGTTGTGTACGGACACTATACTCCTGTGCCTGAGTCAGGTGTTTTAACTATAATCAAGATATCCTGGTGATGGTTTCAGAATTTAGTTTTTATTTAGTTTTTTGCTGGCATCCGTCCGTCACAATGTGACGATGGAGTGGATTAAACTTCAAGCAGCAAATCGCCTCTCTCCACGCCACTGGGTAATTGGATGATGCTGCTTGGCACCGGAGTTGTCGGAATGTTTCATTGTATCATTGTTATCAATGTTATCTGCCTTTCGAGACTCCATCTCCGGGTTTGATTTCAGAGTTACCTTCTCTTAGATGAGTTGCCGTCCAAGGTTTACGAGTCTCATCTACCCGGGGTGCTGGTGGTGGGCTCTTGCTGGAATTGAACTCCAGACCACCAACTTGAGATTTGCTCAGTTTAGACCATTCGGCCACCCAGCACTCAGAATTTAGTTACCTAGGCAGTATCTTTAGGACATAGCAATGTTAGATGCTAGTGTTTTGAACATGCCTGAGTGGGGGGGGGGAGTTTATGCGAACCACTGCGATATTGGGCGAAGCTTGGATTTTGGACAAAATGTAGCTTTGGAACTTGTCCGAGGTTCGAAATGTTGGGATCTGGACAAGCTACGGTATTCACGACGTGGAGGTCGTGAGCTTGTCAAGGGCATTCATGAGAACCAAAGTGGGGGAGGGGGGGTGTTTAGTCCATCTCAGACTCACACAATTTTGCTGTGGCTAATGGTTTTTACATTAGTTACGAAATTTAATGAGGGGACAAGTTTATAGGAGAGGACAAGCTGATGGGAGAGGACTAATTGATAGTAGGGAAAAAATTGATAGGAGGGGACACATTTATTGAAGGGGACAAGCTGATAGGAGGGGAGAAGTTGATAGGAGAGATTAAGTTGATAGAAGGGGACAAGTGTATAGGATGTGACAAATTGAATAAAGGGGAAAAGGTTATAGGATGTGATAAGTTAATATGAGGAGATACGTTTATAGTAGGGGACAAGTTGATAGGATGGGACACGTTGATAGGAGAGGACAATTTGATAAGAGTGGACAAGTTTATTGAAGGGGAGAAGTTGATTGAAGAGGAAAAATTGAAAGAAGGGGACATGTTGATAGATGGGGACACGTTGATTGAAGGGGAGAAATTCATAGGAGTGGACAAATTGTTATGAGGGGACAATTTGATTTAAGGGGACAAATTGATAGTGGGGACAAGTTGATTGAAGGTGAGAAGTTGATAGAAGAGGACAAGATGATTGAAGGAGAGATGTTACTAGGAGGTACAAGTTGATATGAGGGGACAAGTTGATATGAACGGACAAGTAATAAGGAGTGGACACGTTGATTGAAGAGGAGAAGTTGATAGGAGGGGACAAGTTGATATGTGGGGGACAAGTTGATAGGACTCAATAGGAGGTAAC
This sequence comes from Lymnaea stagnalis, assembly GCA_964033795.1. Lineage (NCBI taxonomy): Eukaryota > Metazoa > Mollusca > Gastropoda > Lymnaeidae > Lymnaea > Lymnaea stagnalis. The sequence goes on along the minus strand of CAXITT010000252.1, from coordinate 267,426 downwards.
AAGTTGATAGAAAGATACAAGTTGATAGAAGGGGAAAAGTTGATAGGAGGGGACAAGTTGATAGTACGGTAGGTAAAATGTTGATTGAAGGTGAGATTTGATAGACGGGACAAGTTGATATGAGGGGACATGTTATAGGAAGGGACAAGTTGATAGGAGGGGACAAGTTAATAGGAGGGAAGAATTTGTTTGAACGTGAGAATTTGATAGAAGATGACAAGTTGATTGAAATTGAAGGGAAGAAGTTGATTGGAGTTGACAAGTTGATAGAAGGGGACGAGATGATTTAAGGAGAGAAGTTGATAGGAGGGGACAAGTTGATTGAAGGGGAGAAGTTTGTAAGAGGGGACAAGTTGATTGAGAGAAAGAAATTGATAGGAGCGGACAAGTTGATAAGACGAGACAAGTTGATTGAAGGATAGAAGATGATAGGACTGGACAAGTTGATAGTAGAGAACAAGTTGATTGAAGAGGAGAACTTGATAGGAGGGGACAAGTTGATGGATGCAACTAGTTGATTGAAGGTTAGAAGTTGATTGGAGGGGACAAGATGATAAAACAGAACAAGTTGAAAGGAGGAACAAGTTGATTTAAGGAGTTACGTTTATAGCATTGGACAAGCTGATAGGAGGTAAAAAGTTGATTGAAAAGGACTTGTTGATAGGAGGGAACAAGTTTATATGAGAGGACAAGTTGATAGGAGGGGACAAGTTATTGTTTATCCGATAGTGGCAAACTCTGGACACCACTTGTTCGCCTTGAGACTTACAGAAAAGCGCACTTTCGCATTTGCTGACCCAACAATTTGGAACGCCCCTCCTGTCGATATCAGAAACAACCAGACACCCGAGTCCTTTAAAACCGATTTAAAGACACATCGATTTCGCAAACACCTTCTGGGATGATTGTCTGCCATATGTTCCAGTTAATGCATATTGGCTATGTTGCGTAGGGTGACTTGGTATGCTTGTAATTAGTTTTGTAGTGTTGCGTTTGTTTTAAATGTGGTAAATTATAGTTTTTTTTTTTTTTTTTTTTTACTTTTTACCGCGCTTCGAGCCTTTGGGGTTGAAGCGTGTTTTTCAAATAAACTTTATTATTATTTTTATTATTTAAGCTTAAAAATTGCATCAATTATGTGCTATGTTGCGTAGGGTGATTTGGTATGTTTGTAATTAGTTTTTTATTTTTTCTTTTTTTTTAAATGTGGTAAATTATAGTTTTTTTTTTTTTTTATTTTACTTTGTACCGCGCTTCGAGCCTTTGGGGTTGAAGCGTGTTTTTCAAATAAACTTTATTATTACTTTTATTATTGAAGCGTAAAAATTGCATCAATCATGCAAAAACTCCATTCCTTTTTTCAGTTGCTGAGACTGAGAAGACTCTGTAGCAATGATGAGAATTTTTGGGAAAGGACGGCTGAATTGTTGCATTTTTTTCGACGCAGGTTATATCCTGAATTTTTTTTTTTTAAGCAGCTGTAACTCAAGTTAAAGGTATCACTAGATAGGATTCTTTTCAAGACACTCATTATGACGCTTGGGATAAGGGTTTAATTGTATTTTAAATTGTCATTCCCAAAACCTTAAAGGGGCCATGCATAAAAGACGTCCACACAAAAGGGGGGAGGGGGGGTTCAGCAAAAAGTGGACTAAAGTGGACAAAGGGGGGGGGGGTTAGGACAAAGTGGATGTCCACATTGTAGTGTTTTTTTTTAGTGCAGCAGTTTGCATAAATTTACTGAAAATTTACTGCCCGATTACAGTTACAGTAGCATGCCTTTTGATCTCTATTGTCCATCGGTGGCTGGAAGAATTTCCAAGAGAATATGTTTCTGCGGTAAATATTTCCCATCACAGGCGGCAATGAAAAAACATAAGGTCGTCCATTGCAATATTCCTGCTAGTGAACATAATATGGCAGACGAATCAGACGAAGAGACTGCCACTCAAATTGAATTAGCAATTGAAGACTCAAGAACAGATGTTGTCATTATACGAAACATGTTTGAATGGCTGCAGTCCGAATTTTCCGTTGATTGAAGAATGGTGGATTATTTGTTTATTACATTTTTTAATACAGTGATTCAATAAAATGTTTTTGAACAGTTATTATTTCATTTAGAATTTTGCCTGCAAATAATTGGAATTTCTAAAAAAAATCTTTGTAAATATATACTCTTTATATTGTTGTACATTTTCCCAAAATATTCATTAATTTAAGTTGGGTAAATTTTAGGTTTTGGACGTCCACAACTGGGAGGGGGTGGGGGGGGGGTCAAGTCAAAAGTGGACAAAAGTGGACAAAGGGGGAGGGGGGGGGGTAAAAATAGCAAAAAATTGGTGGACGTATTTTATGGATGGCCCCAAAGCTCGTTTTTTGGTTCTGAAAAACCGCTCAATTCTTATGGCAGACCCCGTCACCAACGAGATTTTCAGAAAACCTCTTTTGTTCGCTTTCCGGAGAAATATGAGCCTTGGTCACATACACCGTCCTTGGTCACATACGCCGCACTTGATCTCATACACCGCACGTGATCACATACACCGCCCTGGGTCACATACACCACAACATACACCACACTTGATCACATACACCACCCTTGGTCACATACCGCACACTTGATCACATACACCGCCCTTGATCACATACACCGCCATTGATCACATACACCGCCCTTGGTCACATACACCGCCCTTGGTCACATACGCCACACTTGATCTCATACACCACATTTGATCACATACACCGCCCTTGATCACATACACCGCACTTGATCACATACACCGCCCTTGGTCACATACGGCGCACTTGATCTCATACACCGCACTTGATCACATACGGCGCACTTGATCACATACACCCACTTGATCACATACATCGCCCTTGATCACATACACCCACTTGATCACATACACGCCCCTTGATCACATACACCGCCCTTGATCACATACGCCGCACTTGATTTTATACACCGCACGTGATCACATACACCGCCCTTTGTCACATACACCCACTTGATCACATACACCGCCCTTTGTCACATACACCCACTTGATCACATACACCGCCCTTTGTCACATACACCCACTTGATCACATACACCGCCCTTGGTCACATACGGCGCACTTGATCTCATACACAGCACTTGATCACATACACCCACTTGATCACATACACCGCCCTTGATCACATACACCACACTTGATTACATACACCGCCCTTGATCTCATACCTTGGTCACTACTCCCACCGATCGATTACAACGCCAATAATGTATGTTAGATGAGGAAATCAGAAGACGGGTGCACATCTTATAAATCAAACGTAATAGTTTAACTTCTTTTACTGAACTGAAACTGAGGATTCTTCAAGAAAAATAATAAGATCTCCCTAGCGACCAAGTCTGTTTAGTTCTGTTATTAACAATGACCGCTCCCTCAAACCCGACCTGGTTAACTTGTACCATCAATTGGAACGGCATGAGTTGCGTACCGGTACTTCACAACCATGGACATTACACAGATTTATGTTTTCAAGGTCGAAAACATAAAGATCAAATCGGAACACAAATAGTAGTGATGGCGTGAATGACGTTTAAATATCTTAAGACCCATGTACTTCAATTGCGTGAATGACGTTCAAACTGTTTTGACACGTGTACTTTAAATACGTGAATGTCGATTAAATATCTTTAGACCCAAGTACTTCAATTCCGTGAAATACGTTTAAATATCTATAATCCCATGTCCTTCAGTTCGTTTTGTTTTTCAGTGAAATATAGGAACAAGGACATGTGGGGTGGAAGTGGAGGTCTGCCCCTGATTTTTTAGAGGGTTCTATTTCCGGTCAATTCAATGTGCTGTATAACAGTTGATAGCGGTACCGTATTTAATTGATCTTCTCTTATTGGTAGGTCGAGGATTTTCTTGAGAGGCTTGAAACTGGGCGACATGTAAGGACCACAACTTGGCATCATCTGTGGACCACAACTTGGCATCATCTGTGGACCACAACCAGGCGTCATATAAGGACCACAACTTGGCATCATCTGTGGACCACAACTTGGCATCATCTGTGGACCACAACCAGGCGTCATATAAGGACCACAACTTGGCATCATCTGTGGACCACAACTTGGCATCATCTGTGGACCACAACCAGGCGTCATATAAGGACCACAACTTGGCATCATCTGTGGACCACAACTTGGCATCATCTGTGGACCACAACCAGGCGTCATATAAGGACCACAACTTGGCATCATCTGTGGACCACAACTTGGCATCATCTGTGGACTTCATTTAAGGACTACAACTGGGCTTCATGTGTGGACCACAACTGGGCTTCATCTGTGGACCACAACTTGGCATCATCTGTGGACCACAACTTGGCATCATCTATGGACCACAACTTGGCATCATCTGTGGACCACAACCAGGCGTCATATAAGGACCACAACTTGGTATCATCTATGGACCACAACTTGGCATCATCTATGGACCACAACTTGGTATCATCTGTGGACCACAACTTGGCATCATCTGTGGACCAGAACTTGGTATCATCTATGGACCACAACTTGGTATCATCTATGGACCACAACTTGGTATCATCTGTGGACTACAACTTGGCATCATCTATGGACCACAACTTGGCATCATCTATGGACCACAACTTGGTATCATCTGTGGACCACAACCAGGCGTCATATAAGGACCACAACTTGGCATCATCTATGGACCACAACTGGCGTCATCTAAGGACAACAACCGGGTGACATCTAAGGACCACAAGCAGGCGTCAACTAAGGTCCACAACCAGGCATCATCTAAGGACCAAAACTAGTCATAATCTTAGGACCATAACCGGGCATCATCTAAGGGCCACAACCAGGTGTAATCTAAGGACCATAAACGGGCATCATCTAAGGAACAAAACCAGGCGTCATCTAAGGACCACAACTGGGCGTCATCTAAGGGCACAACCAGGCGTCATCTAAGGGCCACAACCAGGCATCATCTATGGGCCACAACCAAGCATCATTTAAAACCACAACGGGGCATCATCTAAGCACAACAACCAGGCATAATCTAAGGACCACAACTGGGCGTCATCTAAGGACCACAACCGGGCGTCATCTAAGGACCACAACCAGTCGTCATATAAGGACCACAACCGGGCATCATCTAATGACCACAAACATTCATCATCTAAGGACCACTACCAGGCGTCATGTAAGGACCACAACCAGGCAACATCTAAGGACCACAACCAGGCATAATCTAAGGACCACAACCAGGCGTCATCTAAGGACCACAACAAGGCATCATCTAAGGACAAAAACCATTTTCATCTAAGGACCACAACAAGGCATCATCAAAGAACCACAACCTGGCATCATCTAAGGACCACAACCGGGCGTCATCTAAAGACCACAACCAGGCGTCATCTAAAGACCACAACCAGGTGTCATCGAAGGACCACAACTTGGCATAATCTAAGAACCACAACCGGGCATCATCTATGGACCTCAACCAGGCATAATCTAAGGACCACAATGGGGCGTCATATAAAGACCACAAATCTAAGGACCACAGCCCGGCATCATCTAAGGACCACAACCAGGCGTCATCTAAGGACCACAACCAGGCATCATTTGATGACCACAAACATTCAACATCTAAGGACCACTACCAGGTGTCATATAAGGACAATAACTTGGCGTTATATAAGGACAACAACCGGGCATCATCTAAGGACCACAATCAGGTATCATCTAAGGACCACAACCGGGCATCATCTAAGGACCACAATCAGGCGTCATCTAAGGACCCAACCAGGCGTCATCTAAGGACCACAACTGGTCGTCATCAAAGGATCACAACAGGGCATCGTCTGAGAATCACAACAGGGCGTCAGCTAATTTGATCACTTTACTTTAACGAGAACACTCTGATGAACAGGGTGATGTGTTAAGTCACGACACACATACAGTAACATACATGGTGATGTGTTCAGTAAGGACACAAATAAAGTTACATACTTGGTGATTTGTTAAGTCAGGACACACGTACAGTGACATTCAGGGTGATGTGTTAAGTCAGGACACACGTACAGTCAGAACACACGTTAAGTTACATAGAGGGTGATCTGTTAATTTATGACACACGTTTAATCTGGTCACACATGCAAAGTGATATGTTAATTTAGGACACACGTACAGTCAGGACACACATACAGTCAGGAAACACGTATTTACATACTGGGTGATGTGTTAAGTCAGGACACATTTACGCCTACGTACAGTGCGATGTGTTAGCTTAGATCAATTTAACCGGACACAAAAGGAGACAATACTTGAAATCAAAGGAGTTAGCACAGACAAAATCTATTAAATGTAATGTTCAAATCTTTTCAAACAAAAAGCAAAGCAGGTTTTTCAATGCTTTGTTTTGTTCATTTATGTCTTTTGAGTTGCATTGATTTTTTTAATGAAATGACCTACATCTCGCCACAAACAGACGATAGAGTTGTGTTGGTTTTGGACTGCGAGTATTCCATTATAAAATAATGGCTGCCGTCTTGGATCGTTCTATTAAAATGACAAAAGAAAATCATTGATTTTATTTCTGGTCAAGACATTAGAACGCAAAGTACCGCTTTAACGAAGAAGAACCCAAAATCTCGCCGTATCGTGATAGCATTGCAACTTTACGCATAGACAGAGATCTAGTCACTGTCACGAAACATCTCTTTCTCCTTAACCCCCTTTATACCCACCTCGCACAACTCTCTCACCTTCTTTCTCATTCTCTCTCTTAATGTTTCTCTCACCCACTCTCTATATTAATTCTTCTCTCTCATTCATTTTCTTAGTCTCTCTCTCTCTCTCTCTACAGTTATCTCATGCTCTCTATCAACCTCTCTAAATTCTCTTTCACTCCTTCTCTCAATTTTGCTCTCTGTGTATCTTTCTCTTTCACTTCTCTTCTTCTATATTTTGAGGGCCCACGATCAATATATTGATCATTCTAACTCCCATGTTTCAGAAGAGTTCGAGATGTTACTGTGCATGGGTTTCAAGGGGATACTTCACTGGTTGCAAGGGCTACTCAGCAGTGGTGTTGTGAGCTTGGGGTTGGAAGACAGGAGAAAATAGACACAAATGTGTCGAGTGTAGTCGCCTCAACTGTTGCTTTTGGAAGCTTGGCAGGATTGAGGAGCTCCTGTACTGAGTTCTTGTTTTTATTAGCCGGAACTGTCTGTAATGGCGTCGTCGCTGTCTAGGGGAGATGTAGGAGTTTCTGTTTGACGCTGGAGTAGTGGACAAGCCTATTTTTGATCTTGTACAATATATGATGACTGCGATAATGAGATTATTATTTCCTTTTTTAAAGTGCGCTGGTGCGTAATATTGTCTTTTGTTTTTAAGAAATAGTTGTTGAAATAATTTTTTGGTGGGTCATTAGAATATTCAAATGTTTCAGGGGCGTGAAAAAAAAAGCAGTTGCAAGCCTTGGGGGGGGGGGGGGGCAATATTTGGGATTCTTATAAAAGTGTAACTTAAATGTATGTTTTTTTCCCATTTACAATATTCATCTCCCATCAAATATTAGTTATTTGGATAACACTTAACACCACTTCAACATTTAATTATTTACACCCTTTACAAAAATCCCTTCCTGTGACCGAACTCTGTTGGGGTACCCACCACTTATACAATCTACCACCACAGACTGTCATTTGATTAACATAGATATTTTTTTTTCATATCATTTTTACTTCAATTCTGAAAGTTGTGTTTCATTTGTCAAAAAGGAAAGTTCCAGTGGCGGATCTGATCTAAATCTGGCGGTTTAGACAAAGAGTCGAGTTCGAGTAATTCATTCAGTATGGAGCCTTGCTACACTGAGTCCTCTAAGAACAGTATGTCCGCCAGTGTGTGTGTTTTCTCTATTATTAAGGATGAGGGATCGGACGTGGCTGTCAGCTTCGGCATCAAGCTCCCCATTAATGAACTCTGAGAGCTGCACCAAACTGAACAAACAAACGTCACACTGGTTGGTGTTATGTGTAGAATTTCTCATACTTAATGTATACAAGTTACTTTAAAATTGTACAAAATATTTGCAAAAATGATAGCGTTGCTATGAAATAAATGTCATTAGGAGCGTGGTTTAATAAATAATTGTATAAAAGACAATTTGTAGAAACAAATTTTGAATTAAATCAAATAAAGATTGTGATTCAAGAAATAATGAAGCAGGTCTTTTGTTACAATGACTTCTGTTGCACTTTTTACCTTATGGAAACATCTATCTCAAATGAGTTTGTATTTTTTTCTTCTGATCACATACACACCGTTCGTGTGGATCAACTTTAATACATATACACCGTAGTGTACAGGCATGTGGCTACAGATAATCTCCAAGCTAGTCTTAGTTTATGGATTAACAACCATTTGAACTTTTGGAGATGAATATAAGACATATTTGAAATAACACAATTGTATCGCAATCAAACCGAACCATATGATATATATATGTGTAAGTGTGTGTGGGGGGGTGTTTGGTGTGAGTGTTTGTGTGTATGTGTTTTTGTTTTATGTTGTGATTTATAACTTTGGAAAATTCTTTGTTAAAAACACAAAATCTGCAATTCATCATAATCTCAAACAAAAACGACAAATGAATTTAAAATATACAGACCTAAAAAGTAGAGCGCCCCTTCACTTAATATAATGATGTGTAGGTCCTCGTGATATGTTTGGTCACATCCTTAGTTGAACTCATTATCATCTTCATCAAAAGCAAATTCACTGATGTTTTTCTTTAATAGCCATGTTCAGAAATCTAAATAAAGATAGGTAGGCTAACAAGTAAACAAAAAAAATAAGTAATGTCTTTAAGGTTGTCTCCGTTTAAAAAGGCGCTGTCATTGAAAATGACCAATCTGACCAGTCTTGCCACATTGCCAGCTAATTAAAAAATAAATTTTAAGTACAAATTACATATTCTAAATCTACACAATTTATATTAACAAGGAATAAAAAATGTCTAAATCTTATTTTTTTAAAAATTACATTGATTAACTGTGTAGCTGTTGCTATGTGCTTTGTACATTCACTAAGTTTGATAAGAGCCATTCCCATACAAAAAAAATCATTTGCTACAATCACATTTTTGTTAAATCACGTAAAAATACAAAAGTGCATTACAAGGATATGTATGTGAATTAGCGTATTAAAAAAGTTTTTAAGGGTCCCACACGTCATGTCCCACAGGCCCCGTCCAACACGTCCCAACCCATAAGTCACGTTCCACACGTCCGGTCCCACATGTCCCATCCCTCATATACTCTCTATCCCTGTTATTTATTCTGTTCTACTCCATGTCCAATTCTGACGTTTTCAAAACTTATTTTAAGGTTAAAATGGAAAACAAATTAAATATCTTTTTATTTGGGTCAATCAAAAATATCTTATTTTATCTTATTTTCTGTATCTGATTTGTATAATCTGTATTTTGTAATCATGCAAAATGTATGGCAGGCTTAAGTTTATAGCATGTAGAATGGAAGATTTAGTATATACACTGTAGAATGAAGAATGTAGTATTTCACTGTAGAATGTATGATTGGGATGAAGTATATAGGCTGTTGCCAGGCTGTAAAATGTAGGGTGTAGTACGTTTCCTGTCAAAAATAATATAACATATTTTGTTATCTAACATATGATTTATAACAGGTCTTATCATGTACGCACACAGTACAGAGGAGTGTCATCATCGACTTCAGTTGCATTTTCGTGGGCGGTGGCGTCTCCCACCTTTGAGAGCCTATGAATATCAATGTGTGCTTATCTCCAGAACTCCAGTATTTGTTGTATACTTTTTCCCATAGATCACCCCAGTGTCTCTCCATCTTGTCCAGTGGATCCAGTAAATCTACGTCACATGTCACACATTTCAACCTGCACCCGTCTTCCTCAATGTTTATCCTCCTAACCATCCAGCCATCAAAGAGTGACCAGTGGACTGTCTTGTCAATGAAAGAACAATCTGCACATGGTGTGACTGGCCTCAAGGTCATCAAACACCACATTATGCCGTCTGCATCTCTATCTGCCCCCACAATTTGTTGGATGTTTCCGAGTGTTGACACTTGTGACATCGACAAGTCCCCTTGTTGTATTTCTTAATGAATTATTCTGTCAACTTGTTTACATTCGTCACCATCCCAGTCTCTAGTCACATGACGTCACTTCCTCTCTTGTCATAAAATGGATATGGTTGATTGGTCTACCTGTTCTGTCATTTTAACACCTACCCTGACAGTCAGGTCAGATGTAAATTTGATGAGCCCAACTGTGTCCTTGTCATGGTAACCTTCAGGCAGGTGATTGATGTTAAAATTGTTGACAGGTACAAACTTTGTGTGACCTGGATTGTTCTTACAGCTAATAAGATTTTTGTGTAGATCTACTTCTCCACCTTCTGACAACTGGGTTTCATGTGTACCTGACTTTAAGGTCATCAAAGAAAGTACATTTTAATCATTGTGTTAAATCTGTCTCTATTCTATTATCTCTATTGAAATAGATTTCATTAAGTCTAAACACACATTCATTTCAATAGTTACATCTGTCTCTCTTCTTTATCTCTATTGACCTAGATTTCATTAAGTCCATTCATTCATTTCAATACCTACACCTGTCTCTCATCTATTATGTCTATTGAACTAGAGTTCATTAAGTCTATATATTAATATATATTACGACTTGGATACTGTCGACAGATTCACATATCTGGGATCCAACACATCGAGCACCCTCTCAATGGAGGATGAGATAAGTGGAAGGATAGGGAAGGTCGCAACTGTTATGGCCAGACTGAAGAAAAGAGTCTGGTCAAACGCCAAACTCACAACAAGAACTAAGCTGCAGGTGTACCAGGCCTGCGTACTGAGCACACTCCTGTACGGATGTGAGGCATGGACCACATACTCTAACCAAGAAAGAAGGCTCAATGGCTTCCACCTCAGATGCCTGCGCCACATCCTTGACATTAAATGACAAGTCAAAGTCCCCAACACGGATGTCCTGTCCCAAACAAACATGTGTAGCCTCCCAGCAATGTTAATACAAAGACGCCTCCGCTGGCTTGGACACGTCAAGCGAATGCAACCTGGTCGCATACCAAAGGACGTGCTATACAGCGAGCTGGCGACAGGGAAAAGGTCAGTTGGACGGCATCGTCTGAGATACTTAGACATATGCAAAAGAGACATGAAGTCGGCCAACATCAACATCTCAATCTGGGAGGAGCTGGCAGAGGATCAATCCTCATGGCGGGGCACCGTGAAGGCAGGATCACTACATGCCGAGGAGCAAAACAGGGCGGAAACAGGTGCAAAAAGAGCGAGGAGGAAGGCCGGTAAATACTGCTCCACCGCATTCGTGTGTGGGAAATGTAAGAGACTGCCATTCAAGGATGGTCTCACCAGCCACACCAAGAGCTGCAAGCAATAAAGATAATCTATCGTCTCCCGCAGATAGAAAGATGACATACATATATTCATTTCAATAATTGGAAAGACTCATGTCTGAGATGAATTATAAGACAATAATAATAAAATGTGTAAAGACTAAAATCTTAAGATTTACATTAACATGACAGTAATTGAGACATTGAATGGTAGGTTGTATACATCAATAATAATGGTTTTACTTGAAATGTTGTATGATTGTACTGCATTGAAAATTGTATCAACAAATAATTACCGTAGAAACGACTTGCTTCATCTGTCTTGTTGCATCTGTCATCTGTGCCATCTTCTTCGTGACTGCCATGTGTGCCATCTTCGTGACAGTCTTCTTTGAAATCCTCTGATAAGAAGATTTAATAAACTTATAATGTATATCCTCATTCAGATAACAAACAACATTTTTTTTCCTTCTACTCTTTCTCTCTCAATTGGTAACTTTTTCTTCTCTAGGACTCTCCAATGTTGCATTTATCATAATTACTCACATTATTGTGTTTCTGTTGCTAACATTTTCTCATACATTAACTAGATCACATTCTCTCTCTTTTAGTCTATATTTATGCACATTTTTCTAAACATTTCTAACTTTCTTCAAATTATCCAATAATCTGTCATTCCCACCAAACATGTTAATCTGTTCATGATCTTTCTCTCTTAAATTTAGGATTTGTTCAAGTTCTCTAAGGAAAAAAATTGGATTAACTTTTTACCATTCTTTTAGTTTAAATTTCAGTTCTTCTGTTAAGATCCCTGCTTTACTTTGAGCTTTCTGAAAATACAAAAAATTGATAAATAATTTTTAAAAAATACAAATCTATTGATTCAAAGCAATAACTTAGTAAGAAGCTTTCTTATGAAAAACTTGAATTTTCCATTGGAGATATGTTGCAACACTTGAATATGCAATCTGTCCTTGTCATCAAAAGACTAATTTTAGCACAGGGCTCAATTAAGCTTATGAGGACCGCATTTTCAAACATTATTTACTAAATTTCTTTCTTCGTAATCAAAGTTAGTCACATCATCAGCTTGTTAAATTGAAATAAAACTAATATTAGATACATTCAAACATTAGTGTTTAGCATTCATGTGAATATCTCTCCAAATGATGGAATGGGCTTTAATATTTTATATTAAATGTGAGTTTTCGATTATTACAATATTAGGCACAAGTAATTTTTTTTCCTTTTGTAAATTAAATTTTAAATTATCAAATAAAATAATATTTAAAGTAGATATTTATTTTTAAAAATATTGCAAACTTTTTTTTCTATTATTATAAAAATCTTTATAACATTATATTATAATATATATTTTTTTTTCGATCAAATTGATTTAGTAATCGTAAATTTAAATAGTCTAATTAACCATTCTAGTTTATAGAAATCCATAATTAAATCTTAAGAAGAGAAAACAAAAAAAAAAGAAAAGTAATTTGTTTTAATTTATATTTATTGATTTTAAATTCCTTTTTAACTTTAATCAAATTACAATAAAAAAATAACTTCTAAAAATGTTTGTTTCGCTCTTTAAATGCATTATATAGAAATAATAGTCAGTCTTTACAATTAGTTACGAATTTTTACTAGTTAGTTACTAGGGATACCAAAAGTGTATTATTTAAGGCTGTAGATTTACGGACCATGGATTCAAGAGTTAGAGGTTGGGTTTATTAAAAAATATTAAAATATTATTGTTGGGTTTGTAAGAGAAAACTTGATATGAAATGAAAACTAATGAGATGCACTATATGTTTGTAAACTTACTTCATCAGTTCAACTAACATAAACTAGTAAAAATTACATCCAAATATATAAAATTCAAATAGCATTTAGTTTTAGTCTTGCCGCTATTCGGACTTCTCGTCAGCGTTATTCCAAGCGGACTGTACGTCGACAATATTTCCAGCCGACTGTCTCATCCGTGTAAAAGATCAATTCCCAGCCGATAAATGGTTTACTAGCAACGGCGATTATAAATTAATTTGTTTTAAAATAATAAGTACTTGGCACAATGATAGGCTCAATGTCAGCGACGTATGATGTTATTATTATTACTATTGTTTGAAATAAAAACATTACAATAATTTGGCTTAATAATAAGTCTGCCACGATTACTAACACTAACTAACATACTATTAGAAGTATTTTAAATATAAAATAATATAAATTATTATAATATAACCAATAATAGCCAATAAAAATAATTATCTAAATTCTCAATTAATAATCAAACCAGTCTTACTAATTTAAAAAATAGTTTAAAATAGTCAAAATTATATGTTATTATACGACTTCTCAATGAGACTTCTCACTGTTCACAGAAGTCAATGAGACTTCTCATCTAAATAAAATAACTGAAAATTCACTGAGCTTGTGTGACGCGAGTGTAAAATACTGTTAAAATTTTGTCGATGATAATGATTAATAATAATACATTTTTTTTTTATACATTCATTTGACATGATTTGATCATTGACTATATTGATTTTGATAAGTTGACCGATTACTAGGGGGCCCTAGGCTAAAGCTGCATTTCAAGTTATTAAATGACTGGGCCAATACACTTAAGTGCTATGGTAGTGATTATTGGGAAGTATAGTTTCCATAAATACTGCCAATTCACTAATTTTCAAATCTTAAATATTGGCAACATCGCAACTGATTATTCAAGTTTTGATATCAAATCACGGCGAAAATTTCCTGCTGCAAGCGACGACGCCCTCGCTATTTCAGGGAAACACTACTCGAAGACTAAATGTATTTTCAAATTAACTTTAATGCCAAAGAGCTTCACGCCATGATCAATGAGTCCTATAATTAATAAAGTTATGCAGACTATGACTAGAACTAGTAACTAAATATTAATATGATTCATTATGAAGAGAAAATGATATGAGTAGTTACTGAACTAGTAGTAGTAATAGTAGGCCTTAAAAGTGGACGAAATGGCACTTAACAACACTAAATTATAGAAATGTTTAACATTCTGGAATACACAATAACTAGTATAATTATTTTTTATAAGTATTTTATTTTAAAACTACAAACACTGAGAGAATAAGTACTACAGTTATCAGAGGTCTGCAAATGGCCTCTGATCAACTTATCAAGTTACAGGTGGCCACGGTGGCGAAGCATTGGGGTGTATTAACAGTAACAGTAGTGATAATTTATGTTGAAATGTGGAGACAGCAGTACTAGAATTAGGACTACCACGTGAAGTTAACTGAGGACGGGTGATCTTAGTTAACGCTGTAGGGCACATATTTTTTTACTTTTTGCAGCTCCACTAATCGGATTTAAAAAATTCCCCGCCCCCCCCCCCCCAACCAACCCAATATAAATTATATTGTACTAAAATTTTTAATATAAAAACTATTAAATAATTCAGCTATTGTATTTTTATTTCTTTACTTAACTTTCTAAGCTCAAAAAAAAATTGTTAAAAAAGCAAGAGACACAAACGACAATAACCAGATAAACATTTAGGCCTACCGCTGTCAATCGAAATTCATTTTAAAAATATGATTTTTTTTTTTTTCTTTAAGGCAGCAACAACCAACAATGGGAGCTATTACAATTTTCTGGGTCTTCCACACCACCACTTTCACCCCTGGTTAAGAATTACGGTTCTAATGAAATATTTCTGACACTGTAGCAGTAATTAGAATTCTATGGGACGTGATTTTTAAAAAGTTTTTTAGGGGATAGAGGGATTTTTTAAATATAAAAATGGGTAGGGGTAGGTTTGTGACATAATATTTGGGAGAATTTAGGGAGGTGGGGGGGGCTAAGTTTTTGTGTTGAAGAGGGATGGGGTATTAAAACGTGGCAAAATTTGCGTGACATCATTATGTATGCTCCTTATCATGCGCTATGTGTTTATTTAGGTATGCCGTTCATATTACACTGAAAATAGTTGAAGCCTCGAAGACGTTTTCAAATCGATCTAATCAGATCCTATTTCTATACGGTTGATTATGTTTAATTTTTGAAAATCTTTGTTGAAAAATAGACGAAACAATAATTAATAGAAAAAATAATCAGGCAGAAAACCACAATACGGCAGGCCTGTACGAAATTAAACCAGTGGCCCATTTTTACAAGTAGGCCTACCCACAACGGTTATATAGCGCTTAATTTAAACCTAAAAAAGTACACCTTTTGTGAAACCTCCTTTCTTTTTTTAGGTAAACCACGGCCCCCCCCCCGCCATTGTAAATTGCTTGAATTTCTTGTGAAATGTAATGTTCTACAGTAGCCTGTAAAACTGCAATTTAAACTATTTTTTTTGTATTAAAATTTTAAATGAGAAAAACTGAAGCGATGATAGACTGACTATTATGACATTTTATGGAGTTGATGATAGCGTGACTTTTATGACAATTACTGAAAAAAAATGCATACCCAAAATTTGCTGCTATCTCGGATGCTACTTCTAAGCTTAGTGCTATTTTTTAAATTTTAATTTTATTCAATTTTTTTCTGTTGTTTTGTTCTTTGACGAAGTCTTTCTGCCGACACGTTCGTTGCTTTGTTGCGTTCTTTTTTCTGGTTTAACCATATTTTGTCGAAGTGGTTATGCGCAGCCGACTGCGTATAACCCTGAGAGTTATACGCAGTCGGCAAGTCACGTGAGGTCTATATTCTTCCTGTGTTACATTATCACTCGATAAAGATGATTCGTTATCAGGGTGACTGTGTGGTCGAATGGTCTAAACTGAGCGAACCTCAAGTTGGGGGTCTGGAGTTCAATTACAGCAAAGGCCAGTCGTGAATGTATTATACTAACGCGTTGTTAAGTTTGTTCTCGAGAATGAAGCTAGGCATTTTGTTTAACTTTTGTTTTGGCTTAAAAAATGTTAAAACATGATAAGAAATAATTATTAACTTGACCAATGTAATGTTAATAATGTTATTCTTATGATTTTCATAATATAAGTTTATGTTGTTAACATATTTTTTTGTGTTGTTAACTAATGTTGTGGCAGATAAAATCATGTTTCTCTGGTACAGTAATATAATCAGGAGTGGTCAGTGGAGAGTAGCAGAAAAAAATAGCTGTAGGGGCAGGGGGTTCTGTAGAGGGGGCACTTTAATTAATACTTTCACACAGTTATTGTTTTGCATGGAAGCTGAAAACTGTTACATTTAGGTTACCAAAAAAAAACAACAAAAAAAAATAAAAATTAATGATATAATTTTAAAAAAAAATAAATAGTAATAGACTGTATTTTCTGAATTAGTCAGTAAAACCAACAACATGACATGGTCATAGCAACATATAAAAACCTAATCAATCAGAATACAGAACTAGACTTAGACCATGGCTTTTAATTTAAAAAAACATCTTTTTAGGCTTAGACTCTAAGTCTAAGAAATATAGTCTTTGACTTAGACTTATAATTATAACGGATAATTAGTTTCAGGAAGTGACTGTTCATTGTCAAAGGATATAAAAGTTAAGGTTTGAGCATCATGTAAACTAACTGCTTTTGCTGATGAACAAGGTAATGAATCAACAACATTACAATTGGTGCTAGTTAAATAACATGTCAGTGAATCCACAACATTAATGAGAACAGTAGTAGTGGAAGGTATATTATTAACAGATGGACAATGCACTGAATCATCATTAGTTAAAGCAGGATCTATCTGTTCACTGCATGTTAATTCAATATCATTAATAAAAAGAGTATTAATAGTATCACAAGGTGATGAATCAACATTTAAATCAACACTAGGCACAGTGATATCATAATTTGTAAAAGCAGGCTCAGATGGAGCACTGGCAGCAAAATCTACAACCAACATGTCATCGCAGGAATCAATGCAATGCCAGAGATTGATTTAATGCCTGACTTGAAGATATGTGTCTTTAAAATCAGTGTCTCCAAGCAAAGGCAAATAGGAAGAAATTTCACTTACAAGTTTTAAGGTCAATACATATTTGTCCTCTTGGGCACTAAGATTTACATTAAAAAAGTGTTTTCATAAATAGCACCAGTACTTTGTACAGTTTGATGCCGGCAGTCAAAATGAGTCATATTTTTAAACATTTGGTTAAAAGTCACAGGTTCATAAATGGAAAGACCATTCTGCTTCCTATCAAACATTACATGTTTGCAGCATAAATCAAAACTTTTTTAAAAATAAGTGTTGGTACCACTACATGAAACTTTAAAAGAAGGCTCACTTGATATTTGAGTACAATGAAACTTAACTTTTCCTAAAGATAAAATTGCTGAACAACAAATTCAGCAGCAAAATATGGTAAATCATTTTTTATTTGATTAATAACTAGATCATTAAGTTGGGCATTAAAATGTCTTGCATTTGAATTTAAAAATTGAAGATAATTTTGGTAGCTTACTTATTTTGGATGCATGGTAGATGAGGTGACTGATGCATGTGTTTAGGTTTGTCTGATGATTTAAAATCTGTTTTAGTTTTTGAACGATAAGATTCCACATGGTTGGTGGTGGTCAAGCCCAAAGTGATGGTGTCTAGATTTAAATGCCTGGCCCACATTTCAGGCTTATTCTACCAGTTCTCCTCAAAATAGGTTATGACCTGAACAGGTGCAATATTTTGTATTTCATCTTTTAAAATGTTGAACTCGCTTACAGAATCTGTCTCTTTCATTGACAAAAATAGATTTGTAATAGCCTCAATTAAATGGGAGGTTTAACGTCTTTTTGTTAAAGGTTTCTGTTCGGTCAAATTTATATGAAAAGCAAAGATTAAAATATGTGCTTCAAGGAAAACCTTTTTAATAGCACCGATTTCAGAAAAAATCTTTATCAACAAAAAAAACAGGGTGTTGGGAAACATATAATTTTTTTTTTTTTAAATCTAAACATTGACCCCTGCCATTGTTGTCAACAGCCATTATTGTCAAAAGAGGCAATTTATAAACATTTGTTTTATAAGTAATATCCATTACTAAAACTTCTGGATACTTATTCAAACATTGAATCATCTCACATGATGAATATACTATATATATAAAATTGCCCCCCCTCCCCCAATCCCTCCCAAAATCGACTCTACCTCCTTCAACCATTAAACAATTTAACAGTTTTTCTGTTTCTTGCTGGTCTGTAGTTTTATTTGGCATGCACACCTTTGCCCTCAGATTGCTGACATCTTTGGGTGCCACCACAACATTCTGTTCTTTTAATATCACTTCCCTGAGCTCGGTGTTGGACACTGATGTATATTGAAGCAGTATGTTCAACATGGAGGTCAGCTGGTTCATTCCTCCTCTCAGGCAATGCATCAATGCTCTAAATAAAAAATAAATAATTGCAAATTGAGTATGTAAAAAAATATATATCTAAATGTAGCCTATAACTTGACTTAAAAGAACCTAATGTATTCTATTTAAGTACAATAGAAATACATTAACAGCATGTCTGTGGAATAATATCTTACCTCCTGGGACAGCATGTGGTTAGCATGAATTAAATCCTATTGCACCACTTCCTATTTCCAGCTGACTTGGACGTGAACCCTTTTAACTTTTAATTTGGCTGGACATCCTAGTTTTAATGACCTATAAAATAAAGGAACTGTTTTAAACAACATTAACTATGGTACTTTAAAGTGTAACAGTGATGGTTTTAACAAGTTCTTGTATATTATTTACCAGTAACAGTCTAAAAAAGAACACACCTCTGGTTAGTTCGCAAGCCTTTGGATTTTGAAGCCCTTTCTGTGCCATGCTTACATTCATAAAATATGAACTTGTAAACCGGAGTCTCATACTCGATGGATCCTTTTGTAGCTGGTAGCTAAATTTAATAAAACAAATGATTACATGTATATTGTACGATTTTACTATACTATATAACAATATATCTAATAATATATAAAATTTTATAATTTATATCCATAATAAATAATACGCACCAGATTATATTTGCAACATTTCTTAAAGAATTTTTAATGAATGTCATTCTTATTCTTGCTTTTAGTTCTAGCCAGTTCAGTATGTTTATATTGTATATATTTAATATTAGCGTTATAGTTATTGTGATTGTCTAAGCTAAGTACTAAGTGTAAATAATATTGTACGAAACATTCTAATTCTAGTGTAAAAATTAATAATTAAGATATAGTAATAGTAATAGAGAGGTTTACCTTTTTAGAACTCTTTTTTTATAAAGACAGCATTTTGAAACTCTTCTCAAGCTTTGATGGCATTTTCCAAATCTTTGGAGGTATCAAAATGACAATTTAAAATACTTTCAGGATTCATTACTGAGCCGAGGTGTTGTCACTAGTACGAACAGGTAAAAAATGAACGAGGCATTACTTCGCCCTCGTCATAGAAAGCAGGTTTTAAAAGTTACGGTTTTGGTTTGATTTGATATAACAATAGCTCTCTGAAATCTTTATATCAGAATCCTTTGAAGATTAACAAATTTATTCAACTTGAAAGGGCTTACATTCATTTAAATATGACAATAGCAGAACTCGCTCAAGCAATCAATGTTAAAAAATGTTATTTTTACATACAAAATCTTGTCTAATGATTTTTTTTGGTCAAACTATTGTTTTAGCAACTTTTTAAAAAAATTATTGACTATTTTAAATTCAATTATACTGTTTGCATTTTGTAATACTGCTCTTTATGCATTCTGGAATTTAAATGGACACTCATCAAATCTTGCAGGTTTCATGCCTGAAATGCCTGATTATTACTGACAGTATTGTTAATGATCCAATTCCATTTATTTTTAATAATAATACTCACCTGTGTTAAAATTAAAATGTAACATGCTTGATGTATTTGGATAAAATGTGACACTTTTCAGATAACATATATGAAGTTCTCAAGTACATACATACCCAACACAGAGGCTTATGAAAATGATGATGCAGGTAAATTGTTCAAGAATGACTTTATATCATGTTTTTTCAAGTGCCTTTATTTGTATAAAAAGTTTGATCTGTTATAGTCACATATGGAAATTATAATTATTTAGGTTTAATTGTTCTTTAAAAAAATTAAATGTCGAAAAAAAATTTTGAGGCAATTTTGGAAAAAAAATGTAGCTGCCCCTCTCTTCTATCTATCGGTAAATGCCAGGGATTAAAGTGCACGCCCTATTTAAAAATGAAAGCAATATTATTAAAAAATGTAAGTCATCATCATCAGTGGTGCTACAGCCCATGAACTTTAAAACAGCCAGGAAATTATAAACATATATGAAATGAAGCTATTATTATTTAAAAAAATTATATTAAAAATAATCGCTGTTTTTTTTTTTTCGTTTATTTTTCTTAAAACTACGAACTAAAAGGTTAATGATACAATAAGTTAAATTTTTTTGCAATATCATGAGAAAAATAAAATATTTTAATTTTCATAGTATTAGCATATCCTTAAAATATTTAACATACAGTATTATAATTTTTATATAATTTTAACATTTTGTGTTACAGTGTATTTACAAACGGGCGAGGCCATTTGTTTTTGGACACACCTGGCCACGCTGCTTTCAGTGCAATGAGGTCAAGGGGCACCTGACAGACATAATTGTTCTCGTGGTGGCGGCCGATGACGGTGTTATGCAGCTAATTCTGTAATGCATTCAGCATGCACAATAGGCACAAGGTTATTAACAATATATTTTAAAGCGGATAATTTCCGATAAACTTTTTATAAAATATTTTTTTTTGAAATGAAAAACATAATTTTTTTGTTAATTTTAAAAATTTTTAAACTTTTTAGTTTATAACAAAAAAATTAATAAATTATTTTCAAGTACACCAATTTAAGCGTGCGCGATGCAAGTTCCGTGTAATTTAAACAAGGCTATTTAATCATTTATTTTATTTTTAATCATTTTCATTTGCTTGAATCCCACAGTGCCCATCATTAGTTGCTATTAATAAAATAGACAAGAACAGTGCTGATGTGGTAAGTTGGTTGCTATTAATAAAATAGACAAGAACACTGCTGATGTGGTTAGTTGTTTTTATTTACTTAACCTTAACACATCTATTGGGGGAAAAGTGTTTGTCTCCCATAAAGTACTTTTTTTTTTACTGCATATAATGCAATCAAAAAATAATTGTGAAACACTAACAATTTTTTTAAAAGAAAAAAAAAACAACCTTAAAATGTCATGTTCGCATAGAGTGCATTATGTTAATTTTGTCTATAATAAATTAAGACGAATTAAGTAAAGAGATATTTATATTCACTAAAAAAAAATGTTAAAAAGTACCTTAGTTTTATTATGATAATATTGAAATGTGAGCTGTAGTCATACGGATACAACTACACTTACATTCAGTGTTAGTGACACCGCATACATTACTTGTGTTATGGGCAGATATGATGCCCGCTCAATCTATAAATGCAAGTGGGCCAAAATTTGGTTGCACATGCATTGAAACTGAGTATAGCATATTGTTTACCGGAAATAAAAAATTCTTATTTAAGTTAAGATAAGATGCTTATATTTTAAATGTAATACACATATTGTTTTCAGTCTTGAAAGTCTTTGTGTGTTTGTTTTCACCCCAAAATTGGACTGCAGCATAGCATTCAGGGAATCATTGTGTCATCAGAATAGCTGTTACATTCTTGAGTGATTATTGGCACTTAGAAGTAACAGAGTCTGGGCTTTTTGCTCGAACGGACCTCAATGCTTTCATGGATTAATAATGTCTGTGGCCTACTTGCTTTTGTTAATTGCTTTGATCTGGCCATCGTACAAGATGGCGGATCTGTTGATTCCAAGATGTGAACACCTACTTTTCAAAAATATCTCACAGGTTATTTACTGCAAATGACTTTTCAGAGATTTCATTAATTAAAACATTTTGTCTCAATAGGGTGTTTTAAAGATCAGTTTCTGTGTGGCATATAACTGAATTGTATAATAGCTTGTGGTTATGTCAGTGCCAAGATGTGCACTGCTATAAAAGCAAAGCTTGCCACCTCAGTGTCGAGATGTGTGCTGCCTTAAAAAAAAATGAATGACTAAAATTATTGAACTGGGCTTCAGTTAAAAAAAAGAAAGCGTAAGTTTATATGGCCTGATTTAAGTTGTACTTTTTTAAAACTACCAAGGGGTTTTTATAGAAGAGTTCTAAAATTTCTTACATGTCAACAATTGCCTTCCAATTAAACATTTCTTTCATTATCAGTCGAGAACCAAGCAAATGTTGCTGGAACACCAGATACACCTTGAGGAGTTTGATGGTGATGTTCAAGCGGTCCCCATTTCAGCCTTAAAGGTTGTCTTACTTTATTTTTTTCAAAATTATTTCCAATTCACATATATTTCAATTCGATTTTTTTTATTTTTCATATAGATAGATTTTTATAAAATGCTGTCTTAATGTCAGTTTATATATATTTATATAAAGTGCTGTCTTAGTGTCAGTTTTTATATATTTATGTAAAGTGCTGTTTTAATAACAATGTTTGAAACAAACTTGCGGAGATAAAGCGTGAATCCGTGACACATTTTATATTTCAGGGTTTAAATCTATCAGAACCCCAAGAGGCTATTGTGACGCAGGCTGAGCTGATAAATTTGAAGGGAGATCCTGTTGGGCTGGTAGAAGGGCGAGTAGTGGAAGCAACACATTGTGTTTTAGCCGTGTAATGTAAGTCAACAGTGTGTTTTAGACCTGTGATGTAAGTCAACTCAGCGTGTTTTAGCTGTGTGATGTAAGTCAACACAGCGTGCTTTAGCCGTGTGATGTAAGTCAACAATATTAATGTGAAATATTTCCATTTTTTTCTCTTTAAATATTAACAAAGTGTTTATTCACTACCATTTGAGTAAGCAGTTATGCAAAGAACTAGACTCAAAGCAGTTATAAATTTAAAGGAACGTAAAATAAAATTTGGGCTTGAATTTAGATTTACATATGTTAGCTCACGATAGCACTATTTGGTTGTGGATAGCTCAGGAATTCTGATTAATCATCCCTTGCTCACTAATTTAAAAACTTGACTTGAAAAGCAATGACATTGTTGTTTTTGTTTTTTTAACAACTAATGAATACCAGCAAATGTATTCCCGCAGGGGCAGTTGATTATTACTCTAAAATAAGGGCCTTTAACTCATGGGTTTCACTTGAATACAAAATGCTCATATGTTCGGGCATTACCATAGTATCATTTTATTTTTATTATTTATTGAAACTGGGGTGTGAGTCTTTTCTGAAAATAACTCCAGGTGAGAGCGATGTTTGAGGACCTGGGAAACCCCGTTTAAGCTGCACCACCCAGCACACCAGTTGAAATGCAAGGCTGGAAGGAATCTCGTCAGCTGGGGAGGAAATTATGCAGATTAAAAAAAGAGGTGTGTTTTTTGAGAATGTGATTTT
Organism: Lymnaea stagnalis; assembly: GCA_964033795.1. Lineage (NCBI taxonomy): Eukaryota > Metazoa > Mollusca > Gastropoda > Lymnaeidae > Lymnaea > Lymnaea stagnalis. The sequence continues at coordinate 243,514 of CAXITT010000252.1, read as the reverse complement.
GTTTAATTTAATGTAAGCATCCTTGGGTTAATTTTGTCACCCTAACCCTAATGTAAGATTTCATAAATTTAATTTTAATTAATTATTGGTAACTTAACTGGTCTATGCTGTTAAAATGATTTTTTTTTTTTTAAAATGTCTTTCGTCTCATGCATTCTTATAGTCAGAACTAAAGATAGTGCTAGCTTGGAGAGAAAAGCAAGAGATGAAGAAAAAACAAAAGGGAGACTACTCTGTCATTTCAGAAAAAACAGGAGACCCACAACAAGGAATACAAAGGAGCTCTGATCACAAGGAGATTTGCAGGGCTGCACAAAAACTAGAATGACAGGAGTGAGAATCCAGATAACAATGTTGAGATTCAATTCTCCATGGTACTCGAAGGTAGGTTGTAAAATATAGTCTGAAATCATTACTTTTAAGTACCACGTTTATTTTTAGCCATGTTTTCAATTTAATTTTTTAGTGTATCAGTTTCATGAGTTAATGTTTTAAGTAATACTGAAAAATGTGATTCTGTGATTGCTACCTAATGGACATATACCATAATTATTATTATATATATATATATATATATATATAAATTTAGTCTTAAATGTAATGGGTTTAAAGGTTATGTATTTTTGATACACTTTTGTATTTGTGTTAACTTGGAAGGCATCATATGCAGACTTTAAAATAGTTCACTTAAGGCACTGGTGTTTTACTGTAGGGCACTGGTGTGTTTCACTCAAGGGCACTGGTGTGTTTCTCTCAAGGGCACTGGTGTGTTTCTCTCAAGGGCACTGGTGTGTTTCTCTCAAGGGCACTGGTGTGTTTCACTGTAGAGCACTGGTGTGTTTCACTGTAGGGCACTGGTGTTTTGCTGTAGGGCAGTGGTGTGTTTATGTTTTCCTTTTAAAAATTATTGCTGAATTTATATTGATAGGGGATGTTGATGGCTCTGTGGATGCTATCCTAGACACGTTAGACACATACAGGTCTAAGAAATGTCAGCTGGATATTGTTAATTTTGGTGTTGGTGCAGTGACAGAATCAGACATTGAAATGGCGGCTGCATTTGACGGTAAAAACAAATGAATTTTAAGCAGCTAAGTTTTCCCCCTTACCCTAACACCAAACTAATGAAGCAACGTATTTTTTTAGTTTTGAAAGATCTATCTGTTCTTGAATAAATAAAAAATTTAACTAAAGAAATCTTATATTCTAATGTTTTTTATATGATCTAAGCATTTCACATTTAACAGTATCAAATTTTTCTTTGTAATTTCCTTATAAAATACTAACCGATATATATTTTAAAAAATAGTTCTAAGTATTTCGCATTTAACAGCATCAATTATTTCTTTGTAATTTCCTTACTCGCCGATATATATTTAAAAAAATAGTAGAAAGGATTGTCATAACGTCATGTTACTGGGGGAAAAAAGAGCTTTTAATTAACTAACGGTACCCGAATTTTGTACTAAACAAAAGCTCATGATAAAATATATTTTGGGATATAATCTCGTTAGCATTTAAAAAAAAATTTTTTCTTGTTTATATTTAAATTTAGCGATGAGCAACGTATTTTATCTGATTAACTACCAGATTGAAAAACCTGCTGTGGCCGAATTAAATCTAGGTCACATTTTCTCATTTTAAGTGTATGTAGAAATTCAGCTGCAGTTTTCTTAATTATAAACATATTCTAATGATTAATAAACCATTTTTTAAGGAATTGAATTGTCAATAAGTAATTTAAAACATTTGTAAAGTTAAGTTTTGTTAGGAAATTATTAATCGTTAAATTAGTATTTTTACATCATAAGAACTATAAAAAAATATATAAATGTGCCAACTTACGTATAGATTTTAAATTTCCAAATCATTTAAAGCCTTTTATTTGGTGGTTTCAAAATAGTATATCCAATAATAAGAAAAATGCACCAAAGAACACAGCAATGGGAGTCGCTTAGTCACTTCCTTTTTTGGTCACGTGATGCTACACACAACAAAAGATAATAGCTGATCAGCCATTAATTTTTAAGAAAAATGTTCGTCTCCATCAGTGTTTCCCCAATGTATTTTTAAAAGAAAAATGTTTAACTTAAATATTCTTGAATACACTTGTGTTTTAAATAAAAAACATAAATGTCACAAAAACTGTACATCAGATATGATTAAAGGAAGAAAGTTATTTCAAGATAAATGTGTGAGCGATATAATATATTAGATTTAGATGTTGCTGATAATAAGGTAAATTTTAAACTTATATTTTTCATGGAATAAAATTAGTACCGCTACAGTATTTTCTGAGCCTTACTATACTAAAATAAAACGTATGACTTATAACTTATATTATAAGTTATATATATAGTGACTATACACTTAGAGACTATACTATATAAGACTGAAGACCTATAAATATAATTTTGTAAGCCTAGATATGATATATTATATAAGTTTTACTTTTACTTAGACTTTTTAAATGTATGAGTTATACTAGGGATTGACTATGGCCTAAAAGTACTAATAATAGTAATACTAATTTAATGAATGGTTAGGACTGTTAGGATAGTCTTAGCCCACATGAAAATAGTCAGAATGAGAAGGCTTAGATGATTGATGGACCTGTAACTGTAAATTGTGTTTCAAAACAGATAGAATAATAACTATTTTAATTAATCAGTTTTTTACACGTTCTAAGCATTTCTCATTTAACAGTATCAAATATGTCTTTGTAATTTCCTTACAAAATACTAACCGATATATATTTTAAATATATATATATATAATCAGGGGCGCCCACAGCCTTCAAAAAAATGGACGCACACCTTCCCGTCTCCTATCGTCATTGATCAGCCCTTTTTAATCATTTACTGCAAAATCAAACATTTTATGCAAAGAACGGGCTACAAACATAATCTAGTCTAAGTATATTTACGTCATATACCTTACGTAAACACGTTGCTTTGGCAAATCAGTCATCATTGTCAACAAAGGCACGCACAATTCTACGATGTCCTGTGGCATCGAAGTCTTTTATGACTTTAGTGACGTCAGGAAATATGTCGGTGTGAACATGCAGCAGCGTCAGAGCTGATAGTCATTCTGATCCTATTGTTGAACGCATAGAACTCTTGAGACGGCGGAGCGCCGAGAAGCTGGGTTCAGCTGTGGCGGATGTAACAGGCATCATTAAAAGTACATGAAAAACAGTGTGCAAATTTGGGTATAAATCCTTCGTGAGTAAAAAGCAGTCTTGAAAAGACACGGCAGTGTTGCTGACTTCTCCTTCACGCGCAGAAAGTTTGAACTTCCACCTCTCAATCTCTACATCAAGATCATCTGAATTAATGAATGCCGCATAAGCTTCCCAAATTTTATCCATGTCATCCTTAGTCAGACTGGATATATGTTGCGGCACAAGCATTTCTGCTGTCAAACGTCCTGATGATGCACAAATGCGGTCTTGAAGTTCTGTTACTAGGTGATCCAAAAAGGAATTGTGAACATTTAGTCTAAAGTAATCTTGCACCAAAATTATTGGTCCCTGTGCATTTGATCTGTACTTTTGTCTAGCAGTAACTCTTGGTGCTTTGACCTCAACATTCAATTTCTGTGCTAACTTGGAGGCCTCGTCAAACAATGAATTGCATGAATCGTCATTGCTCCGTTTCAATTTCAGAAGGTCGATCAACTCCTTGCACTCACTAGATGCACGAACTAAATTCTGATCCATAGACTGCAATGCGTAGGAAATCGGTTTCATGTAGCGCAAGTAGTGATGAACAACGACAAGCGTATATATGAACTGAAAATTCTGGATTGATAATTGGAGACCGTTTGCTTTGACAGATGTTTGACGATCATGATCTTGAGTCAAACCGGCTAGAGTTTCAAGTATAATACAAATGTTCTCTTCAAACCTTTGTAATGTTTCTTCATGTCGAGTCCACCTCGTAGCACAGAATTTCTTAAGTCGTGTTGCATCTTCATGGCTTGAGTTTGTATATATATATTTAGACGCTTGGCAGATGCTGTAATAAAGTTAACAGGTTCACTGACCGTGTTGTACATATTTCTAACAGCGCCCTCACTGCAAGTGTTCACAATCAATAGCTAAGTTTAGTGTATGTGATTGACAGTGGACGTATTCTGCTGTTCCCACATGTTGGAAGCGTCCTCTAACTCCTTTTACTTTTCCACTCATGTTTGCAGCTCCATCGAACCCGAGACCAACAATATTACGGATATCAAGGCCAAGCTCTTGTAGTTGTCCAGTAATTAGATTATATAGCGTTTCAGCTGTTGTGTCAGACGTTTCCTCAAAGGACACAAATTCTTCATGCCGCTTTGCATCGGATTTGACAAAAAGAAGATTCAAACTCACTTGCTCCTTGACTGAGACATCTGTAGTTTCGTCAACAATGATGCTGAAGTATTTTGCAGCGATGCATTCCTTGACAATCTTGTCTCGAATCTGGTTTCCGCACAGAGCAACCAGCTCGTTTTGTATTCTATGACTGATGTATTTTGAATTACCTGACGCGATGCATAGATGCTCACTAAGAGCAAGATCGTGCTCGGCTCTGAAATTAAGCAGAGCCATAAAATTGCTCCGATCATCTGATTTTCCGCACATTGGTATGTTTTGCTGTCCACACAGTATTATTGTTTTAATAATGTATTGGAGAGCAGCTGTGTTCCTTTGGACTTTGTCCTTGTACGCTTGAGATAGCTGCTGTTTCACGGAGACTGATTTACACTCATAAATGCATATGCTGCTTGTATAGAGCTAAGATGTGTCAAGGATTTTATGTGACGTTGTGCATGTCGGTCTATGTTACTCCAGTCTGAATGCGGCTCGCGTATAAAAGCGCATGTCGTACCTGAAGCAAATACTGAGCAGGCAGCACAGAAAACCCCATCGGCTTTGACACTGTAACTCATAAACGGATACACATTTGAGTTAAACATAGAACTAGGCACACAAAGTTGTTTATTCCCAACTGTCTTCAAAGGCCCTATCCATTTCTTAGATGATTGAAACTTTTCCAAAAGCACTGATTTCTTTACTGATTCAGGTAATGTTTGGTTAAAGTTAACCTCACCAATATCGAAAAATACAGCCGAACAGAGACTTTTAATGCCTTTTGCTTTCTTTGCAGCTGATGATGTCAATAAGTCACATAATGATGATTCTGAATCAGATTCGGATTCACTAGAATTTGAGGACACACTGGATATGTGGTTATCCAATAATAATGTCATTGGAGGAGTATTTTTGGCAGCATCTTGCACCTGTGGCACATTTGTTGATGACGTTGATGTTGCTGATAAACCGGGCGTTGCAATTTTTTTAAAGAATGATGTAATACACAGTTTCTTTTTAGGAGATTTTTCGCCGGTCTCACCTTTATTACTGTCACCCATTATTAAAAATTGAGGAAATCCAAGAATACTGCAACATTTACAAAAAAACGGGCTAGAGTAGACTACTTGAAGAATGACTTGAACGTAAACAAATATGGCCGACCGGACATGCGCACATCTTACAATAGACATGTAAAAGTAATAAATACCCGGTAGTTGCATAGATATTTTTAAAAAGTTTTTAATGGTGACTCACATTCTCACAAGTCAGGGGTGAGGGGAACTCTTAAATTTGATATTTTTCATTTTATTTATTTATTTAGGCATTTTTATATAGCGCTTACCATAAAGCTCTAAGCGCTTTACAAATATTAAAAACATGTAAACTAAGTAAAATAAAAATGAGACACTAGGATAGTAACTACTATACTCTAGAAACAATGAAAATGACTATAAAACGAGGACACTTTGACACATTTTGGCCTATACTTCAGACAGATGAGTTTTAAGGGACTTTTTGAAAATGGACGAGGTTTCACAATGACGGATATGGAAGGGGAGCTGGTTCCATATTTAATTTAATAATTGAGGTCCGTGGTGCAGCGGTAAGGCGCTAATTGACTTTTATAAACAAATATTAATTTTGTAAATTTTAGTGGACGCACGTGCGTCCAGTGCGTCACGCTGCGGGCGCCCCTGTATATAATGAAAATGACAGCTCATACATTGTTATATTAAAATTATATGTTTTAACATTTTTTTTGTTTCTAATTCTAAGCAATCCAAATTTACCTCCGTTATTGTTAACAATAATCAAGATAATTATTATTTAAATTTCAGGTTATTGATGCAAATTGCCCTTGTGCTGGGGGGCATATCACCCGCCTGTTGCAAACATGTTTTTTTGTTTACTGTCAGCTGTTGAAGATTACAGCAGGATGGAAATGTTTAAAGCACCCACTGACAAGCTGCAAGCATGGCACCAGCCCAAACCTATTGCTGTAACACCCCTAAGGATGAAAGATATTTGTAAACCTTCCACTTCCGTCACACCCTCGTCAATGGATGCAGATGTAGACTACACCTCTTTAGTTTGTCTACCACAAACAACAGCAATATTTAGTGTTATTTCAATGCCCAATCAAGAGTTTGTGGTAGATGAAATATTTAACACGCTTCCTTTGCCAGCTTTTGTCCCATCTGGTTATGGGAAACTAGATGTTGCTTATAAAAATCCCTGGGACATTGTATGTTATTACCAGTTTGTTAAAAAAGATATGGAAGAATTCATTGTATTAGAAAAAAAAAAAAGACAACAAAAGTGTTCATCTTGGAAAGATGAGAGAAAAAAAAGGATTACAGCAAGTAATAACCATGAGATCTTGATAGTACAGGTCAAAATATCATTAACAGTTTCTTAAGAGATATTTTTCACATACCCCCTATTAGATTTGGCAAGATATTAGAACCCATAGATAAAAATGTTACGTTTTAAATTTCCTTGTTTTGTATTTAGAAACACTGGCCTTGTTGTAAATCCCCTGTATCTGTTTATTGCTTGTACTCCTGATGGATTATTGTATCACCCATATGATCCTATGGTTGTAGAAATAAAATTTGTTTTTTAATCCTAAACACCTCTCACTTACTGACTTAGCCACAGAAGAGCTGATAGATTCCGTTTAACACTAATTCAAACACCTTTGTACTCAAACATAATCATCCTTATTTTTTCTAATTCAATGTCAATTATTTGGTACAAATTTGCTTAAATCCCTATTTGTTTTATTTTCAGACTACAACTGGCAGAATTTTATTTCAGTTATTACATCAAACATTTGAGTGCAATTTAATGGAAATACATGTCAGATAAACATATTTTAATTCATCTTGCTGTTAATATTAATGCTAACAAATACAAAATGTTTTGGATAGTATATTTTATTGATCCAAATAAACTCAAATGTCATTGATTACATTTACATTTTTTATATTTTTTTCTTAAGTGCAAAAAGCGACCTTCATATTTAGATTGGTATTATCAGACATCTATGGATGTTCAATGTTATATAAACAAAGTGATGTTACAATAATTTATGAAAATATTCATATGAAATATTTGTATAGTTCATAGTTGGTACATTCATTTTTATGTTGACATATGACCATTCACACTTTTGGTGGTGATGCAGTGGGGATGGTTAACTAATTCTATGACAACTGAGTAACTTTTACAGCCATATCAAGACATCAAATGTAATTGAAATAATTCATGAAGTCATTTGAATTAACTAGCATTGGTTCTTTATACTTTTAATTACAATACGACTATATTCACATGATAAATAATAATAACTTCAATGATAATGCAGAATATCCATAAACATATGCATTCACTTCCGTTTCATTAATTATCTTCACTTCTGTCATCCCAATTATCACACATGTAACAATAGCACAGACTCATAACAGCATTTTCCAACGTGGCTGTGTGACCTTCTCCTTTTTATCTCATGTCTTCTTATTCTTTACAAAGATTTTACATAACCTCAAATTATGACATACTGTTACATGATATATCCCTAGACAAACATTGTTAGGAAAAAATTCTAAGTATATACATAATTTGAAGAGAGATACAAATCCACACCAATCTTCACAAAAATGTTATCTTAAAGGTATTCAATATTTCAATGGATATATCAATCAACCATTAGTCAATCTATTGACATGTCAAGTACATAATCATTGTATGTCAAAACCGTATTCTTAATATTTATCAATAACAAATCTAAACTGTTTCAAGGCAAAAAAATTCATTTTAAGTTTAAAAAAATTATATTTACACAATTCAAATAAAAAATGTGTAACAATAATATCTCTCAATCTTAGTTAACATAAAACAGTTTATAATAATCACATTCAAAATATTTAATTTTGTGTCACTTCATTACTTCATATATTAGAAAATACAGTACAATAGTGTACCAAAATGTATTAATTGAACTTGTTCCAAAGAAATACAAGTTATCATACTGCTTATTCCATTTGCCATGATATATTAAAATACCACTACTTGTCTATTTATATTAATTTAATTAAAGCAAAAATTCCTTGCAACAATTCCTTACAACATGTTCCTAAATAAAATAAGCATAACATTACAGCTATGTTATTTCTTAAAATATCACAATTTTTTAAGTGCAAAAGAAAGAGTTAACTAAAAAAGTTACAGGCATTGACTGAAGAGTTTTAAAGCAATTTGTCATTATTGTAATACCAAAATAATTAGAAAAACCAAGTACATCAAATGAAGTATGCTTATCAGATGAAGTGTGATAGCTTTTCAAATAAGTTCTTTAAAGTTTACAGATGGGTTTTGATGTCTTTTGTAGGAATGAAGATATCATCAATAAAATGTACCACATCATGAATATGGGTATTGTGTATGTAAAGGTGAATATTTAATACTACTTTTTCTGTTAATTATATTTCATAGATGTATATTCAGTGTTGCAGTACTGGCTTGATTCCAATTCAGTGCTGTCCAATTATTAACATAGTTACTGCTTTGGAGGCATGAGACATGCCTTATGGTTAACATAACTATAACTCTATAGACTTTATTCACATAATCATGACATTCCATATAAAACATCTTAATGCTAAAATATGGAAAATTCATTATTGTAATTATTGAGCTGTTACATGCATCCCTATTGAAAAAAAAATTGAAATTATTTTTTAAAATGCACAATTTTTTATCAAAATTAATTAAGCAATCTTATTGCAATAAACAAAAATATGTAATGATTTCATTAAGAAAAAAATTTATACTATATTGACATTACAATTTTCTAAACTAAATATCATGTTCAACTCTCAGTATAGCCATTTCATATTAAATCTTAATATATCATTCTCATGTGGAAAGAGCTTTCCTTTAAAAAAATAGGTTAAATCAAAGGACAAAATATAAATGTCCCACTGTTATGTGTGTCTCATCAATATATATTATAACTGTATGGTAGGAATAAATATCTGCGCAATCATAATCAATTCTCAATGAAATTTGTCATGAAAATTGTAATATTATAAAAATACAAAATATACTATTATGTAACTCATATCATCAAACATGAATCATTATTTTTTTCAAAATCTTTAACATAAATTTTTTAAATCAATCAATATATGTTTCTATAATATATATGTATACATCATAATATGTGGTTTCAATTATTTCTTAATTGCATAATAAATTGAAAAATATTCATTATTTCTGAAAATGTGTCTTTATTTTATTGATTATTCTAATGTTATAGTAACAACATTCTTTAATAAATATTTCACATTATCTTGCTAATGTAATTTAAGTTTTTGTCTTTGTTATCTTAGCTTAATTCAATTTGTCTGGATAAAAAATCTGCTACAATATTATCATTTCCTTTATTTTAACATCTTATAGATATTCAGCCAAAATTATTTACCATCTATCGATTTTAATGTTAGCTTTTTTTTTTTTTTTTATATCAATCAGTGATAGAAATCGGATACTTTTGCAGTTTTGTTAATGACCAGACTATTGCTAAACATTCTTTCTCAGTTGTTGAATAATTTATTTCTGAATTATTTAAATCTCTGCTCAAATATAATATTGGTTTAAGTGTTTTATTTACCTCTTGCAATACTTGCATTGAACCTCCAATGCCTCTATTAGATGCATGAGTTATGAGAACAAATTTTTATACAAATCAGGTGATGCCAATATTTTGTTGATTGTAACAATCTTTGATTAGATTTAAAGCTTTTGCACGCTCTTGTGACCACGTTATCTGCTTTGCACTAGACTTGTTTAATAATTTTCTAAGAAGTGGTGATGTAATGTCTGAAAATTTAGGGATAAAAATTGCATTATCATAACATACTTTTCACTTCTTTTTGATTGTTACATTCTTATGTTTAATATTTGAACAGATTAAGTCACTAATGTTTTTGCACACATTATTAATGTGTATTGTTATTGGGACAGACACAAGAAAGGGTAGATATTTTTAATAGAGTAATACGAAGCAATGCATTTTGAGTGAGAAGGAAGCTAATATATTGAATGGTATTAATTATCAAAGAAAGGATTTAATATACAGTGGAACCTCTCATAACGAGTAATTTGCTTAACGAGCAAAAAAAAATAATTGAAGAAGTTGCTCCCTTAACGAGCGACATTTCGCATAACGAAAGGGGAAGTCCCTTTTTCCCGACATTCATTTGTGAGCCGGGACTTTGAATTTGATTTTGAAACAGTACCTGTGGAGTCTAGAGTGTCATTGGCCAATAACATGGGACTTGAGGTGGACAACAACGATATTGAAGAGCTTGTGAAAGAGCACAGTCAAGAGTTGACCACCCAAGAGCTTATGGTGTTGCTTCGTGTTTGACAGCAAGAAATTATGGAGGATAGCTCATTAATGGAGGAGGAAGTAGCAGATCAACAATCTTCTAGTGCAATAAGAGAAATGCTGAAAGCATGGGAAACTGTTGCATCTTTACAATCGTACATTGAGAAGCATTACCCTAATAAGGAGGTGGCTATTCGTGCTACAATTTTATTCAGTGATAATGCTGTGACACATTTGCGTCAAATTTTGAAGCGTCAGTCAAAACAAATGTCTTTAGACAGTTTTCCAGTTAAAAAGGATTAAGTATTTGTCATAAATTCATATTTTTATTTACGTTTTTTGTTTCAAACCTAAATTGTATTCCAAGTTGTTACACTCCTTAAAAATTCATAAGTAATTTTATTTGAATAAATGTTAATAAAATTTTTTGAAAAATTAGTATTTTTTAAGCATGTAACGCATTATTGTATTTTACATTGATTTGTATGGGAAAAATGTTTTGTTTTAATGAATGTTACACTTAACGAGTAAGATTCTGGAACAAATTATGCTCGTTATGAGAAGTTCCATTGTATTTTGATTGGTTTACCGGTAAATCACACTATATCTGTTGATGTGTTTTTAAAAGTTGTTGTATAGGATTATAATTGTTAATTCATACAATTTAATAATTTTTTTTGTGTGAAGAATTTGAGTTATAATTACAATTAGATTGAATGGAAGATATAGTTTACCGAGAAGCTATATTCCAAGTTTTTTTATGATCAGTATTTTCAGCATGAATATTTGCTTGTATGTCAAGTTCAAGCATTAAATATTATTGTTGATATTGTGATATAGTGTGTTAAGTATATAATAAAGTATAGTCAATATTACTTGATCCACTAAGCTTCTGTTATTATAACTAATAACTTGATGGTGGTTGTGACAGAAGAGATGCTTGGCGATGTCCCATAACTATTCAATCAGTATCTGGATAGATATATACACTATTAAAACAGTTACACTTCTAAAATTATAAAATAATTTTGTACATGAAACTACATTGTCTATCTTTTGGCTGCATTCGGTTAACATTTTATTACATTAATCAATGGATTTTCCAAAAAGTTGGTCAAAAACACACAAACATAGTGGATATCATCTATGTTTTTTAAATTACAGCAAATGATACCATCAAGGATCTTAAAAGATTTTATTCTGCCAGTTGCACGCTCTGCATGGCAACGATGCGAGGAAACTTTTTTATTTTCACAACGTTCGTCAAGGGGAAACTGTATTTTGTCTTGTAGACAAAATGGAGTAAACAAAGATACATCTCTCCTAACAAATTCATTGTCTAGGACAGTAAAACCCCTATCGGCTAGTACAGTTTCCCCTGCTTCCAACTTATCAAAAATACCACTATTCATTGTTATTTCCTTATCAGAAATGCTACCTAACCATAAATCAAATATGAAACTCACACCACCACTGGGAGCAATACCTATAAGTGATTTATATGTGTTGTGGTTTTTGTAGTTATGGAACCTTGCCTATTGGTGGGTTGGATTGGATGGCTGCTCTACATATAATTCTGTACAACCTATGATCACTCTACAAGTGGGGAATGATTTGTGAATCGCAGGTGGCATGAAAGCATTGACCTGCACTCGACTAGACCAAATATTAACAGAATTCAATTTATGTCGAATTATGCTAATGCAATTTGTAAAAATTGTATCAACCGTGGCACAAGATTTCTTTAATAATGTCGCTAAAAAAATTTCCCCCACGCTCTGTCTAATGTTAATAAAAATCTATCTTCAGGAGTCAGAACATTTTTATGGTACAAGGACAAAAACTGTGCAGTGTAAAGAAATTGAAAATGCAAAAAAATCTCTCTTTACTAAAGCCTGTAAGAGACTTAACATCATCATCTTGTAAATTAATATAACTAAAATGCATTTCAAGACTAATTAATTTACATTGTAAGAAGTCAATCTCCATTTCTTTTTCTTTCATAAACTACTTAAATTCTTCATCTTTTACTTTTAATTGCTGCTTCAAGCCATCTATCTCCTCTTGAAGTTGAAGCTCCCTTGTTGATGGAACAATTTCCTCTTGGCGACCCGGTAACATAATGTTCTCATCATTCTCATGTGTGTTAGATCTAAATAAAAATAACAAAACAGATATGCTTTATTACTTATTTGAAATGTTAATATAATTATTTAAAGTTTTTTGTTTTAACATGATTTAAATTATTTAAGAAATCCCGGTAACAAACATTAGTAATAATAATAACTAGGGGTGTGCCGGACCCCGGTCCGGAATCCGGTTCCGCCGGATTTTGCACTATCCGGTGAAATCCGGTTCCGCCGGATTTACATGTATCCGGAACAACCGGATTCCGGAATATACCGGATTTCGGAATTTGCCAGATTTTGTGACTCACCGGATCATAATCTGAAATAAAAGTAATTCTCTTTCCCGAATTCCACACGATCACGATACATTAATCGATTGTTTCGAGCGTTGAGCTTGTTTAATGTTTAATATTCCGTACATACCAGAGGCTAGAGTCAGCACCGCTAATAGTGGCCAATAGTGTAGGGACTTTGATAAGAAAATTTAAACTTTTTGTAAAAATAAACCAATGGCATAGTTGAAAAGATGTAATTTTTTAAAGAATTATAACACCAAAATCATATTTTTAGCTGTTGTAGTTTTAAAGTTATGAATTTTTAAAGTACGACTTGGTTTGTCATTTTTTAACATGGACTGCATCTCCACATTCTGTGATCTCATTCCACCAATCCCGTCATGCGCAATGACTATATAGTTTATATAAGGCAACGCATTCCCTGCCTTATCACTAAAATACTGTTTAGACTTAGTTTAAACTTTCAACTTTGGCACATGAATAATTAATTAAAGCTTTCCCTGACCAATGGTTTAATAGTTTTTGCACACGGCAAACTCTTATGAATGAAACTCTGAGGTAGTACTACGATACAGTTATGCAAGTGGCTGTGAATGGTTGCCAATGACAACGTGTTGCACACGGTAAATTCTGATCATTTATAATATGGATTCTACCGGGTTGTTAAAGCTCAAATTAAAACATTCCAGTTTAAATGTCTTTAAATGCATTCTGAAACACAAGTTATCAATTATTTTGATGTAAATAGTGATAATAAATTAATATTTCCTAAGTATCGTCAACTTCCGCCATTAAAAAGGGGGGCGTGGCCAACCCCATGGCGAAATTAGGTTGAGCGAGCTGCATGACCTGCTGCGAACGCGTAGAAACATGGCGTCTCTCGTAAGACACTTATCCAAATGGAACGGAACTCAAATATATATCGAAAGTACTAATTTAATAATAAATAGACACACACATCGGAAAATTAAAAACTCGGATTTTTTGGCGCCGATTGCGAATTCCCATACACAAAAAGTAGTAGTCCACCTTGACTTACCGAAGTATCTACCAATAGTACCAAAATCCGGAATCCGGGAGAATCCGGATCCGGCGGATTTCGCATAAGAAAATCCGGATCCGGTCGGAAAAAACGGATCCGGCACACCCCTAATAATAACTTATGCTATGGGAACAGACTAACCCAAATGTGTACCTTTTTCTTTTTGCTGGGGATGGCACTGTCACATAACTTAATTTGGATTGAACAGCTCCAGGTTTTATTTGTCTTCTATCTAAAAGAAAACGCAACAAAAAGAATAATTTAGAAAATTATCTGTTAAAGTAAAGTTAAAGCCTACAGGGTTCTCACACTTTTTTAAAAACAAAATTCCCTACTTTTTCCCAACTAAAAAGAAAAAATTCCCGACTATCGCAACGCTGCGTTTTTGTTGATAATATAAAAATCTGTGCAATTGTCAAAGTAAAGCAATGTTGAAATACATCACAAATTAACACACAAAAAAAGAGATTGAGGTGTATACATGTAAATATTTATTAAATTTCCTAGCAATTGCAATTTTTCAATTTACTTGGACATGAAAAATTGTTGATGTTTACTTTTACAGTGCAAGGGAAACTTTTGCAGTGTGTTCTCTGGGGCATTTTAGCACATACGTATTGCTACCACAAGTGGAAAGAATCTTTTCTTATATGGAGCTTTCGTTCTCTTCTTTGTGATGAAAGTGGATAGTTTGAGATAATACACTTAAGTGTATATAAAATCTAAAATTTAAAGGAACTGTTGGGCATTATTTTATTGAGCCTTGATCCTGAATAGTGAAACAAAATAAAATAAATTATCATATTAATATTATTAATATTATGTTTATAATTTACAGTTAGGCATACACCATGTAGACTATATTATACCTATACTAAACTACAGTAATATAGAGTCAGAGGAGATACTAAAATATACATATGAAACGGCATAGTCAGGATTTTCCTCAGGAGAATGCATCATTGCCCCCCTCCCCCACACCTGTTTAGAGTATCCAAAGGACCCCCACCACAAACACAAAAACAATCCTTGCATACACCACTGTGCTTATGAATAATAGTATAACACCGTTAAGTATACCCAGAGCACGGGAGAGCATAAAATAAGAACTAACTATATAATTATATATACTAAATAATATGATATAATTTATACCGTTAAGGTAGGCTCAATGAATCGATATAGTCTATTGTAGTATCAAGTCCAATGAACTAGTCTAGTACTAGTTTTAGTAACCTTTAAAGGTATTTCCGATGTCAGCCGTAAACTAGCTAACTAATCTACGCAAAAAATAACATGATCATATTAGCCTTTTTAAAATTAGAAGGCCTACTCCGTAATTAAATGTAAAGTGAACTTAAAGTATTTAAACAATTTTAAAGTTAAAGGCTGCCTAGCGCTAATAAAAAAATACATGCCGCCCACATACAGTAAAACAGTTAAAGTTAAAAATCAACATGTGAAGTTGAAGACTACGACATAACAAAGTACGCTAAGCCTAAGCTTAGTCATCGCAGACAGCGCTTGGATGAGTAGTTCTCTATTTATAATGGTTACCTCACAATTTAAAACTAGATTCAAATAATTATTCACTATATTTTAAACTTTACTTACCCAAACATTCGACATCTCTTGATCGGCGATGTGAACAGAAAATAAATATTTCTTGTCTATCGAAGTTGTACGATAATAGAAACTGAAAAAGCTCGAAAACGCATGTGCAGTAAAGGGAAGCCACTAGCAAGGTCTGTTTGATATCAGAAAGGCTAAAAATAGACGAGGTCTGGGATTAACTACAATTTTCATGGAATCAAAAACAAAATTTTTATTATTTTTTAAAAGTTAAAAAATTCCCGACTATCTTGAAAATTTCCTTTCTAGAAAGCCCATTTTCCCGGTTTTCAAGACCGGTAAAATTATTCGATAAATTCCTGACTATTTCACGTTTTCCCGACTGCGTGGGGACCCTGAGCCTATTTCAATTCTACTATTTCTTTACTTTAATGAAAAATTTAATGTCAAGAAAATTATAAATTAGTTTTTTTTATCACACAGACACATGACAATAATGAATAACCACAATCAGAAAAATAATCATAATGAGTATGAGTCTCGGAGTATGACTAGTATGAGCATGAGTATGAGTGAGTACCAGTTCAGTAGAGAAATTTATAATTATTTATTGATTTTAAGTCTAAACATTTGACTAATTTGCCATTTGCAAAAGTTAAATCTAAACAATAGTAGATAGCAGTTAAATTTTGATATTCGAAATGATCCTCAGTGAAGTGCTCTTGAACACACTTACGCAGGAACGATGATTTGGTCGGCACGATCACGAAGTCTTCCCAATCCACTTCGTCAAGCCATTGTCTTAAATTTTATTTATCCATGAGCGGAAACTTTTGCAGACTTATAACGCTGTCCTTAACTTTACTGTTTGAACACCCAAAAGCCGAACATTGCCTAGGCATTTTGATTTACTAGTTGTCGTGTGTAACGGACTGTTCTCAAGCACTAGTGTGTTGCATACAGCCTCCCGGAAGTCTTACTCGTATTTACTCTCATCACGTGACTAAACAATCGACTAAGCGACTCCCTTTCAATAATATTTACAATTCCAATCACTTATATGCCTCTAGTAACCCTGTCACTTGTTGCCACGGTAAACAAGTAGTAAAATTTTGTAACTATCTTGGAAATTAAATCAAAATTAATTAATAGCTCGTTTTTAAAACATTATGTTGTTACAAAACGGTTTGAATATAAACATCCTGTCTTAAAATTAAAATCTCCAAGCAAAACAGGAACGGAATAATTTGACTCGATTTACTACAAATATAAACCTTAGTGAACTTAGTGCTATCAGCGAGTCGTGGCCATATTTCATAACGGAAGAAACACAGAGCCGTTCCTACCTTCTCCTGGCAGTTAACCAGTTAAGCTATATATTTGTGTCTGCAAAGATCACCTTATCCTTTGTATTGCCATTATGAACGTATTTTAATTAACCAAAAACTGAGATATTCTTAATAATTTCAGAATTTCTGCTGAAATTTATGCTTTCCATGTAGGCGTAGGAGTCCTAGATTATTTTATCAGTGAACTGAATAAAAGATTGCCAAAAACACAGAAGGATGTTGTAACAGGTTTGAGATCTTATAAAAAAACTTTTTATTCAATTGAAAGTGAATGTATAAGCCCAGATACTTAAGTCTAAGTATGACAGTTTATTCACTTTTTAGGCTTCATTTCGGTAATCTACCACTTGAGCGTCGGCCAAGAAAAAATCCAGCTGTTCTGGTTGTAAGGGCTATTTAAACAATTATTCTGATACTATTTTTAATGGCATTGGTTGTACGCATTCATTCCATTAACAATAGTACTAATACAAATACACAAGAACATTTTTTTTTAATAGAAAAACTATTTAAAAAATGTGAAATAGAAGAATTTTAAAAATTTAATGTTTGAAAATGGAATTATGCATAGTTCTCCCCCAAGGCGACAATGAAGTTTAAAAAAATATAAGTTTCACGAAATCTGTTGTGGTACATGAATTCTCGTAAATATGAAGGGGAAAGATCACAGCTTGTACCAAACTGTCTTTTCAGTTTACGCTTTTTGAGCATCCACGTTTTCCACATTCTGTGTGTGGACATCTGCGTCATCTGGATAAAAAAATAATAATTTTGTTAATGCACCTTAGGTGCTAAATAAGGGGTCTGACAAATTTAGCAGATGTGTGGACAGCCACCATTCTTCTTCATCTCGTATCTGATCTGTATCAAACATTTTGGTCATCGGCTCTATTGTAGTCTCTTTGTCTTCCTGGCATATTGGTAGCTTGGCAGTTATCATTATTTAAATGTAGTAGTATTGTGCTATATAACTTTATAGCCTTTACGGAAGCAAAAATATGAACAGACTCCAATGTAAGAATAGTTGTTTAAATAGTCCTTACGACTGGAACAACTAGATTTTTTCTTGGCAGACGCTCAAGTGGTAGCTTACCCATTTCCATTGTATTAATTATAATCGTATACATTTAGAAATGAAAATATTTTGTTAAGTTTAAGATTGATTTCCATTTTATTAACTTTCTTACACATACAGAAAGGAAACAATTATTTTTTAAAGCTTCATTTCTATTGTACTAATTAACTTTTTTAAATTATTTCACCTACAAAAATGAAACAATTACTTTTTTCAGGAGAGGCCAAAGTCCTACAAGTTTTCCAAATCACACTGCCCAACAAAGCCAAAACATACATGGCAGGATGTCGCCATGAGCAAGAAGCTTTGTGTCAAAGTCATACGTGATAATGAAACTGTTTACACAGGTTAGCCATCAACAATTCCAGGGCTCTCAATTTGTTATACATGTGTTTAAACATTACCTTAAATAGAGGTCTGCAACCTCTTTTTGAGATATATAAATTTGATATGCATAGAAAATATTTTGTGAGCCAGATGTCATTAGATCTATATATTAGTATTAGTAATATAAGAAAAGGGAACCACCGGTTGGCCACTTCTACATTAAGTAAACCAGTAAATTTATAATATTTTACTAAAGGCTGTACAATAGTCTTCTTTCTGTGGGAAAGGTAATATCTAAATCTATAATAGCTTACTTGAGGTTGTATAATTGTCTTCTTTCTGTAGGAAAGGTAATATCTATCAAGCACTACAAAGATGAAGTGGACAGTGTTAAGAAAGAGCAAGAATGGGGCATTTGTATAGATGATCCTGAATTTGTATTTTAACTGCAAGACGCAATAGTTTACTATGAAATGAAATAGACCAACCAAGAGATAGACAGGACTTTGGCTTTTTACAATAGGAATTCATGTCAATAAATTATTGATGCTATCGATTCTGAAAGAAAGTATTTTTTTTTCTTTTTGCTTTAATCACTAGTTTGCCAAAATAATTACATTATTTGTCATAGTTAAAGAATTACCATTTATTATAGTTAAAGAATTACCATTTATTATAGTTAAAGAATCCTGGTAAAATTTAATTTATGACAACAGGAAGAAGAAAATAATATATATAAGAATAAGCTAGGTTCACATAACGCCAAAAGGGAAATAATTTTTTAGTACGTTCAGATTCCTTAAACCAATCATAGTTATTTTCTAATATTTTACGGAAATCAAATAAATTCAAATGTGCAAAAATTATTTAAAACCGCTTTTATTTTAGTAAAAGTTTAAATATTATTATTATAAATTACAAATACAATTAAAGTATCAACTAAGGAACCATTTTAAGCATTTTATATGCGTTTGAAAGTTATGAAAAAATATAAAAAATATAAAAATTATGATCAAAGAATTACACAGTAATCACATTTATCGGGAAAACCCAAACATCAATAGTTTTTAGTGCGTCCTTTAGTGCGATGTTAACATTGCTAGTGCGATGTTAACATTGCGAAATAAAATTAAAATTAATTTATTCTAAATAATCACGACATCATAGTGCTAATAGCCTATTTTGCCAAAACTCTTAGTTTTCTTTAAATTTAATAAAGGCGTGGGACAAAACTGATACTGTATTTTCCCTTCTTAAAAGTAAAATTAATAAATACAATTGATTGCTTTTTAAATTGTTAAGAAAACACGCACACATTTTAGCTTTGAATATTTTAACATTTAAAAAGTTTTGCCTTTTTTATTCCAAAAATATACTTTTATTAAAATTATAACGTAATAAATTCTAACCTTTAAATATTTATTTATTTATTTATTTAGGCATTTTTATATAGCGCTTATCATAAAGCTCTAAGCGCTTTACAATTATTAAAACATGTAAACTAAGTAAATACAAATGAGACACTAGGATAGTAACTACTATTCTATAGAAACAATGAAAATGGCTATAAAACGAGGACACTTTGACACTTCAGGATCAACCCGAAACAGAAAATGAGGTAGGGCAAGGAGGGTGCATCACAGGTCATAGGCGGACCTAAACAGATGAGTTTTAAGGGACTTTTTGAAAATGGACGAGGTTTCACTATGACGTATATGGAAGGGGAGCTGGTTCCAGAACGTGGGCCCATGGAAGCAGAAGGAGCGTTCACCGATGGTCTTAGTTTTAGTTCTTGGGATTGAGAGGGTTCTACTGTCAATGGAAGAACGTAGTTGTCTTGTGGGGATGTAAGGAAGCAACAGTTCAGAGAGATAGACAGGAAAGTGAGGGTCAGTGAACGAGTTGAAGCAAAGATTGGCAGACTTGTATTTGATGCGAGAGGATATTGGAAGCCAGTGGAGTTGCCGCATGTGTGGTTGAATGTGGTCATGTTTCTTTAATTTAAAAATGAGTCTGCATGCTGAGTTCTGTGCCTTCTGAAGTTTTTCTATGTGGTGTTGAGGAATGCCTGAGAGAAGAATGTTACAGTAGTCAAATTTTGAAAGAATGAGTGAAGAGACGAGAGTTTTTGTGGCATCAAAGGAGAGGAGGTGTCTAATGGTGCTGATTTTTCTAATTTCGTTATATGCTGATCTGCATATATTCGTGACATGTTTGTCCATGGAGAGGGTGTCCGTAAGAGTGACTCCAAGGTTTCTGGCAGAGGGAGAGAGTGTGATGTCAGAGTTGCCAATAGATATAGAAGAAGGAGCGAATGGAGGGAGAGGTTTGTTTTGAGAGTGGATGAGAAGGATTTCCGTTTTATCATCATTTAGCTTCAGTTTGTTGCAAGTCATCCAACGCTTTACATCGTCCACGCACTCCTGTATGCGAAGGATTGTGGAATCAAGTTGATCAGGAAAGCAACATAAAGCAAAATATAATTCTAATAAGAAAATACAGTTTTAGCCAATCAGTGCAGCGCACTTCCATAGCCAAATAGCATTCACTAATCCATTTTTAACTCATAAAAATAAGAACAAACCATAAGAAGTGCAAAATATGTTAGTATGGTTATGGAAAGGACTACAATCCGGTGGAAGATTTTCTAAATATATTTAAATCTGGGTGGGGACGGGTTGTTCACTTTGCCTCAGGCAGCACAAGATACGTCTCAAAATAAAGGAATGAATTGGATAAATAATTAAACTTCTTTGGTATATACATACGGGAGGTAGGATATAGGATGTGTACATTTTTACGAGCATGACAATATATTTAAATCCTATGGTATTACATTTGTGGAAAAAGGAATGCCACTTTCTCTTTTTACAAATATATATATGTTCATTTTGCTCAAGGCCGCACAAGATACGTTTCAAAATAAAGGAATGAATTTGATTAATAATTAACCTTCTTGGGTACATACCTATCAGAGGTAGGAAATGGGATGTGAATATTTTCACGTGCATGACAGTATAGTTAACTCCTACGTTATTACATTTCTGAAATAAAGAGATGCCACATTCTCTTTTTACACATATTTATTAATATGTATATGTTCATTTTGCTCAAGGCAGCACAAGATAGGTCTCAAAATAAAAGAATGCATATGATAAATAATTAAATGTCTTGGGTACATTCATATCGGAGGTAGGTAATAGGATGTGTAAATTTTCACATGGATGACCATATATTTAAATCCTATGGTATTACATTTGTGAAAAAGAGATGTTGCATTCTCTTTTTACAAATATGTATAAGTTCAATTTCTCCAAGACAGCACACGATACGCCTGAGAATAAAGGAATGAATTTGATAAATAATTAACCTTCTTGGGTAAATACACGTCGGAGGTAGGAAAAAAGATTTCAAAATGTTTACTTGGATGACAATATAGTTGGCTCCTATGGGATTTTATTTATGAAAAAAAGATGTTACATTCTCTTTTTACAAAATGGGTAAGTTCATTTTGCCCAAGGCAATACTAGAATAAATAACCCGATGTTATAGGTATAATAATGGTAGGTCTTTGCGATAATTTCTAACTGCTATTGTAAAAAATCACCACAATCCATAACTTTAAAAATATAAAGATTTTTACGTTTCTATCATCATCAAATTTTGAGAGGTGTTCATCTGCTATATATTATACGCCCTTTCACGCCCCTAAACTACTTTTTCCCCTTCTAATCATGACCTTAAATTACCCAGTTTAAATAACAACTAATTATATAATATTTGTCACTAAAGAAGTACATTGATGGACAATTACTACGCTAGGGAAATACTTTAGATTTACCCCTTTTCGTGCCCTTGAATTAAAACTTTTTTTTTTCTCTAAAAACAAGATACGTCTCAAAACAAAGGATTGAGATAGATGAATAATTAATTTTCTTTTGTAAATACATGTCGGAGATAGGAGATAAGATGTGGATGGTTTTGAGTGGATGACAACATCGTTAACTGCTATGGTATTCCCTTTAAAAAAGAGATTTTACATTCTCTGTTTACAAATATGGGTAATTTCATTTTGCCCATGACAATACTGTTCAATACAAGATATGCCTCAAAATAAGGGAATGAATTTGATCAATAATTAACCTCATTGGGTGCATTCATATCGGTGGTAGGAAAAAGGATGTGTACGTTTTTATGTGGATGACACTATATTTAAGTCCTATGGTATTACATTTGTGAAAAAAGAGATTTTTAATTCTCTTTTTACAAATAAACATATGTTTACCAATTAAGAAAATCAATGGTGTTAACATTTATATAAGCTTACCCTTAAATATCAAAACCCAATTATTTTACACACTTGAAAAAGTAATTTTGAAAAATAGAGATGGGTTAATATTTACTTTCAAAAAATGAAAATATAATTTTGTTTTTACTTTGCAAAAAGTAAAGAGGTATGTATTTTTATGAGATGAAGAATTTACATTTTTTAAAAAGAAACTCAAGTCTGTTTTAGGCGTGAAAAATGGTTGCGAGATTCTACTTTAGATAAAATAATTCTTTGTTTTATGAGTCTCTGATAATATATACTTTTTTTATAAAGGCATCAATATGTTTAAATTTTTGATGAAGATATCAATATCGAATTCCTGTCATATAAAATATAATTATATCAGATATAGGCCTATAGTTTTTGATGTAAATTTAAGATTAGTTTTTCAAACAATTTTTGAGAAAAAAAGTTGTAATCCAAGCGCACAAAAAGGGGTAAATCTAAAGTATTTCTCTAACGTAGTAATTGTCCCTCAATTAACTCCTTTATGGACAAAAGTGATATTAGTAGTGATAAGTTAGACTGGGTAATTTAAGGTCATGTTTAGAGTGGGAAAAAGTAGTTTAGGAGCATGAAAGGAAGTAAGGTAGGCTTATATTATATAGTAGATAAATACTTCTCAAAACGTAATGATGTTAGAAATGTAAATATCATTATATGATTAAAGTTATGAATGTGATAATTTTTTTGCAATAGCACTTAGAAATTAACGCAAAGGACCTATCATTATTCTCCCGATAATATCGGGTCATTTATTCTAGTTAATAATATTAATATTAACACAAGTAGCAATTGAAAATAACAGAACAATTTATTCCTGAAATAAGAACAATGAAAATTGCTCAATTATTTTAAAGCAGATTGACTGTACAAACCAATGGACCAGAATGGAAGAGTCAGCTTAAAATTATGCAGTTTAAAAATCAATGTGACTCTGATATGAAAAAAGTGTCCACACAGGTACAAAATACATTCTTGTTCAACATAACATTTATTTATTTTTTAGTTGATCAACTTCATCAACTTGCAACTATTCTTTACTAATCACCAACCTCTGCCTGCGAGCTAAAACAATTTGTGTATTCACAGAATTCAAAATAAAGGGACATAATCTAATTTCATGTTCGGCACATAACAGGAATCTCTTCAAAAGATGTATGGCACAGTTCAAAAAAAAAACAATGTACAATAAAAATTTGCTGTTCATCCCCTGTAATGCAGTTGATAGAATAGCAAACATAAATTCTTTTTAACTTTTTCATAAATAAAAAGTAAAAAGGATTTAATGCAGAAATAGTTTTCAGAAATGTAGACAAAACGTACATGGCATTTTTAGAAGGTCAAACGTTTTAAATATTTCAGTATCAAAGAAAAGATTATCAGTACAAGCCTTAAGCTCACTGTCGAGCCCCATGAGGACACACTGGCAGCTTACATTTTTTTATTGCATTAAATATCAGGAGAAGATGTTAGCGGGAAAGAAGTAAAGTTGAAGAAAGTTTGGTGGAAGTTTTGGTGAAGGTTTGATGAAAGTTTGGTGAAATTTTGATGGAAGTTTGGTGAAGATTTAATAAAAGATTGGTAGAAAGTTTGGTGAAAGTGGGATGAAAGTTTGGTGAAGGTTTGTTGAAAGGTTTGATGAAAGTTTAGTGGAATTTTGGTGAAAGTTAGGGAAAAAATGTGGTGAAAGTTTCGTTAGGGTTAATTTGATTATAAAGATAAAAGCAACTTTTATTAAAAAAAAATATAGTCAAATATACAAGCTTATTTTTTTATTTACATGACGTTAATTTAAACATAATTTAGCCCAAATTCTTCTTGATAACGATAAAGCTTTATTGGAAATACGTACACCAAAGAAGAGCGCCCGAACAGCGGCTGCACAGTTCCAAGGATCAGGCTGGACAGCGGCTGCACAGTTCCAAGGATCAGGCTGGACAGCGGCTGCACAGTTCCAAGGATCAGGCTGGACAGCGGCTGCACAGTTCCAAGGATCAGGCTGGACAGCGGCTGCACAGTTCCAAAGATCAGGCTGGACAGCGGCTGCACAGTTCCAAGGATCAGGCTGGACAGCGGCTGCACAGTTCCAAGGATCAGGCTGGACAGCGGCTGCACAGTTCCAAGGATCAGGCTGGACAGCGGCTGCACAGTTCCAAGGATCAGGCTGGACAGCGGCTGCACAGTTCCAAGGATCAGGCTGGACAGCTGCTGCACAGTTCCAAGGATCAGGCTGGACAGCGGCTGCACAGTTCCAAGGATCAGGCTGGAAACACTTTGTCATCCGCAAATAATTTTCGTAAAATCACGTGCCTTTCAATAATTCTGGCAAGCTGGCTAGTGTACATTGAGAGCAGAATAGGTCCTAAAACTGAGCCATGTGGCACGCCGTAGGGAAGGAATATGTTCATGAAAGATACTTGATTTATTACAATACGCTGTGTCCTGTCAGTCAGATAAGAAGTAGACCAGCGAATTTCTGTTGCAGAGATGGCCGCTTCATTTAAAGGTTTTCACAGGTGAAGCTCAGATCGCCACGGAGAGCACTACAAAGAACATCATTCATGACACGGAGCAGTGCCATCTCACAGCTGTGTCCAGGTGGAAATGCAGATTGAAACTTATCATGTAGGTCTGAAGTGTTTAGATGCTGCACAAGCTGCTGTGACACAACTCTCTCTCTCTCGAGAATTTTAGATAGGAAGTGCTGGATGGAGATTGCGCGAAAATTCTTGTTGTCATTTGGGTCAACGCCACTTTTTTAAATCGTAGGCTTAACGACCGTCGTCTTGATGAGACGTGTAACTGTGGTGGACTGAAGGCTACTATTCCATATGGTAACCATTATACGAAGAGACGTGGGACTGTTAAAGACTGAAGGCTACTATTAACAAAGTTAACAAGTACAGGAAGCAAGACTTCCAGGCAGTCCATAATAATATAAGGTCAACAATAGAAGATGTTAGTTTAGATGCAATGATGATACGTCTGAACTGTTCATGGGGAAAATGAGACGAATTCCACAAGAGGGTTGCCTTCAAAGAAATGCCCCACTGCAGACAAATCAAAACGTTACCCAATGCTCTTTCTTAATTTTGCAGTTTGTCAGTTAAAAAGTCGCTCAGTTTAAGTTCAGCCTGCTCGTTGTTCATGACAGGTAAAACAATGGGTGCTGATTTCTTTCCGAGAACGTCATTCACCACAGAGAACATCTTGCGAGATTCATTGCCTGCTGTCTTATTGAGAGACTGAACATGCTTAGACTTAGAGTGCATGATTTCTTGCGCATACATTTCCACTTCACGACCACTTTTTCTCCAAGGCTTCTCAACTAGGCACCTAATAAACTTGGTTTGTCGAACCAGGAAGTGAACAAAGGGGAGTTAGATCTGTCACTAACAAACTTAGGCCATATGTATCCAAGAGAAATGAGAGTCTGAAGGCAGAGGATGACTAGATGTTCAATGATTTCCAAACCACATTTAAACTCTTATATTTAATCAACCATTTTTAAATTGAGAAAATAAAATATTACAAACCAGACGCATTTCTGTAGGTTTAAAAAATAATAAATCGTATTTATCGGGAATTATACTCTGCGCGTTATCCAAAAATGGATCAGTCACACAACAAACAAAATTTATATATATAAAAGTTACGCTTTGAATCGCTTGTTTCCTAAGGCCTGATTTAAAAATAACAAGGCCACCGTCATCATGGTGAAAACAGGTCCATGCCCTTTAATTTTTTATGTATTTAAATCAACGTTATATTTTTACCAAGCTCCATTTTCTGTTTAATGTCGCCAGCACTTTTAATTTGAACAAAAAGAGTCTGGATTTTTAAAAATGAAAAAAAAAAATCACATGACCAGATTTCAAATGACAGTACAATCCACACCTATTTACCCACTAAACGAGACAATCCTCCAACAAGTATCCAATAGTCCATACCTTGGAATTCTCTTCTCAAATAACCTAAAATGGTCACCCCATATAAACAAAATTTCAAAAAAAAAAAGCCTACTCCACCCTAGGTTTCATCCGAAGAAATATGCGCCACTGCCCAGCTTCCTGCAAACAAAATGACTATCTCGCACTCGTCCGTCCACTACTGGAATAGGGTGTGATTCATCTGGGACCCACACCTTAAGCAAGACATGGACAAGATTGAGCGGTGCGTCAATCGCTCGAGACAACAAACCCACCACTCCTGGCTTCGACACTGGCCTATTAAAAAATTTGACATCCCCCACCTCCTTTAAAGAGAGACGAGAAGGATTCCGCATGATATTCTTATATAAAGTGATCATGGGACTGGTGCCGGCCAACCCAGCAGGCATGTACCTCACCCCACAGAAGCCGGGTAGACTGATCAGAGCAAAACGCTCACTGAACACTGACTTCACCACTGACATTCCGATAAACAATTACACCCGAAACAATAGCAAATGCTTCAAAGTGCCTCGGTGCAACCCAGTGCAGTATCAACTCTTTTTCTTCCCACGCACAATAATAGCATGGAACCACCGGAAAGATGCCACTGTGAACTCGACATCGGTCGAAAGCTTCAAGGCTGCCCCGGCATCAGCCAGGAGCTGTTAGAATAGCAACATCATACCCCCAACCGTTGCAAAGATGCCAGTGCATGGATGCAGCAACGAAACCTTACCAGAACCAGAACCTTTTAGACCAACAAATGTTATTTTCTAATGCCTGTATGTACCACTGACACATTCCGACCTCTACTGACACAACCAAAGTTATCACCTCTACTGACACAACCAAAGTTATCACCTCTACTTACACAACCAAAGTTATCACCTCTACTGACACAACCAAAGTTATCACCTCTACTGACACAACCAAAGTTATCACCTCTACTTACACAACCAAAGTTATCACCTCTACTGACACAACCAAAGTTATCACCTCTACTTACACAACCAAAGTTATCACTTCTACGCAACAAACTCTACGCCTTTATGTCCCTGTCAAGCTTTAAACGAGTTCACTAAAATTAGGTGTCAGCTTTGTGAAATGTTTGCACAATAAACACAACCTGTCGGCCCCCCATTCAATAGCATGATGTACGTTATTAAAGGAACCTGAAAGATTCGATCTTTGCAAACTTCCTTTACGAATAAATTCTTCGAAAGTGTCTGGGTCAAGCCCCCCAATAATTCATCATTGGAAAGTAATCCTGGTTTAATATTTGTACTAATGAATATCGTTGATTGTGGTTGATTATGTTCTATATTTAATGTGTCATATATTGATTGTGTCTTATTTTGATCGTGTTATATCATTATTGATTATCTTATGTATTGATTATGATATATATTGATTATGTTATGTATTGATTGTTATATATTGATTGTTATATATTGATTATGTTAAATATTGACTATGCTATATATTTATTATGTTATATATTAATTATATTTTGTGTTGATTGTATACATATATATATANTTGTGTTATATAATGATTGTGATATAAATTGTTTTTTCACATATTGCTTATGTTATATATTGATTATGTTATATCTTGATTAAATTGTATATTTATTATGTTATGTATTTTTTATATTATATATTGATTAAGTTATAAATTGATTGTGTGACCCTATACACTAAACTAGAGGTGGGCCGCGAGTATGTTTTTTTTATCTTTACCTGAGTCTAAGATCACTCGGGATATTATTAGCACGTGCTTAAAATGACTGTGCTGACTTAAGATTGTCCAGTACAATTCGATTCATTTTTTAAAATTTACAATAATCTGCCATCCTATAATGAAGCGTTTGTGCCAATCAATCCAATTTGTTTCTTACTGAAGAAGTGACGGCATCAAATGTTTGAGCGAGAATTTGAGCTAAAAAACGCATCCCGATTGTCATGATGTATCTCTTGTTGTTTCAGATGTCATATAAAAACAGTTTCGAAAAGAGCTCGCCCTGGTTTTCAGGCAGTGGAACAAGTTCTGTATGGTCCTGCTCGTGTGGCGGCGATCTGCTCATCTCTCGCCCCCATATCAGACCCGATGTCTGTATTCGACTGTGCCGGCCCGGTGGACCCGAAGGGTGCGACAGTCAACGGCGGTATCAGCATCCAGTTTTAGTGTTGGAGGGGGGTGGATTCATTGTTACATGTATCAATAAGGTTTCTACATATAGGCGTTGTAAGAGATAAGAGGAGAGGGGGGGGGGGAAGAGTCGATCTGCCTTCGACCGCATTTTTTTTCTTCTTCATGTTGACGGGCCTGTTTTCGGCCAATTTAGGAATTACTTTTTATGGAAGGAAGCAGTAAAAAATCTTCGCCCACAATAACCTTAGTTAAACTAATGTCTTTACACAATTAATCCAAACACCTTTTCCTGGAGCTGAATACACGAAATTAAATAAACCAATCAAACTGATTTTGACAAATATACGCATCATTTTAAAACAGACATGTTTTGAACAAAAATAAAAAAATGAGTGCATATTTTAAAATAATAAACTTTGGTTAATGACTTTTCATCTGATGTGGTACATGTCTAAAACTGCCTTAAAAAATATAATCGATAAATTCAATTTGTTGACACTGTCTAATTAAGCTACTTTAAAAGATCAACCCGAAAATTGTCGATTGTTTTTTTTTTCTTTGTTTGTTTTTTTTTGTTATTAATAGTTATTCAGCCAACATAATGCCAAGTCTAAACTTGTAATATGAAATGTATGATAACAATAAATTTTATCTCTGATTTCTAGAAATCTTCCTTGACTTATTCTTGAGTTATAGTTTAATTCATTAAACTTGATCAACATTTGTTGTTCTTTTCTTTCAAACTGTTAAAGACATGTTGCTTAAAACAGTAAATTGAAATTCCTCTGACGTTGAGAGGGTAAAACAATCGTTAAAAATATAAAAATGACAATTTTACCACGAAAGAATAATTTTTTTTTAATGATTTGTCTTTAAAAAATCCAAATGCAGTTAAGTAATTTTTTATACCATACCTTTCATATATACCAGAGTTTCTGAATCTGTTTGCAGCGCCACAACAATTCCTGCACTTCAATTTAACAATTGTTTTTTTTTTTCATAATATTATCCGCACCCAATCTAGATTTTTAAAATACCTATTACCAACAACCCTCTTAGATATATTTTTTAAAAAACATATTTACCACAAAGTATCAAGATTTAAAAAGAAAAAAAAAGTGTATCCCATATTGATTTCAAAACATGTACAGCACCTCAATGTAATAAAAAAAAACAAAAACAACAGATCTCCCGCACCGCTCCATGATAAATGCAAAGAAACGTGATATCCTTGATATTCCCTCATCCACTGCCTCCCAGATCACCTGACCCTCCCTACCGCACTCCCTATCACTCCTTCCTGCAACCATTAACACTGCCTTCCGCTCCCACTGACACTGCCTCCCATACATCCTAACACTGCCTTCCGGCACCTCCTGACAGTCAAAAGCCTTCAAAATATGTTCACACTTTTGGTACCGGTACAATCTGGAGATGTCCTAATCATTTCATTGCCGTTCCTATCACATGTTTTCAGTCAGTGACTCTCGTTCCACCCTTGAATAGGGATGGGGAAATTCAGATCCATAAGTGTAACAGAGTGAAACCTCCTATAGCTTGAATCGACAACCAATCTGTCCTTTGTTTTAGCGCCTCATGCGTATAAATCTTGTTGTCATGAAATCTTGATAAAATACATGCTTAAAATATCAACAAAAGGCTTTACCAAAAACATAATTATTGTTCTCTTCCAATCCAACGAGTATTTAAATTTTTAAAGATCAGCTATTGTGATAAAAGTTTATCCTTAATCACTTAGGGATTTACATTTCTGAGCCTCAGATATTTCTATAAAAATAACCCCAATCCTACTAGGATTTGCACTTTTAAACATCAGATGTTGTGATTTAAAATATATACATATATATATATATATATATATATATATATATATATATATATATATATATATATATATATATATATATATATATATATATATATATAGTTAAATATTGATTATTTTTACATATTTATTATGTTATATATTAATTGTGTTATATAATGATTGTGATATAAATTGTTTTTTCACATATTGCTTATGTTATATATTGATTATGTTATATCTTGATTAAATTGTATATTTATTATGTTATGTATTTTTTATATTATATATTGATTAAGTTATAAATTGATTGTGTGACCCTATACACTAAACTAGAGGTGGGCCGCGAGTATGTTTTTTTTATCTTTACCTGAGTCTAAGATCACTCGGGATATTATTAGCACGTGCTTAAAATGACTGTGCTGACTTAAGATTGTCCAGTACAATTCGATTCATTTTTTAAAATTTACAATAATCTGCCATCCTATAATGAAGCGTTTGTGCCAATCAATCCAATTTGTTTCTTACTGAAGAAGTGACGGCATCAAATGTTTGAGCGAGAATTTGAGCTAAAAAACGCATCCCGATTGTCATGATGTATCTCTTGTTGTTTCAGATGTCATATAAAAACAGTTTCGAAAAGAGCTCGCCCTGGTTTTCAGGCAGTGGAACAAGTTCTGTATGGTCCTGCTCGTGTGGCGGCGATCTGCTCATCTCTCGCCCCCATATCAGACCCGATGTCTGTATTCGACTGTGCCGGCCCGGTGGACCCGAAGGGTGCGACAGTCAACGGCGGTATCAGCATCCAGTTTTAGTGTTGGAGGGGGGTGGATTCATTGTTACATGTATCAATAAGGTTTCTACATATAGGCGTTGTAAGAGATAAGAGGAGAGGGGGGGGGGGGAAGAGGGGAGGTGCCTTCGACCGCATTTTTTTTTTTCTTCATGTTGA
>CAXITT010000252.1:127597-210390 GCA_964033795.1 Lymnaea stagnalis | reverse complement strand
TATATATATATATATATATGACGTATAAAGCAAACGCTATTTAAAAATTTTCAAATCAGGAATTAAATTAAAACCCTTGAAAGTTTTGGGCGTGACACCGACACATTCAAATAAGTCATTTGTAAAGGAAGAATGCGAACATAGTATCTTTCACACTCCTTTATTAACGTTACAGACTATTGAATGGTGTGGGAATGTTTGCGTTAACTGTGCACACATTACACAAAGCTGACATCTTATTTGAGTGAAATATTCGGAGCTGAACAGGGAGATAAAGGCGTAGAGGTTGCTACGTGAAGACGATAATATCAGTGGTCTAAGAGGTTGGTAGGTGTTGATGGCTCTGACAGGCATTAGTAAATAACCTTGGTGGTCTAAGAGGTAGGTAGGTGTTAATGGCTCTGACAGGCATTAGAAAATAACATTGGTGGTCTAAGAGGAAGGTAGGTGTTAATGGCCCTGACAGGCATTAGAAAATAAAATTGGTGGTCTATGAGGAAAGGTAGGTGTTAATGGTTCTGACAGTCATTAGAAAATAACATTTGTGGTCTAAGAGGTTGGTAGGTGTTAATGGTTCTGACAGTCATTAGAAAATAACATCGGTGGTCTAAGAGGAAGGTAGGTGTTAATGGTTCTGACAGTCATTAGAAAATAACATTGGTGGTCTAAGAGGTATGTAGGTGTTAATGTCTCTGACAGGAATTAGAAAATAACATTTGTGGTCTAAGAGGTATGTAGGTGTTAATGGTTCTGACAGTCATTAGAAAATAACATTGGTGGTCTAAGAGGAAGGTAGGTATTAATGGCTCTGACAGGCATTAGAAAATAACATTTGTGGTCTAAGAGGAAGGTAGGTGTTAATGGTTCTGACAGTCATTAGAAAATAACATTGGTGGTCTAAGAGGAAGGTAGGTATTAATGGCTCTGACAGGCATTAGAAAATAACATTTGTGGTCTAAGAGGAAGGTAGGTGTTAATGGTTCTGACAGTCATTAGAAAATAACATTGGTGGTCTAAGAGGTATGTAGGTGTTGATGGCTCTGACAGTCATTAGAAAATAACATTTGTGGTCTGAGAGGAAGGTCGGTGTTAATGGTTCTGACAGTCATTAGAAAATAACATTGGTGGTCTAAGAGGTATGTAGGTGTTAATTGCTCTGGCAGTTTAAAGCAGGTCAAATGCTTAGTAACTGTTTTGCATTTACATTTTTTTGTGTAGCTAAACAAATTAATCTTTTAGCAGCTTAAATTAGCAATAAGTCAATTATATAGATTAGTGCTGATCTCTTTAACACTGATTCATTAATGATTGAAACTAAAACGTTAGAAAATAACGTTTGACAACTCATTTTAAATATATAAGTAACAATGTGTACGTTTATGTATGATTTTGAGTATTTTATAATATTACAAAAAAAAAATAATAATTGTATTTTGCTTTGTTTCAGACACACAGAAAAGATGCAGTTTTTACAGTTGTTCACTTTGGCACGTCTGCTGATTGCAATCTACGCCCAAAGTAAGTCCATGTTACCCAATGCGTCCATTTGTGTTTTAATAATTGGACACACTTTAAAGAGGGTGGCTTATTTCAGCGGTTCTTAAATGCTTCTATTGTTTTAATTGGATTATTTTTTAAGAAAGGGAAGGAACATATTTTATGCTTGATTGAGCTGAATTGATGGAACAATTTTATCGTTTAAGGTTTTGTGGGGTTTTTTTTTAGCTGATCGTCACAATAATACATAATATGAAAATAATAAGAAAAAAGGACATGGCAGTTACATAAAAAATACAATATGAAGACATTAAGTAGACATAATGTAGAAATTATGTAGACATTATGTAGACATTATGAAGACATTATGAACACATGCAGACATTATGAAGACATTATGAAGACATCATGCCGACATTATACAGACATGATGATGACATTATGAATTATGAATACATAAAGGTACGGTCCCTAGATTGATTTTCTTAGGGCCTGCTAGTGAGATGAAAGCTTGTCTAAAGGAGTCAACACAGATTGTATTTTTTTAACCTTGACAAAACGGAGACTACAAAATATTGTACCGGTACAAAATATTTTTCTTAAAAATAATTTATTTCTGACATTTATTCTTAAGCCCTGATGAAACAATTTTTTTATATATAACCTAACGTATTTTAAATATAATAATATATTTTTTCAAGATAGTTCTGTATCATATAAATACTAGCGGTAAGCCAGTAAGTAATCGTGACGTTTGTTACATATCCGACATTTTGCATACCTGAGATTAGCTATATACCTGATATTTGTTACATACCTGATATTAGCTACATAACTGACATTTGATTCCTAAAAACAATCATAGTTATTTTTATTTTATTTTAAGGAAATCGAATAAATTTACATGCGCAAACAAATATTTGGTAATGTTGTATTTTAGCGTCGGTAATAAAAAAAAATTCATTGCCTAAGTTCTGTATTTCTCGTTTTTAGCTGACAGTAATAAAGAAAATGGCTGGCAGACCCCAAAACAATAGTTTTATTGTGTTGCCTAATGCTGTATTAAGTGATCAGGACATGAAAAAATGAACAGATTTGGACACTGGTTACATTGGGACAACAATTGACAAATAGTTTTGCAGCTCTACAATGGTGCGCACATAGGCGCTTGCTCAAAAACTCAATGACTTGTGGACGTTGTCAACAACCGCGTACACTCAACCGATATGCACAGGGAATTGATGGGCGTAGATGGGATTGTGATGGGTGCGGCTTCAAAAAGTCTGTACGAGATGGCTCGTTCTTCGCACGCAGCCATCTAACACCGGGGCAAGTTATTATTATGACGTACTGTTGGGCATGCGACGTGCCACAGAAACAGATGGCTCGTGAAGCTGGTGTGAGGGAGAAGGCAACATCGGTAGACTAGTGTAACTTTATGCGTGAGGATGCGGGAGATCTGGCTTAATTCAAATTGCAGTTGAAATTGGGGGAATTTGATGCTACTGGCGATTCTATCATAGTTGAAATCGATGAGACTAAATACTTTCACCGGCAATACCATCGAGGCCAGTGCCGAGATGGACATTTGGGTGTTAGGGGGTATCCAGCGTGAAAGTGGAAAATGCTTTCTGGTTGAAGTCCCGAACAGAAATGCAGCAACTTTGCAGGGCTTGCATACAGCAGCATATGTTACCAGGTTCTCACATCATATCTGACGGTTAGGCAGCTTATGCGCAAGTTGACAGGATTAGGAGGTGGAATAGCATTCACTAATGCTCTGATCATTTAACCAAATAAGAACAAAGCAAGGGAAATGCAAAATCTTGTTTTTATGCGTATGGAAGGTTAGGGTTAAATTCCCGTTGATCATTTTAGTAATTTCTTTAAAACTCTGTTTTTGGTAATGGTGGGGGGTAGGGGTTGGGAGAGGGTGGTAGCAATACTATAGTTTCATTTGCCAAATGCAGCCCACGATACGCCTCAAAATGAATTTGACAAATAATTAACCTTCTTAGGTAGATATATATGGGGGTTAGAAAATATGGAGAATGGCAATTTCTTTAAATCCAGTGATGTTACAGTTGGGTAAAATAGATGCGACATTCTCATTTCACACATTAAAAAATCAGTGACGTTAACAAAACGTAAGTACATTTACACGATTATACCCATGAATATCAAACCCATTCATTTTAAACCAGCGAGAATTTAATTTTCAAAATAGCGATGAGTTAAGACTTTCTTAGATGATAGATAGATAGAAAGATAGATAGATAAATAAAAAGATAGATAGATGGATTTATAAATAGATAGATAAAGAGATAGATGGATGGATGGATAGATAGATAGATAGATAGTTAGATAGATAGTTAGATATATAGATAGATAGATAGATAGATAGATAGATAGATAGATAGATAGATAGATAGATAGATAGATAGATAGATAGATGGATGGATGGAACCTACCTACCTACCTACCTACCTACCTACCTACCTACCTACCTACCTACGATGGAAGGATGGATGGATGGATGGATGGATGGATGGATGGATGGATGGATGGATGGATGGATGGATGGGTGGATGGGTGGATGGGCGGGCGGGCGGTCGGGCGGGCGGGCGGACGGGCGGGCGGGCGGGCGGACAGATAGATAGATAGATAGATAGATAGATAGATAGATAGATAGATAGATAGATAGATAGATAGATAGATACATAGATACATAGATACATAGATACATAGATACATAGATACATACATAGATAGATAGATACATAGATAGATACATAGATACATAGATAGATGGATGGATGAATCGATGGACGGACGGACGCACGGATGGATGGAAGGATGGACGGGCGAATGGATGGATGGATTGACGGAATGACAGATGGATGGTAGACACAGCGCTTCCTTGAATAGTTGCGCAAATGGTATCTTTCGGTAATCTATGTTTATAAATATCTAAAATTAATTTATGTATATATATGTCCTGTATCCGCTACTTGCCATTTATCCGATTGCGATAAAGCTTTTGTGAGTTATTTTGCATACGCCCGTCATTTTTTCTGAATTATTATACACATTTTACAATATTCTGTTTTGGTCCCAAGGCCTAAATTCTATTTTTTTTCTGTGATACTGTCATTAGCTAAATATAATTTCAGTATGCTTTCCTATACCATTCATCCGATTGTGCTAAGATTTTGGGAAATCGTTGTTCGCAAGCCCGGAAATTATAATTTTTTTTTTTTGTAATGAGCTATGCACCTATAATTTCACAGAGAGCAATTGTGGGAATGGAAGGAATTGAATAATATTCAAACGACATTTCAGTTTTTGTGACATAATAATATGGTTTCTCAATTAGTAAACCATTTTATAATTTGGTGTTTGGTGCCGGGGGCTTAACTTTTTTTTAAACAATTTTGTGAGCTATATAAATATAATTTCAAACAGAGAAGCTGCATGGGTGGATCAATCGCTACAAGTGAGTGGACTAAATTTTGAAACTCCATGCTTCCCACGTGGACAGTTGTATGTGGCTGTTCACGCGCCGAAAAACCTAATTTATTTGTTAATCCCACCTGTCTGGCAGCTTTAAATACACAATTAAATAAAAGATATAATAATATAGTCGATGCATATATATATATATATATATATATATATATATATATATATTATGTATATATATTTTTTTGATTATATAACAACTCTATATTTCTATAAAAAATCGTGGAGAGTTGTATGTGTCTGTTCACGCGCCGAAAAACCTTATTTATTTGTTAATCCCACCTGTCTGGCAGCTTTATATACACAATTAAATAAAAGATATAATAATATAGTCGATACATATATATATATATATATATATATATATATATATATATAAATATATTATGTATATATAATTTGTTGATGCAATATCAACTCTGTATTTGTTTAAAAAAAATAATTTAAAGATTCGAACCTCTAACTCTTAGCGGTGAGATGATCTGCCAACACATGAATCACGCCCCCCTCTCTCAATACATGTATTTGGGAAAAAAATAATTGCTCGCCGTGTTTTTGCCTCGCTCCAAGTGTGATGTGACGGTGCTCCAAAGGTAGTCTTTCTTGGCGTTACTTCCAGATAAACAACATGAATCATATTACTTAAGTTTTCAACATTTGGCCCCAAATGATTTGATCCTGTTAAAGACAACGAACTCCTAAACAATATGTGAGAATGGAAGGACTTATTTTCCTGTCTTTTGATTCAAGATTCAACTTAGCTTGTCTAAATATTTCATTCAATTGTATATGTTGACCGTAGTTAACATTAATAAAACATAATTGCGACAGCTACTTATTTTTTTTTTTCTTTCAAATTTTCAATTTTTTTTTTATTGCAGTCTGCCCAGATACGGAAATCGCTTTCCTCTTTGACCAATCAGAGAATGCAAGAGCTGCGTCCACAAACGGATCACACAACTTTACGATCAGATTTCACATTCTTCGCGAACAAGTCACCATCGCCTTGAAAAACTCTCGCATCCTTAACACTCCGAGCTATGTTAATATAAGGTAAGTCATGACTGACTGCAATAGCATTGTAGCCAAACTAAAAATACCTCTGAACCTTAAGCCAATAGGGCTTGTCATTTAATGGCGGAAATCTTTTAATAGAACTCATGTCATCATTACTCATCATCCGGGTGCTCAACTCGGACAAAATGTCAACATTGTTCAGTATTACTCTGTTAGCGAAGTGTCCCTGCAACGTGTTAGCAACTCTATTTTACGAAATATTTTACACATATTTTTTTTACTTCTATTTTCTGAAATGAGACTTCATTGCGCGTACGGCTAATGTAACAGTGACTCTAGATACAAGGATCGCCCGAACGATATGCTGAAACACAATATAAGCTGTCATGTTTTAAGCAATATTTGTCAGCCGACGTTCTAAAAATAGTACGCAATGACGTTTTCCGGTCTGAGAAATGACAAGGCTTTTGGGAATCAAAATTTAAGATGTAAGTGTGACTGGGTGGAGCTAGTGTTATAGCCAAACTAGAATAGCCTCTAACCCCAAGCAGAAAGGAATACAAGTTTAGTCAAGCCAACGAACTTGCAATACCATGAACACAACTCCTCCCCCAAACCCCAGGCCATTTATACCAGAAGTCTTATGTGTCTACCAATAGTGTTTTAAAAGATATTGAAATCAGAAAAGCTTTGAAATCAGATAATGAAATATACGAAAATTGAATAAATGAAACAGTAGGAAAGCTTTCCTTGTGTGAAATCAAAATACACATTTAGATGTTTCGGCCAAATGCCTTTAACAATAGAACAGAATAACATATACTTTCAATTACATTTTGCAAATGTGCATATAATTCTAACATTTATTTTCCATTTTCTTGGAATGCTTATGTTTTTCATTTTCAACTGTTCTTTTCCCTTGTTTTGTATTGTCTGTTGAAGAAAGCATTTGGCCAAACCGTCTTTATAATTAATTGTTCTGTATTTTATTTCAAGCATTAACATAACTTGATCCATCATATATTTAGCCCACACTGCTTTAATTCGGGTCCTTATAGCATCATGCTGTATGGCTGTAGAATACTGTATGGCTGTAGAATGGTGTATGGCTGTAGAATACTATATGGCCTTAGATTGCTGTGCAGCTTAGAATGTTTTAAGCGGTAGAATGTTGTACAGCAATTGAATTCTTCTTCCCTGTAGATTTGTTCTATTGATTATTATCACTGTGTTATGTGTTCAACTGTCGCCTAACAGGCTTGAAATGGACTATTGCACATTGTTTGCAGTTTCTGTGTCAATATGGATTTGTATGTGGAAATTCTGGTATCATCATTTTCGGAATGTTCTGGGCTGTGCAGTGGTATAATCGGTTTAAAAATCGGATAATGTATTCCTGAGATATCTGCTGGTGTTTGTTTTTTCTTATGTAAAAAGACAAGTGAACACAGTGTTGACAGTACGGCATGTGTGCCCCTTTCTAGTGAGCTTCCAATCAGGATAGAAATATCATAGCCAGGCCAATGAGTAAATACTATAGAGACGCAGTTGCAGATCCAGACTATTACAGGCCTCAAATTCTGCGCTATACCAAAGCTCAAATATTGCTCTTCAACACGGTTTATGTTGACCCCGACTTTTTAAAAGTGATCGAAAAACTGGTTCAGCTTGGCCCTAACTGGGAGACAGGAAAAGTATCAAGTAAGCCAATAGGCACACTGCAAAAGAAGACGTGTCTCTATCGTCGTAAACAGCGTCCACTGAAATACCGCCATGGCGACTGCAGTGTCAATACTATTGCGTTGATAATCGTTATGAGGAGCCTTTTCATGAAGCTGTCAGTAATGAGGAGGACGACAGAAATCAGCCACCTACTGTGTCATCGATCTTGCCCGTTCCCTACGTATCAAGGCAAAGGTCACAGCCATTGGCCCATGATTTCGCACCACCTCGAAGGGGTGTGACGAAATCAAATCTAGTAGTTGTCGACTGTCAGCCTTTTGTGAGGCCGCAATCACGGCTTTTAGGGGTGCTGTATTTTAACGCCCAGTCATGCAGGAACAAGACATTTGAGGTGTGTGATCTTATTTTAGAGAGCAAGGTTGATCTTGTGTTCATTACGGAGACGTTTAAGAAGGTCGGAGATGAGGTCAAGCTGCAAGAAATAACACCTCCGGACTATCTCCTTCATTCCTGCCCAAGATTGTCTCGTAATGGCGGAGGTATTGCTGTTCTTTGCAGGAGCTCCCTCAAGAATAGTGTGGCGTTCTCAAAATCAGACCAGTTTGTTTCATTTGAGATTTGCAAGATGCAACTTAATTATTGTGACCAAGCGATTTCTCTTCTTTGCATATACAGGCCACCTCCCAATAAACGAAATAAGTTGAAGGCCTCCCAGTTTACTGCTGAGTTTATACAGATCCTAGACATGTACGCCTCTATAAATAACAACGTCATCATAATAGGTGACACCAATTGCCACTTTGATTCCACCACTGACAGCTATGTGAAGACTCTGAAATCAGCTCTTGACACATACAGTAGTATCCAGCTTGTCCGACACTGAAGAGGAGTCACATCCTGGATTGGCTTGTTGTCAGAGAGGACCGCGCAGTTGTCATCCGCAACGTCCTTATTGAAGATAAAATGATATCTGATCACTTTCCCATATTCTTTGACCTAGACTTGAAGAAGCCAGGGTGTCCTCTGCGCACAGTCACATCTCGTGAACATCGAACAATTGATCTAGTGGCCTTCAGATGCGACGTCGCAGCCCTCAGGTGCAGTGAAAAAGACCCCGCTACATCCTATAAAAGTGGCCTCAGAGTCATTTTAGACAAACATGCACCACTGACCACACCGTGCGTTACGGACCGCCCTTCTGCCCCATGGCTCACGTCCAAAATTAATGAAGCGAAGCAGAAGCAGTGACGTGCAGAACGCCTTTGCGGAAGTCGGGCTTGACCATGCACCAACAATTCTTTATTGACCACAGGGAACGAACCAAGAGGTTGGTCCTTGCAGCTAGGACAGAGCATGTTAGTCATCAGATTACAGGCAGCAGCTCAAGCAAGGACTTATTTCGCATTGTGGGTCAGCTGACCGGTAAAAACAAGGCTACAACTCTGCCAAATAACATTGCTGTAGGAGAGCTGCCAGACGCTCTAAATGACTAATTTATTACAAAAGTTAAGAGGATCAGGGCGAAACTTGACAGTTGCATCGATACTGCTCCAGAATTGTCACCCTTCAACGGTTCTTCTATGGGTGAATTTGTTGAGGTCAGTGAATCGAATGTGTGGAAAATCCTTGCTGATACCCCAAGAAAGTCATGTTCGCTTGACCCTCTTCCAGCAGGGCTCTTGTATGGATGTCTGGATGAAATAGTCCCCATCATCACTTGTATCATAAATCACTCCTTAGCTACTGGTATTGTTCCATCACCTTTTAAAGAGGCGATCGTCACTCCAATATTAAAGAAATCAAATCTTGACCCAAATGTGATGGAACATTATTGCCCCATCTCAAATCTACCATTTATATCCAAAATCTTAGAAAAAGTCGTTCTCCGCCAACTCCTGGATCATCTCATTCAATGTGACTTGTTTGAACCTTTCCAGTCAGCATACAGGGCGCATCACTCTACTGAGACATCCCTGTTGCGCGCCGTAAACGACCTTCTGTCGTCTTGTGATGAGGGCAAGGTATCGATTTTGTCTTTACTCGATCTATCGGCAGCTTTCGATTCGCTTGATCACGGCATACTGCTCCAGCGTCTGCAAAAAACGTTCGGTCTCACTGATACTTTGCTGAGTTGGTTCCGATCATATCTGACTAATCGGGTCCAGTCAGTTATTTCTAACGCCTGATCTCGAAGAAATCCAATATCGAATTCGGAGTACCACAGGGCTCGGTCCTAGGCCCGGTGCTTTTCACGATGTACATTCAGCCCCTGGGTGCAGAGATCAAGTAGTTTGACA
The DNA here is from genome assembly GCA_964033795.1 of Lymnaea stagnalis. Lineage (NCBI taxonomy): Eukaryota > Metazoa > Mollusca > Gastropoda > Lymnaeidae > Lymnaea > Lymnaea stagnalis. The sequence continues at coordinate 200,374 of CAXITT010000252.1, read as the reverse complement.
TGCAATACAATATGTTCGCGGACGACACCCAATTTCATCAATCCATGATCCCTTCTCAGTTCCCTCAGATTCTCAGTATGACACAGAAGACAGTTGAATCAGTTAAATACTGGATGACCACAAACAAGCTCAAATTGAACGATAAGACTAAGCTGCTCCCCATCTCAACCGCTCAGAAGCAAAAATCTGCCAATATCATGACATCACTTACGCTCTCATGTGTGCATACAGAGTTAGCTCAAACAGTGCGGTACCTGGGTGTCTACCTAGATAGATCCCTAACCTTAGAAAGTCACATTAACATGCTATGCAAAGTGATTTTTCTAGAGCTGCTCAGGATTAGTCACATAATGCCCTTCCTAACAATTGATGCAACAAAGAGGTTGATGTCTGCATTTGTGCTATCACGCATGGACTATTGCAATGCTCTCATGGTTGGTCTTTCAGCTATGCTCCTGGATAAAATTCAAATAGCACAGAATAATGCGGCTCGCATTGCTCTCCGCAAACGCAAGTTCGACCATGCAAAAACACTTCTAAGAGAGCTCCACTGGCTGCCAGTGCGTGCTTGCACAGAGTACACAATCGTAACTTTGTGCTACCGCTGCTTACATAACCTGGCACCGTCCTATCTGAAAGAGCTGCTGACGCCTTATGTACCCACTAGAGATCTCCGCTCATCAGACAGTAGCAAACTCTCGACACCACGTGTTCGCCTTGAGACTTACGGAAAGCGCACTTTCGCATTTGCTGGTCCAACAATTTGGAAAGTCCTTCTAGTCGATCTCAGAAACTATCAGACACTGGAGTCCTTTAAAACTAATTTAAAGACTCATCTTTTTGCAAACACGTTCTGGGAAGATTGTCTACCATATTTTCCATTTAATGCATAATGGCTGTGTTGCTTAGGGTTTAAATGGGTTGAAAGACTTTGACTTTGTAATTAGTTTTTGTAGTGTTGCGTTTGTTTTAAATGTGTAAATTATTATTATTATTTTTTATTAAAATTTGTTTTTAAAAACTTTTGTACTGCGCTTCGAGCCTTTGGGGATGAAGCGTGTTTTTGAAATACACTTTATTATTATTATTATTATTATTGCAGATTTTTTTATCGCTGTAGGTTTGTTCTAAAGCTGCTAATTTGATGTATAGCTTTAGAATGTTGTAAAGCTATATATTTGTATATAGAAACTTTCTTTTATTTACAGAATAGGCGGCTACGGCTACAGCAATGATGTGATGTCAGTCATTCCCCCAGGTTCATCCCCAGCCGCTGCTATTGATTCACTTGTTAACGGATTGTTTCTGATTTCAAATGTAAGTATGCAACACAGATGACAAATGTAAGTTATACAGATAACAAATGTAAAGGGTAATAAGAGGAGAGACTGCAATCAGGTTAGCACAATATAAATGATTAAAACAGTAGGGTTAAATCTGAAAAAAGAAACGTAACAAAGCAATGAACGTGTCGGCAGAAAGCCTTCGTCAGCGAACGAAACTACAGATAAAACGGTATAAAAGTTAAAATAAGAAATAGCACTTAGCTTGGAAGTAGTATACGTGGGCCGCAAAAGAAATGGTTAACCCTTCTCTGTTTTACTCATTTTATAACAAATGTAAGCAGTACAAACGACAAATGTAAGCTACACAGACTACAAATGTAAGCAACACAGATAAAAAATGTTAAGATGAACAGATTATAAATCTAAACTACATAGATTACAAATGTAAGCTTGGAAGATTACAAATGTAAGCCAAAAAAATTAAAAAATTAAACAACAAAGATTTAAAAAATGTAAACAACACAGATTACATATTGACCTACTATCCGACATTTCTCAATTGTTTTTTTTTTCTAATGGCTGTCGCGTGATTCACTATCCATACTACAAGCACATGCGGCCGCAAGGTTAGAATCACATAACCTAACCATAACCCTAACCATAACCTTACCATAAACCTTACCATAATCCTAACCATAACCTAACCATAACCTTAACCATAATCCTAACCATAACCCTAACCATAAACCTAATTATTACCATGAACCTAACCACAACCAATGTTCCATTTATGCTGCGCGGAGGCGCAGTAATCTCACAGACGCCGCGAAGCAGTTTTGAGTACCGTGTAGCTAATTTCCACTTAAGGGTGTGTTTGTGTCTGTAGGCTGTAAAATTTGAGCTAACAAAAATTTGATGCTTTAAAAATTTGCACACAAATTTATGATTTTGCACACGAACCAACAAACCGTAGAGGGAACATTGACCCTAAACCTAATGCTTGGCAAACTATGACGTTATTACAAACTGCTAAATTGATAATCTGTGCAATGGCTTCGTTTCTTATAGGGTTGTAATTCAACAAATCATTAATCTATCTACATGACGTAAAGTTCTTTAATGAAGCCACAGCACATCTTCTTTCATTAGCTTTCTCTCTTCAACTGCATTACCTATTGATAGTTGTGTTATTTTATTTTCAAGCTTTCGTCAAAATATTTTAGATATTTGACCATTAAATTGAAACCTTCACATCTTTTATCCCTATAAGACCCATACAAAATACCTAAATGGCACCTCTTTGACATAATTTATATTAGGGTGGATCATGGACCTACCGCGGTCTGCAAGGCATCACATCAGGACCCACTTACACCAACAACCGACTGATAGTTATATCATCTCAAGGATCAGGGAACACCAACAGGAGATTGTTGGCCCAACAGGAGGCTCAAAGAGTCCGTTCTCTGGGTTGGAACATAACCGTCATTGTCGCCGTGGTAAGTCATTGAAATGAACATTGATGAGATTTGAAGGAATGTGTAAAAAAAACAAAACAAGCGGAATGTAGCAACGGCTTAACTTATTATTATTTTTTTTTAAAACTGATTATTGCTTATTATCGAATCGTATGATGACTATTTCAAATTTCAGGGCAAGAATTTCATCGATGTTCTAGAGTTGGCAGCAGTCAACAACAACAAGTTTCCCATTCTCATCGTGGACCAAACAAATGAAACCGACCCAAAAAGTTACCGTCTCCTAGCGACAGAATTAAACAAGATCTTCAACAGCATGTGCCCCATCACACCAAGTAAAACATGAAGCACTCATAATAGCAATGGTATCACAAACAACACTCAAAGTGCCACATAAAGCACCCAAATTACCCCATTCTACACTCATAGTACTACATCCAGAAAAAAACTAAATCCAGCACCAATATGATCACATACAGCACCCATAGCACTACATTCAACACGATACTACCACATCCAGCCCAAAGAATACCCCATCAGGCACTCATAGTACCACATCCAGCAACAAAACTAAATCCAGCACCAATATGATCACATACAGCACCCATAGCACTACATTCAACACCAATACTACCCCATCCAGCCCAAAGAGTACCCCATCCAGCACTCATAGTACCACATCCAGCACCCATAGTACCGGATTCCAGTATTCATAGTACCAATCCAGCACTTATGGTGTCACGACCATTCCCATGCTACCAACCAAGAACTTATAGTATCACATCCAGCTAAAATAGTATCACATCCAGAACTAATAGAACCAATCCAGCACTCGATTGTATCACATCCAGCATCCATAGTATTACATCCTGCACACACAGTACCACATACATCACCCACAGTAACACAACGAGCACCTATAATACTACATCCAACACCCATAGTTTCACATGCAACATCCGTAGTACCACATCCAGCACTTATAGTACTATATCCATCACCCATAGTACAATATCCTGCATCCATCAGCATTAAAAATATATAAATAAGAAAATACATAAATATTGCCAAAAAGAAAATTATTTAGCATCCAGATTATATATTTTTTTTTATTAGTAACAATACTTAACATCACATTTAAAAAAAAATAAGGTAATTATATTTTTCTTAGGACATGTCAAACAACAAAAGAAACCGTAATAATTTTTTGTCTCTTGACTGTTTAAGAGAGTTTAGGAGAAGGGATTCACGACAAGAAAATACGAGTATGAACCTTTCTACATTAAATGAATTGAAATTCTCAATGTCTTCTCTTTCCAGCGTGTCCAAATATGGATCTCCATTTTCTGTTTGACCAATCCGAAAACGCATGGGCCGCGTCCAGCAAGGACTTAAAAAATGATTCGATGAAATTTCACATCCTCCAAGAGCAGGTCAGCAAGGCTCTGCTCAATACTCGTATCCTCAACACAGCGAGGTCCGTTACTATAAGGTCAGTGAGACTGTCAATTGCTGGTGGAGTAAAGAAAAAAATAGAAAAATTTTAATCACTGCAAAAATAATATTCTTCTTATTAAATTAACCACATTCTTACAGAATTTTTAAATAACACCAACATGTGTCCCCACCCCAACCCCCAAACACTTAAAAAAAATCAAGAACAGTAAAAAAAAAAAAATTTTTTTATCCTTAATATTAAATTGGCTTTTTAGCTTCGCGGATGACAAAATATTTTGACGGCTATTTGACCCAGATCTCATTAACCAATCGAGCTGAAACTTGGCACACAGACTCATTGCTGATTACACCACATTTTTTTTCTTGCAAATTTTCAGCCCACTCCCAAATTAAGGAAATATTATGACAATGATTTTATCAAATATTTTTTCCAATAAATGCGATGGATAAGATTCTTTTTTTACACTCATAACTATAATAATAATCTAATACCCACCAGTTTTACACAGCAGAACTATTTCACCAAACGCCATATATTTTAAAAAAAAAAAGAAAAGAATCTCATTTAGCTCAGTTACCGGGAATGTAATGTTACCTTTCCATTGAAAAAAAAAATGATTTTGGGATGTTGGGGTCGATAGCGAAGTTAATATAAATGATTTTTACAAATCTTCTTTGTTAGAGAGTATTAATATAGTTCAGGGGCGTGAACAAAATGTGAGCTGTCGAATCAGAATGGTTTGGGGGGGGGGGGGGGTGTTCTGGGGGGGGGGGGGGGGGGGGAGTAATTGGGATTCTTATATTTATTATTTTAATTTCTTCCTATCTTTCTCTACTTTTATGAAGAATTTTTGGGAATTTTTTAAAAATTTTTAGGGCTGTTTTAATTCCAAGTCCAATAAGAAACGCCATACAAGTATCACACAATTTAAAATTAGCAATTAAAATAATGCTACCGTTAAGCTGCAACGCTTGACCTTTGAACCATATCCCCTCCTTCCCTCATCCTCAGCGTAGGTGGCTATGGCTACAGTAGCGGTGAAAACGTCTCGTCAGTCATCCCCCCGGGTTCATCCCCTGCCGCTGCCATAGACTCCCTGGTGGACGGGCTGCTTCTGATGTCGAATGTGAGTGGGGAAAGATGTACTTTTAATTTGACCTTAGTACACTGGCTCACATTAACGGTTGAGTGTGTCCTGATCAGGGCCGGCGCCAGAGTATTTGGCACCCTAGGCGAACCTGTCCAAGATGCTCATCCTTAAATGGCTCAAACATAGCTAGAAATGCCACAAATTTCAGGGAGTTCCCGTTATCACAAGTTTCAGTTTCTCATGTGTTCCGCGAAAAGCAAGATTTTGCATGCCAAGAACTCTAAATAAAGCAATCAGCCGTTTAAAGATTTGCTGCCAATATTGTTCTTCTTTTTTAATGAGACGTAAATGCTCGGCATCAATTGTGTTCATGTGTCGCAGACGCAGCTCAAGTTCCTTCCATGACTGAACATTCGCTAGATGTTCACCGCTTTTCTCATGTCCTGATAGAATTGCGGTCATGTTTTTCGAATCATGTGAACCTTTATCAGAAAGAGATGACGCACCTGTTGTGCTGGTAAACAGCTTGCAGCAGAGACAATAAACAGAGTCATTACTTACAGAATACTGCAGCCAGTGTCTGCGAATTTCATCCCCAGTGACAAGCATGTGGTTGTAATGACTTTTTGAGAATTTCCTTTGATTACTGTCTTTGGGAAAATCAAACTGCTCAAACTGCTCTAGTCCATGTTCTATTAAAATTTGTCGCATGTGATTATCAAATTCTGTCCAAGTACAGGATCGTCATATTTAAAATATAAACCATTTAAATTATCGATTTTATGCACTTCAGATTTTGTTTCTTGGTGCGTACCGTGCATTTCATGTTGTGCTTAAAACTCTTCTGATACTGTCATCTCCTCGGATTCCACCGCTTCCTAGTCTCTGCTTCGGCTTGATTGTTGAACTCCTCTGTACCGCCTTCGTCTCTGTGCGGTGTACATAGATATTTTAACAACGAGTCTCCTTGGTTTTTTAAAGGTATTTTTCATTTTCATCACTTCGATTTCGATACTGTGCGCCAGAAAATTGTTTTCTCTCTGCCATGGGGATTGAAATAACGACGGAATCTGCAAAATGAAATGTTATTATGGTTAACTATTTTGCTGTATTTCTAATTCATTTTTGTAAATAAAATAATTGCCATTTACATATACAAGTTTAAATAACTAAATCAAATGATTTTTAATCTAACGTTGTACACAAGTTAAACTAAATATGTTACGCCCCTGCTTACACAGAGCTCTGCTCAGCTCATTGGCCCGGGTTTAAATAGGGTAACCTGGATCCTCTAAGTGAGGCTGGCGTCGGGGAAGGGGACGCGGCCGTAAAAACAAATCACTCCAAAACTCCATTGAGTTGCAACACTCGTCAGACTCGATGCACTCATTTGTGCATGTCCTACCCATGCCGTGCGTGGAAACAAAGGACTTTCAACGGTAAAAAAATAAAAAGAAGAAAATTACTTAAAGTTTTTAAGTAGCCTGTCGACGATAAAAAAATTTAAATTATTTATTTTATTTTCAAAATTGACGTCATTTCAAAATGAAATGACGTCACCGGATGTGGCCGTATTTGCCCGTAATGTAAGTAATCAAATTTTTACTATGCAATTCGTTTCATTCGTTTTAAGAAAACAGTTAATATTAGTGTTAAAAAACTATGCAATTTAATTCAATGTTTTAATGGCGGCGTCACCCCACTAACAAAATTTTTCAATTCATTTATTACAAAAGGGCGGCAAATTTTATATTTATATTTTTATGTAGCTCACAGTGCCGCATTGCTGTCCCATAAATGTGCCGTCCTAGGCGGCCGCTTAGTTTGCATAGTGGTTAAACCGGGCCTGCTCCTGATGAGCTTTTCGTCTTGCGTCCTTGTTGTGCTAGTGTTTAAGCTATACATTACACAGTTTGACTATAGCAGCAACACAATTAGTTCAGTTCTAGCATGTTTCTCAAATGTTAAAAATAGAATGCACTTCAAAAAGAACCAGGTGGCTCTGCTAGGGGCTCATTTAGTGGCTCTGTTAGGGGCTCTGTTAGTCGTTTTATTTGTAGTTAAAGTAATATTGTTTCCACTGTTAACTGGATGACTGAAACTCTATCAGAACAATGTAATCCATTAAAATTATTATACTTAAACGTACTAACCATAATCAATGATAACTGACACACACATCTAATGTTCAGAAAACGTTCTGAATGATGTGTTATTAATAACTAGAATAAATGAGCCGATGTTATCGGGTTAATAATGATAGATCCTATGCGAAAATTTTGAACTGCTATTGCAAAAACTCATCACAATTAATAACTTTAAAAATTTAATGATATTTACGTTTGTAGCATCATTGCGTTTTGGGAACAATTTACCTGCTATATATTATATGCCTACCCTACTCATTTTCACGCTCCTAAACTACTTTTTTCCCCCTCTAAGATGATATTACATTACACAGTCTAAATTATTACTAATTATATTGTTTGTTACTAAAGAAGTTAATTGAGGGACAAAGCTACGTTAGAGAAATACTTTAGATTTCCCTTTTTTGTGCCCTTGAATTGCAACTTTTTTTCTCTAAAAATTGTTTTAAAAAAATTGCCATCTTTTCGTGCCCTTGAATTGCAACTTTTTTTCTCTAAAAATTGTTTTTAAAAAATTGCCATAAATTTACACCAAAACCCTATATATGATATAAAAATATTTTATATTATAGAAATTCAATATATTATATTGATATCTTCAGCAACAATTTTAACACATTTTGAGCACTTTAAAAAAATAAAATAATGTATGATCAGAAAATCTTAAAACAAAGAATTATTTTATCTAAAGAAGAATCGCGCTACCTTTTTTCACTTCTATAACAGATTTGAGTCTTCTTGTTGTTTTTTTTATTTTTAAAATTTAAATGTTTAATCTCATAAAATACAACATGAACATACCCATATTTGTGAAAGGAGAATGTAACATCTCTTTTTCACAAATGTAATACCATAGGAGTTAACTATATTGTCATCCATGTAAAAATGTACACATCTTATTTCTTACGTCCGATATGTATTTACCCGAGAAAGATATTTATTTATCAAACGATTCCTTAATTTTGTGCCGCCTTGGGCAAAATGAACACACCCATATTTAATAATAATAATAATAATAAAGTTCATTTCAAAAACACGCTTCATCCCCAAAGGCTCGAAGCGCGGTACACAGTCAACAAAAACAAATCTATAATTTACCACATTTAAAACAAACGCAACACTACAAAAACTAATTACAAGCATACAATGTCAAAGTCTTTCAACCCGTTTTTTTTACTATTTGTAAAAAGAGAATGCAACATCTCTTTTTTCCCAAAGGTAATACCAAAGGATTTAAATATATTGTCATCAACGTAAAAATGTACACATCCTATTTCCTACATCTGAAATATAAGTTCCAAAAAAGATTGATTATTTATCATATTCATTACTTTATTTTGAGACGTATCTTGTGCTGCGTGGGGCAAAGTAACAAACCTCTCCCCCACCAAGATTTAAATAAATTTAGAAGAATCTTCTACCGGATTGTTTGATTTGATATTTATATCGCGCTTGTATCCATGCCACTTCAGCATGCTCACTGCGCTCTGGTCCTCCGAAATCTATTGAAACAAAACAGTTTTTCTTTATCATATTACAATTCCCCACAAAGATTGATGCAAAATGTTCCATAATTTTGGCGGTATCGCTTCAAAAGAGCGCACTCCACAAGACGGTTTTCTGTGTTCATACACTCTAGTAACACTCAGTAAGTACTGTGTTGAAGACCGTAGGTTCTTCAGAAGTACATGTTTATAAATAAGGTCCTTGAGATGCTCCGGTACTAAGCCATCTCTGCAGCTGTACGAAAGGGAAAACATTTTATAGCTAATGTAGTCCTTTCCATACCCAAACTAAAATAATTTGCACTTCATATGGTTCGTTCTTTTTTGTTTTAGTTATACGTTGATTCATCAATTCTTTTTGGCTACGGAGTTGCGCTGCACTGTTTTGACTTAAATCACATGTTGTTATTATAATTATATATTCAATGTTAGTTTTTATTACGTTATAATTTTTATAAATGTATATTTTTGGAATAAAAAAAGGCAAAACTTTTTAATGTTAATATACACAGCAGAAATATGTGTGTGTTTTATTAACAATTTAAAAAGCAATCAATTTTATTTATTAATTTTACTTTTAAAAGGGAAAATACAGTATCAGTTATCTGGCTCGCGGTTATTAAATTTTTAAAAAAACTTATGAGTTTTGGAGAAATAAGCTATCCACGCTATGACGTCATTTGCGTGTTTATTTAGAATACATTAAATTAAAATTTTATTTCGCAATGTTAAAAACGCACTGAAAGACGCACTAAAAACGACTGATGTTTGGATTTTCCCAATAAATGTGAATACGGTGTAATCTTTGATCATGATTTTTTTTAATTAAAAAAAAACAATTTCTTTACTTTTAAACACATATAAAATGCTTAAAATAGTTAGTTAGTTGATACTTTCAATGTATTTGTCATTTATAATATTAATACTTAAACGTTTACTAAAATAAAAGCGGATTTAAAATATTTTTGCGCATTTAAATTTATTTGCTTTCCGTTAAATAATAGAAAATAATTGTGATTGTTTTTAAGAATCCGAACGTACTTAAATATTTTCTACCTTTTGGCGTTATGTGAACCTAGCTCATTATTATATATAATAATAATAACAAAGTTTATTTGAAAACCACGCTTTATCCCCAAAAGCTCGAAGCGCGGTACAAAGTCAACCATATTGAAAAGAGAAATAGAAAACAATTTAAAATTTACCACATTTAAAAAACAGACGCAACAATATAAAACTACATACGAGCATACCAAGTTAAAGTCTTTCATCCCATTTCAACCATAAGCAACACAAGCCAATATACTTTAACTGAAAAAAAGATGGTAGATAGCATCACCTCCAGAAAGTTTTGGGAAATAGATGTGTTATTAAATCGGTTTTAAAGGACCCCAGTGTCTGGCTGTTTCTGAGAGCGACTGGAAGAGCGTTCCAAATTGTTGGGCCAGCAAATGCAAAAGTGCCCTTTCCGTAAGTCTCAAGGCGAACACACGGTATCGATATTTTTTCACTATCGGATGAGCGGAGCTCTCTAGTGGGTACATAAGGCGTCATGAGTGCTTTGAGATAAGATGGCGCCAGGTCATGTAAGCAGCGGTAGCACAAAGTTGCAATTTTGTACTCTATACGAGCGCGGACCGGCATCCAGCTATTAACAATTGTACTCCAACTTTCTTGATGTACCAGATGATAACAAATTCTGTACATATAAATTTGATTTAGAAGATGTTTTCCCCATAACTAGGCAAGAAGATGTAAAAATAACTGATCGAGCACACATAGTGAGCAGTATTTATATCTTCTCAGACAATTGTAAAATGTAGTACAATTAGCAAATTTTTGTTTCTTTAAACAATCAAAAACCTTTTCTGCAACGGTTTGATATTATATAAGATTTGCTACACACGTCTCTGTACTGGAAGAAGCACTTATCCACCATCTTAAGAGAGATACCTGATTTGATTGAACAATAGACTATCAGCAATATAAACAACCAATGACTTGATATTATAGAAGATTTGCTACAAACTTCTATGTACCAAAAGAACCACTTATCCACCATTTTGAGAGAGATGCCTGATTTGATTGAACAATAGGCTATCAACAATAGAAACAATCAATGGTTTGATATTATAGAAGATTTGCTACAAAATTATCTGTACTGGAAGAACCACTATCCACCATCTTGAGAGAGATGCCTGATTTGATTGAACAATAGGCTATCAGCAATAGAAACAATCAATGGTTTGATATTATAGAAGAATTGCTTCAAACTTCTCTGTACTAAAAGAACCACTTATCCACCATCTTGAGAGAGATGCGTGATTTGATTGAACAATAGACTATCAGCAACAGAAACAATCAATGGTTTGATATCATAGAAGATTTGCTACAAAATTATCTGTACTGGAAGAACCACTATTCACCATCTTGAGAGAGATGCCTGATTTGATTGAACAATAGGCTATCAGCAATAGAAACAATCAATGGTTTGATATTATAGAAGAATTGCTTCAAACTTCTCTGTACTAAAAGAACCACTTATCCATTATCCTGAGAGAGATGCGTGATTTGATTGAACAATAGACTATCAGCAATAGAAACAATCAATGGTTTGATATTATAGAAGATTTGCTACAAAATTATATGTACTGGAAGAACCACTATCCACCATCTTGAGAGAGATGCGTGATTTGATTGAACAATAGACCATCAGCAATCTTTCGACAATATAAACACTCATTTTTATCCAATGTCCCCATTTTGGATGCACCAGTTTCAAGTAGACCACTTAACTTTGAAATTGATATCATTTTTGTCCACCTTGGCAATACAATTGTAAAAAACAAAACAAAAGAGAAGCTGACCTGTAGTGACCACTGCTACGTCAAAATAGTTTGTGCCAAGTCAGGGCCGTAGCCCTCCCTGTGAACCCCCGTTCTGTTACAAACCAGCCGCCTTAAGAATGGATCGTTTTCATTTTGAAAAACAGTCCCAATTAAAATGTTATTGCCAATCATTTCACTGTTAAAATGTTACTGCCAATAACTTTACTATTAAAATATTATCCATAATCTTTCAGGGTGGTTCATGGACCTACCGCGGCCTTCACGGCATCACATCAGGACCCACTTACACCAACAACCGACTGATAGTTATATCATCTCAAGGATCAGGGAACACCAACAGGAGATTGTTGGCCCAACTTGAGGCTCAAAGAGTCCGCTCTTTGGGTTGGAACATAACGGTCATTGCTGTAAAAGTAAGTGGTAGAACTCTAGCCTTTCTGGGGTGTATTCAATAAATGTTAGTCAGACATTCAGAATAATACATTGAAAATATCAACCAGTGGGCTGAGTGTTGAAGTGGGCTGAGAGTGGCGGTGGGCTGAGTGTTACTATGTTGGGTGTAGCAGTTGCCTGGAAATGGCAGGGGGATGAATGTGGCTTGGACTGAATGTGGCAGTGGGCTAGATGTAGCAGCAGACTTGCTGTTGCAGGCTGAGTATGGCAGTGGGCTGTGAATGGCAGTGGTCTGAGCGTGTCAGTGGGCTGAGTGTGTCAGTGGGCTGGGTGAGGCAGTGAGCTGAGTGTGGCAGTGGGCTGTGAGAGGCAGTGGGCTTAATTTGTCACTGGGCTAAGTGTATCAGTGGGCTTGAGTGTGGCAGTGGACTGAGTGTTGCAGTGGGATGCGTGTGGCAGCGGACTGGGTGAGGAACTGGGCTGAGTGTGGCAGTGGGCTGTGAGACGCAGTGGTCTGAGCTTGTCAGTGGGCTGAGTGTGTCAGTGGGCTGGGTGAGGCAGTGGGCTGAGTGTGGCAGTGGGCTGTGAGTGGCAGTTGGCTTAATTTGTCACTGCGCTGAGTGTATCAGTGGGCTTGAGTGTGGCAGTGGGCTGAGTGTGGCACTGGAAGATTGTGGCAGCGGACTGGGTGAGGCACTGGGCCGAGTGTGGCAGTGGGCTGGGTAAGGCAGTGGTCTGAGTGTGGCAGTGGGCTGGGAGAGGCAGTGGGCTTAATTTGACAATGGGCTGAGTGTGTCAGTGGGCTTGAGTGTGGCAGTGGGCTGGGTGAGGCACTGGGCTGAGTGTGTCAGTGGGCTTGAGAGGCAGTGGGCTTAATTTGACAACGGGCTGAGTGTGTCAGTGGGCTTGAGTGTGGCAGTGGGCTGGGTGAGGAACTGGGCTGAGTGTGTCAGTGGGCTTGAGTGTGGCAGTGGGTGGTTTGTGTGTAGCAGTTTGCTGTGTAAAACAGTGGGCTGAGTGTATCAGTGGGCTGGGTGAGGCAGTGGGCTGAGTGTTGCAGTGGGTTGTGACAGGCAGTGGGCTTAATTTGTCAGTGGGCTGAGTGTGTTAGTGCGCTTGAGAGTGGTGGTGGGCTGAGTGATGCAGTTGGCTGTGTGTGGCAGCGAACTAGGTGAGGCAGTGGGCTGAGTGTGGCAGTGGGCTGAGTGAGCATTTGGCTGTGTGTGGCAATGGGCTGAGTGTTGCATCGGGCTGTGTGTGGCAATGGGATTAGAGAGGCTGTGGGCTGTGGGTGGCAGTGGGCTGTGTCTGTCAGTGGGCTAAATGTGGCAGTGGGCTGTGTGTGGGTGTCGAGCAGTGTTTATGATTTTATTTATTTTCCATTAAAATAAACATTGTTGAAATCTTAAGCCACAAATATTCAAAATTTAAAAAAAAATTATTGATAATGTTTTTTTTATTATTAGTGTTATTCCATGTTGGGACGCAGCCAAGGAGAGTGTTAGATAACGCGTTGGAAAGGGATAGAGGGGCGGGTATCCCCGGGGTGGGGGATTCTAGTTATAAAAGAGTTTATCTTTTTGTGTGCTGCATTTTTTTTTATTTAGAAATTTTTTAAATTTTTTTTTTGCCTAACGCTGGCGACAGTAACTCTAACTGAGTCATTAGCATTACACTATAACATTGCTTTGCCTGGTTCTTTTTTTTTTCTGCACTGCAGGATTGAGCTGTAATTATGTGAATAAAATCTTATAAGTTTGATCTGTTGTCATCCCTTTAAGACCCCCCAAGTAGGAAATGGGGTTTCCTTATTTGAGATATGATCGTTGACATGTCTGCCAAGTTGATTCAATTTAAGTATATGATAGTTTAAAACTGTCACTTATTTCAGGGAAAACATGCAATCGATCTCCAGGAGTTGACAGTCGTCAAAAACAACCAGCCTCCCATCCTCATCAACGACACAACGAACACAACTGACCCCAAGAGTTACCGTCTGCTTCAGCCCGAGTTGGACAACATCATCAACAGTCTCTGTAACGTGTCGCCCACCTGTTAGGCAACTCTGTGAGGCCCCTCTGTTAGGTCACTCTGTTAGGCCCCACTGTGAGGCCTCCCCGTTAAGCCCTTTTGTTAGATCCAGTGTGAGGCCTCTCTGTTAGGCCTCTCTGTTAGGCCCCACTGGTAGACTTCACTGTTAGGTCCCTATTTTAGGCCTATCTGTTAAGCCCCTCTGATAGATCCAGCTGTGAGGCCTCTATGTTAGGCCCCCTTTTAGACCCCTCTGTGAGGCTTCTCTTTTAGGCCTTCTGTTAGGCCGCTTATTGGACCCCTCTTTGAGGACTCATTGTTACGCCTTTCTGTTAGGCTCCACTCATAGAGCCCTCTGTTAGGACTCTCTGTTAGGCCCCTCTATAATGCCCCCTTTTACCTTTTAGACCCCTCTGTAAGGCCTTTCTCTTAGGCCCCTCTATAATGCTCCCTTTTAGGCTCCTATGTGAGGCCTCTTTGTTAGGTCCCCTAGTTAAACACCTCTGTTAAGCCTTTCTGTTGGGCCTCTCTGTTAGGCCCCCATGTTAGACCCCTGTGTAAGGCCTTTCTGTTTAGCCCCTCTGTTAGGCCCCTCTTTTAGACCTCCTTTATACATCTTTTTGAGACCTATCTGTTAGATCCTTCTGTTAGGCGCCTCTATGTGGCCTCTCTGTAGGCCCCACTGTTAGACCCCTCTGTGAGGCCTCTCTGTTGGGGCCCTCTGTTAAGCCAGTCTGTTAGGCCTGTCGTTAGGCCTCTCTGTTAAGTCCCCTTGTTAGACCCCCTGTTAGGCCTCTCCGTTAATCCCCCCTGTTAGACTCCATGTTAGGCCTCTCTTTTAGGCCCCTCTGTGAGGCCCCTCTTTTAAGCCTCTCTGTAAAGTCAGTCTCTTAGGCCTGACTGTTAGGCCTCTCTCATAGGCCCCTCTGCTAGCCCCCTCTGTTAGACCCCCCGTTAGGCCCCTCTGTGAAGCCAGTCTGTTAGGTCAGTCGTTAGGCCACTCTGTTAGGCCCCCATGTTAGAACCCTGTGTGAGGCCTCTCTGTTAAGCCCCTCTTTTAGGCCCCTCTGTGAGGCATCTCTATCAGGCTTCTCTATCCGACCCTCTGTGAGGCCCCTCTATTAAGCCTCTCTGTTAAGCCAGACTCTTCGGCCTGTCTGTTAAGCCTCTCTCATAGGCCCCTCTGTTAGCCGCCCCCCCCCCTTGTTAGATCCCTCTATTAGTCCATGTTTAATAAAGGGACTTCTAAAAGTAGCCCTTTTCAAAAGCATGAAAAAATAACCACCTTTGATGCATTAGATGTTCGCCACAAAATTATTACATAAAAATAATAAAATAACATAGGGCAACCCGTAACAACATATCTCCAAAAAATAAACACATCTCAGTTTGATTGGGAGCTGAATAGATTTCTCTAAATTGTATCTATTATTTTTATTTTAACAAATTTTACCTATATATACTAATGCAAAATACACCGAGGCAACATACACATTTAGTTACCCGATATACTAATTTATTAATAAAATGTAATATACCTATTAGTTTTTAGGTCATGAAAGTACCACCGAGACCAACAGTTGTATAAATGTAAGGTGCCACTTGTAGGAGTCTCTTTGTATGGATATCATTCTAAAGTTTACGGATTCTTTTTTTTTTTTTTTTAAGACCCGCATTTTGTATGACATTTCAGATTACCGTCAATTTATTTACAAACCCCAATTTCCTAAAATGTTCAATAAAATTGTAGGAGTCTCTTTGTATGGATATCATTCTAAAGTTTACGGATTCTTTTTTTTTTTTTTTAAGACCCGCATTTTGTATGACATTTCAGATTACCGTCAATTTATTTACAAACCCCAATGTCCTAAAATGTTCAATAAAAATGACAACCTTGTTTTCTTCCCTAATTACACTCTAGTTTACACACTGTTTATAGTGTACTAAAATCAGCCGTGTATTGCATTAGTTTTCTGACTCTCCAATAATAAACATTTTACTATGGGAATATCTATTTTATACATTCGTATAAAGTTTTTACACTTTTTGCTACATTGCGTCTATTCCTTTCTTTAAACAATAAAACCTTTTATATTAACGTTGCTCTTGTTTGGTAAAGGAACACTGTTCGGATTTCGGATTGCTAATTGACCAACCTCCTGTCAACCTATTGACCTAGAACGTGGCACATAGACTCGTTGCCAATGACAACACATTCTGTCAAATGTTCAGCCCCAACCCTACCCCCCCCACCTTTCCTCCCACATTTTGTTTTTTTTAGGAAGGAAATATGATGATACTGATTTCATGAAATCAAAATTCCCGATAGCTGCACAAAATGATATTCTTTAAAAACAAATTTCGGACAACTTATTCAGTATAAGAAACTTCGATATTTTATTTAGCTCAGTCATAGAATTATGCCACTCTAATAAATATTTTAAAATAAGTTCTCCTTTTATAATGGCATTCTTCTAAATTTTTAACACAAGGAACCGAAGACTTATACAGTGACCCCCCCCCCCCCTGTTTTAGTTCGACTTAAATTATGAGTGTTTTTGAATGGGACGACGTTGCCTAATAAATATTTTAAATAAAGATTTCTTAATTTGAGTTTTATATTTCCCATAGCATGACTGATATAAACTTTTTAAGTTAACCTTAGTACATTTAGTTTGTATGTGCAGCTGCCTGCTTTAAAAAGTGGAGAACAAGTATTTGACAGATGTAAAAACTGGTTATAGTTCAATATGGTACTGAAATGGAAAGTGTCTAGGAAAATCTTTTGTTTATAAATTATGTCATAGGCGTATCACGCTTAACATGTGTGTAGGGTGAAACAATAGGGCCCTATTTGTGCTATGTAAGGTGTGAAACCATAGGGCCCTATTTGTGCTATGTAAGGTGTGAAACCATAGGGCCCTATTTTGTTATATAAGGTGTGAAACCATAGGGCCTTATTTGTGTTATGTAAGGTTTGAAACAATAGGGCCCTATTAGTGTTATATAAGGAGTCCTTTAAAAAAATATCTTAAGTTTCACTAATTAATTGATAAGATCCATAGATTTCATTAATGGGGGAACTTTCAAAGCTGTCTTGAGAAAAAAAATGTGAATTAACATAATTTATTTCAAATGATATTGAGGTAAAATTTCATTAGAAACAATTGTTAAGGNTTTTTTTTTAATGTTCAAATTTTTAATAAAAATTTATTAACTCAAAACTCACCATTTGGTTAAAAAAAATTATTTAAATGACGCAAAAAAAAAAAAAAAAAACAAAGGTGGTAATAAAAAAAAAATCAACAATCAAAAAACGACTTACCTCTAGCTATAATATAACCTTCAAAAACATAACGAACGTATTTCTTAAGTTGTTATAGATTATAATTTTATAAATTAACCTCATTTTAATAAATAACTTCAGATGTGCCAGGAAAGTACACAAAATAAAAGTTTACAAAAACGATTTCATTCAAAATAATCGGGTTTTTCATGACATCAAACGTTTGTCACTGTGTGAATTGTGTGAATTAACACTGTGTGTTAATTGAGTATTTTGATAGAAAGTATTTTACTAGTCTACTTCAACTTGCATAATTTGACCCGCTATTTAATAATATACTATCTAATTATTTTAGATCTTTACAAATTTCACATCAAGTGACCAATATTAATAGAATTTAGTAGATCTCCATACTAATTGAATATGAAGACTTACTTGTTAGCTAAGTGTCAAAAGATGTCCGTTACTTGGATCACAGGAATGGCAACAATGTTGAAGAATGTTGAAAGCAGACACAACGTGTGCGTTTATTGTTGTCTGAAGTGACAAAAACTGGCCAGCATATCATTAACTTAAAAGATACAGATGCGTATTTGCAAATGGAAGAAATATTCTACGGTATATCAACACATCCATCCCAAAACATAGCAACTCACAGAGACTTTTTTTTAATATGACCATAATGCACTTTCTCTTTCCATTTTATTGTAGTTTACATTTTCTTTTTACCCCACTAACCCTTTCTCTAGCTCTCAAGCTCTCTCTCTCTCTCCGTGAACTTCACTCTCTGCCCCACTCTCTCGTTCAGTCGTTGGTATCTCTCCTTAACTATATCTCTCTCAATTTCTCTAGCACAGATACTATCTCTTACTATTTCTTTCAATGACTCACTCTTTCTAATTCTCTATTTCTCTCTCTCAATCGATCGTTCTGTTTTTCTCAATATTTGACTCACCCCGCCCCCCGCCCTTTTTTTCTATCGTCTGTCTACCATTCCATCTATTTCACAATGTCTCCCAGGGACACTCCCATCAAGTCGTACTAAGTAACCCCTTCTAAAGACTACGTCACCGTCATGACGGACACGCCACTGCATGCACAACGTTAAAGAAGACGCACAAGTCAACTCCAGTAAGGATAATAAAATTATTCTTAATGCTTTTGTAATTGTTTTTCTCCTTTGTGGTTGAACATAAAGTTGATTTGTCCCAAAGGTTTTAACGAGTTTTAATCATTCTAACACCATTCTTCCTATCTGACCTAGACATAGTGCTGTTGATAACCTCGAACAGCTTGCCATATCAACAGCACTAGCAATAGCTCTCGATCAGATTGCTCTATCAACATCGCTGTATATAGCTCTCGTACAGTTTGAAATGTATGCATTTCTCGAACATTCTCTCTTTCCCCGTCTCTTCTTCTATTGTACTTTCTCTCTCTATCTCAATGTCTTTCGCACTCTTTTACTCGTTATGTCTCTTCCACTCACTCACGAACACATCTTCTCACTCTCTGTGTATTTCTCTCTGTCTATCCCTCTCTGTCTCTCTCTTTGTCTCTCTCGCTCTGTCTATCTCTCTTTCAGTTAATCTCCCTCTGTCTCTCTCTCTCTTTGTCAAACTCGACCTTTCTATCTCTCTGTCATTCTCTCTCCGTGTATCTCTCTATATCTATCCCTCTAGATCTCTCTATTTCTCCCTGACTCTCTCTCTCTTTGTCTATCTATCTTTTTCTATCTCGCTCTTTCTATCTCTCTATGTCTATATCTCTCTGTCTATCTCTATCTTTCTCTAGCTTTTTTTCTCTCTCCGTCTCCATCTCTCTCTTTCTCACTATCATACTTTAGACAGGTTTGGGTCAGGCAATTCGGTTATATTCTTTTTATCACATTTTTTATACTATATTTCTTATTGTAGTACTAGTAGATATCACCCGATGTTGCCGGAACAATAGTGATGGGAATTCAGTGCTTCTTTCTACCTGCTGTAGCGAAGTTTTAGAATCTTACAATCACATATTTTAACATTTGACTGTTGGGTTTTAATATTTTAGGCACTAACAAATAGGGTCATATACCACACATTAAAATATTTAGGAAATAGTTGATCGGGGAATTCTTATATTTAAAAGAACAAATCTCTATATTGATGTTTACGTGTCTAAATCAAAGAGTTTTGAGAAGTATTTATCTGAAAACAAAATTATATTGGCATAGTTGACACATTTTCTTTGGCACCAACTCGGCTAAAATGGTTAAAAAAAAATTTACAACTTTTCTTTCCCTTGTCAACAAAAAATATATGTAAAGTTTTAAATATCTTTGACAAAAATACAGTGATGTTGATAAGGAAAGCAGTGCGAGATTTGAACATAGTGCTATTGATAAGGTTTGATGTACGAGACCTAGAAACAGTGCTGTTGATTAGGCCAACTATTCGAGACCTACGCATAGTGCTATTGATAAGGACAGCACTACGGCACCTAGAAATAGTGCTGTTGATCAGGTTAGCTGTACGAGACCTGCACATAATTTTATTGATAAGGCCAGCTGTACAAGAACTACACATAGTTTTATTGATAAATCGAGCTGTGCGAGACCTACCCATAGTGCTGTTGATAAGGCCAGCAGTACGAGACCAACACATAGTGCTATTGATAAGGCCAGCTGTACGAGACCTAGACATAGTGGTATTGATAAGGCCAGCTGTACGAGATCTACACATTTTTTTTTGATAAGGCCAGCTGTACGAGACCTACACATAGTGCTGTTGATAAGGCCAGCTGTTCCATATCTTACTGTTTCACAGGGAATATTGCTTTAATTAAATATTGTGTTTGGTTTGAGAGACTCCATTGTGTACGATGTCTGACTATGGTGAAGCCTATTGATTTTGTCATTAAATTTCTAAAATCTTTTGTTTCTACATGGTATCTTGTTGTGTTGAGTCCATTGTTCTGCACGATATCTAGTAATTAAGTGTGGGATGTCTCCAACATCAAATCAGACATGAAGAATGGTGTTAGGACGACTGAACGCGTTAATTTTTTACGTTTTTCAGCTTTTGTCAAAGTTTGTCAACGTTTTTTTGGCGATTGTCGGCGTTTATCGGGGTTTGTTGCCGTTTGACGGTGTTTATTGGCGGTTTTTGGCATTTTTTGGCGTTTTTCAGCATTTGTCGGCGCTTGTCGACATTGTTTAGCCTTTGATAAAAATCATTTAAATTTTATTTGACTTCACAACTAACTATGTGGACTTATTAAAATAATTTAATGAATAATACATAAATATAATAATAATAATAATAAAATTCATTTTAAAAACACTCTTCATCCCCAAAGGCTTGAAGCGAGGTACAAAGTCAACAAAAAACAAATCTATAATTTACCACATTTAAAACAAACGCAACACTACACAAACTAATTACAAGCATACAATGTCAAAGTATTTCTAGCCATTTCAACAATAAGCAACACAGCCATTATGCATTAACTGAAAAATAAGGTAGACAATCATCCCAGAAGGTGTTTGCGAAATAGATGTGTCTTTAGATCAGTTTTAAAGGACTCCAGTGTCTGGTTGTTTCTGAGATCGACAGGAAGGGCTTTCCAAATTGTTGGACCAGAAAATGCGAAAGTGCGCTTTCCGTAAGTCTCAAGGCAAACACGTGGTGTCGAGAGTTTGCCACTATCGGATGAGCGGAGCTCTCTAGTGGGTACATAAGGCGTCAGCAGCTCTTTCAGATAGAATGGCGCCAGGTCATGTAAGCAGCGATAGCACAAAGTTGCGATTTTGAACTCTATGCGAGCACGCACTGGCAGCCAATGCAACTCTCTCAGAGGTGTTTTGGCATGGTCGAACTCGCGTTTGCGGAGAACTATGCGAGCCGCATTATTCTGTGCTATTTGAATTTTATCCAGGAGCGTAGCTGGAAGACCCACCATGAGAGCATTGGAATAGTCCATGCGTTATAGCACAAATGCATTGTTGTATCAATTTTTAGGAAGGGCCTGATGTGACTAATCCTGCGCAGCTCCAGAAAAATCGCCTTGCATAGCATGTTATTATGACTTTCAAAAGTTAGTCTTCTATCTAGGTAAACACCCAGGTACCGCACTGTTTGAGCTAACTCAATACGCACACCTGAGAGAGTAATGGATGTCGTTTTATTTGCAGATTTTTGCTTCTGAGCGGTTGCGATGTGGAGCAGCTCAGTCTTATCATCATTTAATTTGAGCTTGTTATTGGTCATCCAGTGCTTAACCGACTCCATTGTCTTCTGTGTCATACTGAGCAGCTGAGGGAACTGAGAAGGGATCACGGATTGATGAAGTTGTGTATCGTCCGCGAACATGTGATACAACATGTCAAACTGCCTGATCTCTGCACCCATGGGCTGAATGTGCATCGTGAAAAGCACCGGGCCTAGGACCGAGCCATGGGGTACTCCGAATTCGAAATTAGATTTCTTCGAGGTCAAGCCGTTTGAAATAACTGACTGGACCCGATTAGTCAGATACGATCGGAATCAACACAGGACGGTATCAGTAAGACTGAACGTTTGTTGCAGACACTGGAGCAGTATTCCGTGGTTGAGCGAGAAACCATGATATCATAATCATAAAATAATCATTGCATTTGCTTTGCTTAATTATTTTTTTCAAATCAATGATATATCTAAATGTGCGTGAAGAAAAAATAACGTATTTGTTCATTGAAACAATCCATGTAATGAGTTAACATTTCCATAATATCAGGTGGCACCGTTAAAATGGTATCAAATAAATAAGTGAAGAAAAAATAACGTATTTGTTTATTGAAACAATCCATGTAATGAGTTAACATTTCCATAATATCAGGTGGCACCGTTAAAATGGTATCAAATAAATAAGTGAAGAAAAAATAACGTATTTGTTCATTGAAACAATCCATGTAATGAGTTAACATTTCCATAATATCAGGTGGCACCGTTAAAATGGTATCAAATAAATAAGTGAAGAAAAAATAACGTATTTGTTCATTGAAACAATCCATGTAATGAGTTCGCATTTCCATAATATCAGGTGGCACCGTTAAAATGGTATCAAATAAATAAGTGAAGAAAAAATAACGTATTTGTTCATTGAAACAATCCATGTAATGAGTTAACATTTCCATAATATCAGGTGGCACCGTTAAAATGGTATCAAATAAATAAGTGAAGAAAAAATAACGTATTTATTCATTGAAACAATCCATGTACTGAGTCAACATTTCCATAATATCAGGTGGCACCGTTAAAATGGTATCAAATAAATAAGAACACAAAAATCACCTATAGTGACATCAACTATTTAGGACGACTATGTTTCTAGTGTATTACACCCATTATTTTGGTCTAGTGTGCAACTAGTGTATTACGCCAATCATTATGGACCAGTGTGAAGCTAGTGAATAACATCCATCATTGTGGGCGGGTGTGCAGCTAGTGTATTACACCAATCATTTTTGACGAGTCTGCAGCGAGTGTATTACACCAATCATTTTGATCGAGTGCCAGCTAATGTATAACGCCAATCATTTTCGACGAGTGTGCAGCTAGTGTATTACACCAATCATTTTCAACAGGATTATTATTTTTATTTCAAATTGAAAATGTAATCCATTTCAAAATTAGATTTGTTTATATTGAATTGGCAATGATACTAACATGAAATCTAAAAAGAAAAAAAAATGACTTGTTTGCAAGAAATTGTGATTTTGATTTCAACGTGCGTATTTTAAGGATGAATGTGGTGTCATGTGTGTGTCATTCTTAGCAGTGTCAGTATGTGAAGTGTCCTTAGCTGTCGTCTCAATAGTAGTATCATTAATATTAGTGTCCGTTTTTTCTGTATTGAATTCTCGCACTTTTCATGGAATTCTATCTATCGTTATTGGATTATGTCAATCTTTATTGAATTCTGTCTAACCTTTTTAGCGCTGGTCACCCCTAAGGTGAAACAACCTAAGACATATTTAAAATGATTGTTGGTTATTGCTCTCCCTTGAATTCACATTAATAAAAATAATAATATTACTAATAATAATAAAGTTTATTTGAAAATCACGCTTCTATCCCAAAAAGGCTCGAAGCGCGGTACATAGTCTAGCATATTGAAAGAGAAATAAAATAATCTATAATTTACCACATTGAAATACAACATGCAACATTACAAAAAACTATGTTTGAGGATACTCATTCTAAGTGTTTCATACCTAGCAACCATAAACAGCACAAACCAATACACATCTACAAGATAATAGCTAGATAGACAACATCACCCCAGCAGGTGTTTGCGAAATAGATATGTTTTCAAATCAGTTTTGAAAGACTCCAGATAGAAACGCGGGAACTTAATGTAAATCCCATGAATTCAATGCTTATATTTACAAAATGTTGCAAGATTTTTGTACTTGTATTCCCCAACCCCCCAGTCTCCAGGCATTGCTGAGATTTTCTAGAGCTTTGAGTGTCCGGGCACTTTTAAGGTCTGAGTGTCTGGACATTGCTAAGATCTTCTAAAGCTTTTAGTGTCCAGGCATTGCTGAGATTTTCCACAGCTTCGAGTGTCCGGGCACTTTTAAGGTTTGAGTGTCTGGACATTTCTGAGATCTTCTACAGCTTTGAGTGTCCGGACATTGCAGAGATCTGCAACGGCTTTGGGTTCTCGGACATTGCTAAGATCTTCTAAGGCTTCGGATGTCCGGGCAATCTTGAGATCTTCCACAGCTTTAAGTGTCCAGAGATTTCTGAGATCTGCAACGGCTTTGAGTGCTCGGACATTGCAGAGATCTTCCACAGCTTTGGGTGTTCGGACATTGCTGAGATCTTCCCACAGCTTCGCTGATAAGGGTCTCTTACAGGATGTGGGATTAGGGTTAGGGTTAGGGGTTAGGTACAATTGATATACGTTTATAGTTGTATGACATCCTTTTGGTATACACCGTAATCACCAAGACTGTACTACGTGGGAATTTGTAAATACCCCTATTCAATAAATGTATGTTTCTAATGCTTTATTCTAACGAGATGTTTATAAGGATACATGCATCTCTTTGTCTGGGGCACTGATTAATCGGGAAATCCCTCCCTGCACTTTGACTTTCCGTTTGCAATTAGCTTTAATCATATTGACGTCAGAGCATCGTACAAGTTTTCCCTATCTACCTTATCATAAGCTTTTTAGTCCACATAGAGTTGGTGTATGTTGAAGTTGTATTCGTAACATTTCTTCAAGAGATATCTAATAGTAAAATAGAAAAGTATGAAATGTCCTTTCACACTTTGTCTGAAAGAAACACCGAATTTAAACATGCATCAATATTCATCACTGTATTTTGATTTTATTAATTTTTCTTATTTAAGAGAACCCCTGCCCTCGCTTTTGTTACAAACTTTTCGTATTCCTCGATTTCTGCTCGCCCATTCCTTGGCGTCCATTAGTGTGATCTAAAGGGGTTGAATCTAATTTTGTGTCAATTGATTATCTTTGGCGCAACACAACCCTATTGAATTTAGTTTATGTATGGCTCTGTGAGCAATGATGCCCCTCCACCCCCTCCCCACTTGACAAATTCTTTCCCCTGATCCAATAGTCTTATAAAAACATTCAAATAATAAAATGCACCTCTTGAATTTTAAATAATCACAGATTTTCTGGTCAGGGATGAGCCATCAAGTTATTTGATTTCTGGCCTACTTCCAGATAATAATGGCAGTATTGCTCGCCCTGACAACCAATTTTGGAGCCACTATATACACTGCCCAGCAGTGTGCCTAGTGTTACTGACAGTGTGTGTAGTGTTAGTGACAGTGTGCCTAGCAGTGTGCCTAGTGATAGTGCCTGTGTGCCCAACAGTGTGCTTATTGTTATTGCAACCTTTGGAGGGGGGTGAAACATTTTTTTGCCTAGTTACCTTTCAAGATATAAATTTTACTGGTGACCGAATATGCCACCCTTTAACAGGGAACAGGAACCAAATTCTTTTTAAGAAAATTGATCCAAAAGCAGTAAACAAGAGAATATATCCTAAATTGCAGAGTTTGCCTAACATCATGGGCAACTGGATCACACGGATCAAACAATGACCGGGATTAAACAATAAACGGGATCACATATAGGGATATTGCATCCCACTAATAATGGGATAAAACAATGAATGGGATCAAATAATGAAAGGGATCACATCGGGGTTGGGCATCCAATTGGTAATGGGATCAAACTATGTACGGGATCAAACAATGAACGGGATCATATCGGGATATGGCAGCTTAATGGTAACGGGATCAGCTAATGAACGGGATAAAACAATGAACGGGATAACATCGGGATATGGCATTCCTCCCGTAAATGCAACACAATCGTACAAGTGATCCTATCGGGTAAATGGGAACCCACCAGGATCTGAATCCCATTAGGGTATAGATCCCAAAGTAAAGGTATAACCCATCGATGAGGATCCAATAGGAAACATATCTTCTTCTTCTATATATTATGGGCCCACGATCAATTTATTGATCATTTTGGCTCCTATGCATGTATAGGGGATTTTCAATGTTTCTGTGCCTGGTGCTGATAAGTATATTTCACTGATTGCAAGTTCTATTTTGTGAGGGAATCATGCACTGGGGGTTGGAAGGCTTTAGGCAATATTCCCTTAGGGTCAAATATTCCATTGGTATAATGGAATTCAAGAGATATCAGGATGCCGTGGGAAAAAGAGTACACAGTGATAGGAATCCCACTAGACAATGGATTATGAAGTGATTGGGTTTGATGGTGAATCGGGGCCCAATTTTTAAAGAGATCACAACGTCATTGGGATACCACCGTGATGTGGAGTCCACCAAAACGGGATCCTAACGGGATCTGGGTCGCATGCAGTTAAATGTGATCAAAGCAACGAAATGGTCCACTGGGGATAGAGATGCGAAAAAGGAGATAGGATCCTTTGGGATATTGTTTTATAAATGTATTTTCTTTAGAAGAACATTTCAAATTGTTCTTGATTTTTCAAGCGAAGTGTTAACTACATGCCCTTAATTTTGATAATAGAAGATTTTTTCTCTCCAGACCTCAATCCAGTGTTACGTCATGTATTCTGGATTGTAATCTATAAAATGTAAAGAACTCATATTTTTTTTTTTGATTTGCATTAAAGAAAACAAGTATATATATATTGTGGAGAGTTCGGACCACGACGGCGCCTGACCAGGGATTACGGCCGTCTGACCACCCAGACACGACAGAAGGATCAAGCGCTGGGGGCGGTACCGGCCATCCATCTGACCAGGGCATTTACCTGGGACGTCTGGTCTGTTTGTAACCTGGTGCCAATTGAGAAAAAGGGGCGGGGTATAATCTGGACTGGGAGAGGAACTATGGGACAGGGAGGTATAAATAGGGATCTCTGGAGAGGAACTATGGGACAGGGAGGTATAAATAGGGAGAAGGCGGCCGGACTGAGAACTAGATAGCAGGGAGAAGTCAGAGTTGTGAGATGAGAGAAAGAGTAAGCAAGGTGACAGCCCAATAAAGAACACGAGTTTAATCATCAAATGTTAGCACCGGAGTTGTTTCCTTGTTGAGTACCAGATATAGATGAAGATTATCAGAGAGTAAGCAATGTTTCCTTACAATATTATATATATTTGTACGAAATTCAAATTGACCATTAAAAGGGTAAGCAAATAAATATGAATTACTGGCCCGGTCATATCGAGAAGGATGCGGACCGCACCAGCTGACACCATATCAGGTTGTTAGGGGGTGAAAAAATTAAAAATAGCATAATATTTACAGAGCACACACATATTTCTTGACTTTATGGATCACTGAATTTGTAAAGAAAAGCTTGGGGCTTGGTGCCAACAACGTCAGCAGTTTAATCAATTTGATCCGACCCTTCTATAAGTCATAGTGTATTTACTCAAAAGTATTGGAATTCTTTTTTATTGCTCTTTTAGAACAAATAATTTTTTTAATCGACAACGAAATCAATGACAAAAAAACAACAACATATTGATGTATTATGTAGAACAGAAGAAGCCAATTTAATTTTCTTTTTAGCTGTTTATTCAAATAAAATAATCTTAATTAAATGGCGTAAATATTATTTGCATCAGCGGTCGTGACTTGATAAAATGCCCTCAAAGTTATGGTCATCAGAATCCGACGCAACTGTCATGTCTTTTGAAACGTCCCTGAAAAAGAGTTCAAATCAAGAGATCTGTTGTCTTTGGTCAGGATTATCAACTAATCAGGGTGAATATAAATTTGTTTTGCTTTTTTAAATAAAAGTATGTTAATTTTTAAGTTCATTATCATTCTTGTTAAATTTTATATACCGCTTGGTTAGCCAAGCTCTAGGCTAGGGTTACAGGCTATCTATAACCACTAATAATAATAATAATTAAACAAATATTCTTTACACCATGCTAAAATACAGATGATTTCATTTCCGAAAAGAAAATATTACGCACCAATGGCATTTGCATTATCTAAATAAAAAAAAATCATTTAGTGTATTTATCGGGAATTATATTTTGCGCACTAGTGAACTCATCATTGAACCATACTTTATTTCAAACATATAAAACTATTTCTAAAAACAATACAAATATAATTACATGTAAATGTAATTTAAGCTACCGTGGAGTTTCTCTTCTTGGCTTAGTTGGAAAGACTTTTGCTCGTTTTGCCCTGACACGGTTGCAGAGGTTGACGAACTGCATCTACCCCGAGTCCCAGTTTGGCAACCGGTGTGTGCGCTCAACAATAGACATGATATTATCGTTACACCAAATGCAGGAGAAGTGTCGTGAACGGCATATGCCTCTTTATATTGCTTTCATAGATCTGACAAAGGTATTCGACTTGGTAAGTCGGAGAGGCCTATTCAGTATTTTGCGAAGAATAGTTGTCCCCTACAACTGCTCACAGAACAGTAATCTTCAATGACGCTGTCTCTGAGGCATTCCCAGACATCAGATGAGTAAAACAGGGTTGTGTACTGGCTCTTCTCTATTTTGTTCTCGATGTTCCTTAATTGTGCCAACGGGAACAATGAAGAGGGAGTGTACAACCATACCAGATCTGATGGTAGGCTGTTGAATATCGCCCGCCTTCGTGCTTAGGGTGATTGGATGGCCGAATATTCTAAACTGAGCAAACCTCAATTCCAGCCATAGGCCGGTCAAGCAAAAACATCACCCGGGGGGGGGGGGGGGATCAGACTCGCTAACCTTGGCCGGCAACCCATCTAAATGAAGGAAATTCTAAATTCAAAATTTGGATGGCCGAATATTCTAAACTGAGCAAACCTCAATTCCAGCCATAGGCCGGTCAAGCAAAAACATCACCCGGGGGGGGGGGGGAGATCAGACTCGCTAACCTTGGTCGGCAACTCATCTAAATGAAGGAAATTCTAAATTCAAAACCGGAGTTGGAGTCCCGTAAGGCGCATACAATGACAATTCCTGCAACCGTACCCATCCCTGGTCGTCTTGACGTAGAGTCTTGCCACTGGATATGGTGGGCCCGGACGAGAGAGTGAGGTAGACGCCACGCAATGCAAATCTTCCTCACTTTAAACAAATTCACGAGCGCAAGTCATCAGTCACAGGACGACTCGATGGTCAACGTCGATACTCGACGAACGACGGCAACAATCGCCCGCCTCCGTGCAAAAACCATTGTAAAAAGGTGCTGTTTCGTGAACTGCTGTTAACTTCCGATGCCGCCTTAACATCTCACACAGAAGAATATTTTCAGGGGCTGGCTAAACGCCTATCACAAGCTTGTAAAAAGTTTGGACTGGCCATTAGAAAACATAAAACACATGCAAAGATGCAAGAAGCACCGTCCGCTCCAGCAACATCTGTTAAGGGCCATAATCTTTCGGTTGTTGAGCATTTCACATAATTTGTATCCAAGATTTTTAGTTTTCTCTCCTTTGATAAGGAGATAAACATCAGGATCGCAAAAGTGGCTGCAAGTATTGCTAAACTGAATAAAGAGGTGTTGAATAATATCAATCTAACTAATAAAAAAAGTGTGTATCGGGCATGTGTGATTAATTCGCTCCTATATGGCAGTAAAGTGTGGACCAAGTATACCAGCCATGTGCGGAAACTAAACAGCTTCCATCAAAGATCTCTGCGTCACATTTTACGCATGCGATAGCAGGACCAGGTGCTTAACACTGAGGTCTTGGAACGTGCAAAAATGTTGACATGTCATCCGCGATTCGCCTTCAATGGTTAGACCATGTAAGGAGAATGGAGGAAGGCCGTATGCCAAAGATGCTGTTGTATGGAGAGTTGGCAGAAGGGACGATACTTATTGGACGGCCACGTCTGAGATTTAAGAACGTTAGTAAAAGTAGCATGAGGGAAGTCAACATTTTTTATCAAAAATGGTTGATCATTTCCGAACAACGCTCCAGCCGCGAAAGCAGTGTAAGAAGGAGTAAAATCGGCAGCAGGTGCGCAAAACGAAGCCTTTGTAACAAAAAAGAACAATACGGAAGGCCAAATCTAACCAGAAATCAATATTCTCCTGCAAGAAATACAGTCAAGATTGTCATTGCAGGATTGGCTTAGTGAGCCACTTGTCGAAGTGTAGGACAACATAGCTACTCCATCGTCTCGCGAAAACGGAAGGATACATAATCTCATAACCAGAAACGCTGAATAGGAATTAGCTAGAAATGGAAGCAGTATCAGTGCACGCGTCAAACAGGATGCTTAATATATAAGAGAATGTTGTTACATTTTTATGACTTTTTCAACAAAATTAAATGTTTTCGGATTTCGTGATTATGACCACATTTTCCAGGAACCATTTGTAAATCAGTAGGAATGACCAAATCAAATTTGGTTGCGATCTAATTTTTTTAAAACGTTTTCTTGTGATTGCCCTAAAAACAAACTTATAAACAAACATTGTTACATTTAGCTTGATACAGCAGAAATAAAACAAAAAATAATAAAAAATAAATATGTACCTTATTTACTGTCCAAACCGTAGCATAGTCAAGGGACTGCGTGCCATAATGGATGAAATGCAACATTAGGAAATTTTAGTGTGTTGATAAAGTCATGGAAACAATATACAGACACACACTCGGAAACAAAGTCCCAGAGAGTTTCACAGAGAGAAATGACAAACATTTTTTTCAAGACGTCCCTGGGGCTAACTTGCATAACCAATTTCAAGTTGTTTTTTTTGTTTGTCTTCTGCTTCTATAGGGGTAAGGTTGACGAAGGAAGGTTTCTTTTTAATGGAGAAACAGTTAATTCTTCATTGACAACAAAACAGATCATTTATTCTTCCATTTTATACGTAATATGGTTATCATTTAGTTATCATTTCTATAAAATAATTTTAAGTTGCGAAACAATTTATGAATACTTACTTAAAAGAAGTAGTAGGTAGTCCACTGTCCCCGAATCTTGGTTCAACATTTGTGAATAAAAAATAATATTAGCAAATTCGAGAGTTCATCAAGTCATGTTAACAATGACAATGTGGTGAAAAACTTTAAACCAATGGGACAGAAGATCTAACTACAAGCTGCAATAATTATGCTATCTAGATGTTTTATTGCATTAAAAGTCAAGACATGATGTTAACGGGAAAAAATGAAAGTTGGTGAAAGTTTGGTGAAAGTTTGGTGGAAATATGGTTAAGGTTGGATGAAAAATTGATGAAAATTTGGTGGAAATTTAGTAAAACTTGGATGAAAAATTGGTTGAAAGTTTGGTGAATAATTGGTGTAAGTTTAGTGAAAGATTGGTGAAAGTTTATTGAAAGATTGGTGAAAGTTTGGTGAAAGAGTGTTAAAAGTTTGTTGAACTTTTGGTGAAAGTTTGATGAAAGTTTGGTGAAAGGTTTGGTGATAGTTTGGTGAAAATTTAGTGAAAGTTTGGTAAAAGTTTGGTGAAATTTTTAGAAAGTTTGGTAAAAGTTTGATGAAATATCTGTAAAAATTTGGAGAAATTCGGTTAAGGTTTGATGAAATTTTGCTTAAGGTTTCCTGAAAGTTTGGTAAATGTTTGGTGAGTGTTAATTTTATCATAAAATTCAAAAGTTATCTTTTAAAAAAACGTAATCTATCTACAAAATCCTATTTTGATCTATATGACGTTAATATTAGCAAACATTGTTCTTTGCAATGATAAAGATTTATTTAAAAGACTTGCACAAAAGGAAAGCGTGACAAAAATGTTCCTTCTAAAGATGTTCTAGCATCACGTGATCACACCGTTCCAACAATATTTTAAACTAGTTAAAGCTCACTAAACATTGGCGACAGCAATGCGTTAACTTCCCATTATACTAGTTATAGCACACCAAGCATTGGAGACAACAATTCTTGAACTTCCCATATACTAGTTATAGCACACCAAACATTGGCGACAGCAATGCGTGAACTTCCCATCTACTAGTTATAGCACACCAAACATTGGCGACAGCAATTCTTGAACATCCCATGTACTAGATATAGCATGTACTAGTTATAGTACACCAAACAATGGGGACAACAATTCTTGAACATCCCATGTACTAGTTATAGCACACCAAGCATTGGCGACAGCAATTCTTGAACATCCCATGTACTAGTTATAGTACACCAAACATTGGAGACAACAATTCTTGAACTTCCCATATACTAGTTATAGCACACCAAACATTGGCGACAGCAATGCGTGAACTTCCCATCTACTAGTTATAGCACACCAAACATTGGCGACAGCAATTCTTGAACATCCCATGTACTAGATATAGCATGTACTAGTTATAGTACACCAAACAATGGGGACAACAATTCTTGAACATCCCATGTACTAGTTATAGCACACCAAGCATTGGCGACAGCAATTCTTGAACATCCCATGTACTAGTTATAGCACACCAAGCATTGGCGACAACAATTCTTGAACATCCCATGTACTAGTTATAGCACACCAAGCATAGGCGACAACAATTCTTGAACATCCCATGTACTAGTTATAGCACACCAAGCATAGGCGACAACAATTCTTGAACATCCCATGTACTAGTTATAGCACACCAAGCATTGGCGACAGCAATTCTTGAACATCCCATGTACTAGATATAGCACACCGAACATTGGAGACAGCAATTCTTGAAAATCCCATGTACTAGATATAGCACACCGAACATTGGCGACAGCAATTCTTGAACATCCCATGTACTAGTTATAGCTCGCAAAACATTGGCGACAGCAGTGCGTGAACTTCCCATCTACTAAAGTTACTTGACAAAACATGAACTCAAGCAACGCATATTTAAGAATCCTAATTTTTGCTACAACCCTTTCCTTCATGATACGTCAGTACGCACTTTTATTTCACTACCATTAGATACATTAACATTGTTTTATTTGATAAATAAATACTTAGCATGCTCACAGCGCTCTGATATTCTTAATGCTTTTAAACAAAAAAAAAGTCTTTAAATGGTTCTTAAAGAGTTTTTATCATTTTTAGTTTCCCATTAAGATTGAGGGAAAGCTTTCCATAATTGTTTGCGCTATAGCTTCAAGAAAGCGCACTTTGTATGATTTCTTTCTGTGTCCATCCACATAGGGAACTTTCAGTAAGGACTTTTGTGTTGTAGAACGAAAGTTCTTTACCGGATATGTGTTTAGATCTTTAAGATATTCAGGTGCAGTGCCTTCTATAAAGCTGTATTTTGTGGTAACTTTTATTATGTACTGGCAAACTCGCGTAGACTGGCGTCAGAACCACATATAATTGACTGTGTCTTATCTTCATTTTATTTAAGACTCATTGATGGCATCAATGATTTCACCAAAAAAAAAAAGAAGTCCTCGACAGCCTGAACAACAGCAGCATGGTACAAGGAATCAGGCCGGAAAATATGTGTAGTTCTTTGTCATCCGAAAATAATTTGCGAGACATACCATGACATTCAACAATTTTGCCGGGATGACTAATGTACATTGAGAGCAGAATAGGTCTTAAATATAAGTTCTGTGGCAGTGTGCAGGTAAAAGAACTGTCCATGGAAGATGCTTGATTCACTACAATACGCAGAGTCCTGTCAGTCAGATAAGAAGAAAACCAGTGAAATGCAGTTCGAGAGATGACCGCATCATTCAGAAGTCTAGACAGAAGAAGCTCATGGTCGATCACATCAAAAGTCGCACGGAGCTCCAAATGGACCAATAGTGTCAGATCGCCACGGTCAGCACAACATAGAACGTCATTCATGACACGGAGTAGTGTCGTCTCACAACAGTTCCCCAGCCGATCTGCAGATTAAAACTTTTCAAGCAAGTCTTAAGTGCTAAGATGCTGCACAAGCTGCTGTGGCACAAGCTGCTGTGACACAACTCTTTCAAGAATCTTAGATAAAAAAGTCTGATTGGAGACCGGGCGACAATTCTTACAGTCCTTTGGGTTCTGACAACATTTTTAAACACATGCTTAACGACCGCCTCCTTGAAGAAACGCTGGACTGTGGTTGAATGTAGGTTACTGTTCACAATGTTAAGCAGTACAGGAAGCAAGACTTGCAGACAGTAAAAAACCATATTGGTCGGGATTGGGGTCAACAATAAAAGATCTAGAGTTAAAAACCTGGATACTATTTCTTGTTCATGGGAAACTGGAAAAAAATTCCTCTAAGATGGTTGCCTTCAAAGACATTCTCAACTGTAGACAAATCACAACTTTCCCCAGAGCTCTTTCTGATTGTTTCAATTCCGTCAGTGAATAGCTTGCTCAGTTTAACCGTACCTTTTTCGCTTCTCATGTCAGGCAAAACAAGGAGTGCTGATTTCCTCTCGAGAACGCTATTCACCACAGAGAACATCTTGCGAGGGTGAGTACCTGCTGACTTACTGAGAGACTGAACATGCTCAGACATGGCTACTTACTGAGAGACTGAACATGCTCAGACTTGGCTACTTACTGAGAGACTGAACATGCTCAGACTTGGCTACTTACTGAGATACTGAACATGCTCAGACTTGGCTTGCTTGATTTCTTGCACATATATTTCCATAGCTTTCCGAAACGATAGTTTGTCCGCTTTACGACCACTTCATGACCACTTCACGACCACTTCACAACCACTTGACGACCACTCACGACCACTTCATGACCAGTTCACGACTACTTCACAACCCCTTCACGACAACTTCATAACCACTTGACGACAACTTCACGACCAATTCAAGACTACTTCACAACCACTTCACGACCATTTTACGACCACTTCACCGCCACTTCACGACCACTTCACGACCACGTCACGTCCACTTCACGACCACTTCACAACCACTTCACGACCACTTCTTCTCCAAAGCTTCTCAGCTAGACGCCTAAGAATATTGCTTTTCCGAAATACGGGAGTGAACAAAGGGGAGTCAGATCTGTCACTATCAAACTTATTTGACGCTGGGCGATACGTATCAAAGAGAAGTGAGAGTCTTATTGTAGAGGATGACTAGTTGTTCAATGATGTCACAACCATTTCTTAATTAAATATTTATTACACCATATTTAAATTGAGACGATTTCATTTTCTGAAAACAAATTATTAGTAAACAAACGCAGTTGCGTAACATTAAAATGAAATTAGCGTATTTATCCGTAATTATACTTTGCGCGCTATCTGTAAATGGAAGCAGTCACACCACAAGCAATATATATATAAGATACGCCTTTAATCGCGAATTTCCTAAGGTCAGATTTAAAAATACAAAGGCCAACGACACCTTGATGAAAACGTGTCTATAAAACAACCAGACACTG
This sequence comes from Lymnaea stagnalis, assembly GCA_964033795.1. Lineage (NCBI taxonomy): Eukaryota > Metazoa > Mollusca > Gastropoda > Lymnaeidae > Lymnaea > Lymnaea stagnalis. The sequence goes on along the minus strand of CAXITT010000252.1, from coordinate 165,019 downwards.
GAGTCCTTTAAAACAGATCTAAAGACACATCTATTTCGCAAATACCTTCTGGAATGATTGTCTACCTTATTTTCCATGTGTTGCTGTGTTGCTCCGGGTTGAAATGGCTAGAAAGACTTTGATATTGTATGCTTGTAATTAGTTTTTGTAGTGTTGTGTTTGTTTTAAATGTGGTGAATTATAGATATGTTTTTTGTTGACTTTGTACCGCGCTTCGAGCCTTTGGGGATGAAGCGTGTTTTTTAAATGAAGTTTATTAATATTATTATTATATACTCGAATTTCAAATAGGTTTTATTTTTACAAATGTCGATTTTCTGTCTAGTTTCGCCCGCAGTATTATTTTCATCAAAAAGATTCGAGAATTTTTTTTTTTAATGGAAAAGATATACAATTTGCATTACTAGATGTTTCTGACATTTCAACTTGAGCTAAATTTAAAGATTGAGGAATTTGAGCAAGAAGTAAAAAAATTGTAATATACTAGAAGGGTAACACCGGAGTGTATGATTTTGTAAACAGTGTTGTCTATAATGTTAGCATTAGGAAAGGAATGTGGGAATGGAAGATAACGTTTTGTTAACTTCACCTGGTGTCAGGACTTCGGACATCCACATGCTTGACCACATCATTCTGGTCATCTAGTCCCCGCAGAATCATGCCCAGGCCTACACAATTAAGAGGGAAAGTGGAAAAGGACTATGTCATAAAATGAATGCGGTGACAGGCTAATATCAGAAGCAATACATATATAAGCTAAAAAATAAAGAGATACAGCACTGGTTAAGGTGACGTGAAGAAAGCAATAGTTAAATCAAAGGAGATGTTGAGACTCTGTTAAATGACAGGGCATTAGTGACTGGGCAAAATTACAGGGCATCAGTTAATGGGCGAATTCACAGGGCATTAGTGGTTGGGCAAATTCACAGGGCTTCGGTGACTTGGCAAATTTACCTGGCGTCAGTGACTGGGAAAATTCACAGGGCATCAGTGGCTGGGCGAATTTACCGCATATCAGTGGCTAGGCCAATTCACAGGGCATCAGTGACTGTGAAAATGTACAGGGCAACAGTGACATGTAAAATTTATAGGTCATCAGTGACTTGGCCAATTCACGGGGCATCCGTGACTGGGAAAATGTATATTGCATCAGTGACTGAGAAAATTTACAGGGCATCAGTTACTGGGAAAATTTACAGGGCATCAGTGACTGGGCGAATTCACAGGACATTAGGGACTGGGCAAAGTTACATGACAATAATGACGTAAAAATGACGTGACATCAGTGATTGGGCGAATTGTCATGGGTAAATGAGAGGCCATCAATGACTGGGTAAAATTACAGGGCAAAGCGAAAGGAGAAAATTAAATGACATCAGTGAGTGGAAAAATTGACAAGCAATCATTGACTGGGAAAATTGACAGGGCATCAGTGGCGGGGCAAAATGAAAGTGTTTCAGTTATTGGACAAATCTACATGGGAATCAGTGACCGTTCAAATTTTCAGGGCATCAGGGATTGTTCAAAATGACAGGATATCAGTTTGGGAAAAATGACAGGGTATTAGTAACTGAGCAGAGTGCCATGGCATCAGTAAATGGGAAAAGTGATATTGCACCAGTGACTGGGAAAAGTTACATAGCATCAGTCATTGGGCAAAGTGACAGGACATCAATGACGTAAAAAATGATGGACCATCAGTAACTGTGCAAAATGACAGGGCATCAGTGACTGGGCAAAATGACTTGGCAAAAGGACCTGGCAAAATGGCTTGGCAAGATTTCTACATAAAATGAAACTTGATACCGTAAAAAGGTAAAAATGACACCGGCCAGTTACTTTTAGAAATTACAGGGGACACAGCGAATGGATCACATAATAATTTTGACTCGCAAAACTATAGGTGGACATATTAATTGATCAAAAGGACATGGGACTGAGTAATTGGGTAAATTGACAGACGACACAATAAATAATGAAAAAATCTGCTTGGCATAGAGGGACAGTATAAAATGCATGGACCAAGTCAATAGATAAAAGGACAGGGGACAGAGTAATTGGGTAAATTGACAGAAGACGCAATAAATAGTGAAAAAAAAAACCTAGCTTGGCATATAGGGACAAGATAAAATTCGTGGACACAGTCAATGAGTAAAATGACATCGGACAATTTTACCGTGTACACAGGGGACACAATTAAGAAGTAAATTGGCTACAGGTGAATAGGTAAAATTAAAAGGGTAACATTGAATAGTTAAAATGACAAAGGTCACCATTGGAGAAACGACGACGACAATCCAGGCTCTCCATGATGTACAAGATACAATGCCCGTGAATTGGTAGATGACATGGGACTCAGTAACTGGGTCAAATGACCGTGAATTGGTAGATGATAGGGGTCTCAGTAACTGGGTAAAATGACTTGGGATTGAGTGACATGAAAACATTGACATAGAAGGATGTGACTAAGTCAAATGCTTTGGAGAAACTAATTGAAATAAAATGACATGGTATACATTGACAAGCTAATCTTACATGGAACACAGCGGCTGGGTAAATGACATGTGTTAATGTGACTGGTAAAAGAACAAGAGGTACAATGGCTAGGTAGAGACGTCTTAGTATGCATCAGCCAGTTAAAATAAAGGACATTACACTTTTATTAAGGTGTTCATTTGTTTTTTAAACTGTTTTTATCGTATTTACGTCATCATTTTTTGGACGAATGAGGACGGGAAAAGTTAATAGGTGGTGACAAGTTGATAGAAGGAGACAAATTGATAGGAGGAACACGTTGTTAGGAGGGAAAATGTTAATAAGCGGGGAAAAGTTGATATGAAGGAATAAGTTGATAGGAGGGACACGTTGATAGGCGTGGACACGTTCATAAGTGTTAGACCAGTTGATAAGAGGAAACAAATTGATTTGGGTAACATGATGAGGGGAGGGAATATGATGAAAGAAGGGGAAAAGTTGATGAGGGAAATGAGTTGATAAATGGAATAAGCCGATAGAAAGGGAAAAGTTGATAGAAGGGTAGAGGTTTATAGAAGCAGACAAGTTGAAAGGTGGAACTAAATGATAAAAGAGGGCATGTTGATAAGTGGGGACAAGTTGATAGGAGGAGATAAGTTGATAGGAGGAGATAAGTTGATAGGAGAGGAAAGATTGATAGGAGGCTACAAGTTAAAGGAAGATGACAAGTTGATGGGGGGGGGAGGGGGTAAATTGATAGTATTCGACAATGTGATTAGAGATGAAATGTTGATACGAAGGGACAAGTTGATAGGAGAGGACAAGTTGAATTGAGTTGAAAAGTTGAAAGGAGGGGACAATTCATAGAAAGAGACAAGTTGATAAGAGGAAACATGTTGATTGGAGAAAAAAAGTTTTTAGCGGGAATAAGTTTTCAGGAGGGACAATTTCATAGAAGAAACAAGTTGATCGGAGGGGGAAGTTAATAGGAAGGAACAGTTGATAGGGGAACTAGTTGATTGTAGATGGCAAGTTGATAGGTGGGTACAAGTTGATAAAAGGAGACACGGTGATAGCGGGAACAAGTTGATAACAAAGAACAAATTGATAGGAGTGGAAAAGTTGATAGGAGGGGAAAATGGATAAGAGGGAAAATGTTGATAGGACGGGACAAGTTAATAGAATGGGACACGTTGATTAGAGTGAAAATGTTGATAATAAAGCACTATGATGGAATGGTAAAAGTAAATAGAAGGGGACACGTTTATAGATGGTGGAAACTTGATAGAATGGGACAAGTTGATAGAGGGAAATGTTGATAGGAAGGAAACAATAGATAAGGTGGAACTCGTTGATAGGAGGGGACATATTAATAGTTGGGGATAAGTTGATAGATTGGAACAAGTTGATAGGAGGTGAGAAGTTGTTGAACTAAGACATGTTTAGAGGAGGGGACAATGCATAGGAGGGGACATTGAGACAAGAGAAAACACGTTTCAAGAAAGGGGTCATGTTGATAAAAGAAGAAAATTTTATAGGAGGGAATAGTTGTTAGGAGTCGACTTGTTGATTTGCGAGGACAAATTGATATGAGGGGACAAGTTGATTAAAGGGGAGAAGTTGATGGGAGGAAACACGCTGATCGGAGGACACAAGATCATATGAGAGGTCATGTCGATAGAAGGGGATATGCTGATAGGAATTGAAAAACTGATAAGAAGTCACAGTTCTTGGTTTGTAACTATACCTGTTGAAATGACAGTCGCCAAGATCAGCCAGCACAAGAGAGTGTTCATGTTGGTTCAATTTTTCTCTTCACAAGATGAGATCTCCACGGCCAAACAACCTCACTATGTTAGGTGCGTGTTCTGCCATGGAATTATATACAAACGGATTTTAATGGAGTGTCCCGATCATCCTATGTGAACCCAAATGTCTTGTGGGCGTCTACACTGTGATCAGAGTAATAAAATCCCCATTCTGGTCTTTTCAAGTTTTAATAAAATTGGCCATCTAGCTGCCTTGTTAAAAACTATTAAGTGACACACTTTAATAACTACCTTTTGCAGCTATCATACGGCGCATGGTGTCCTACATACATGTTTCATTGATTTGTGTACGTGCTTGAATTTGATTGGATGGAAAAAGTTGATAGGTGGGGACACGTTGATAGAAGGGGAAAAGTTGATAGGAGGGGACAAGTTGACAGTAGCGGACAAGTTTAAAGGAGGGGAAAATTTGATATGAGGGGACAAGTTGATAAGAAGGGACATGTTGATAGAATGGGACAAGTTGATAGGAGGGACAAGTTGATAGGAGGGGAAAATTTGATAGGAAGGGGCACGTTGATAGGAGGAGACACGTTTAGAGGAGGAGACAAATTGAAAGGAGGAGACAAGTTGATGGGGGAGAAAAACTTGGTTTGAGGAAATATGTTGAAAGGGGGAACAAGATGATAGGAGGGGAGAGGATAATACCTCAATTTGCTCAATGGCTTACTGAATCTAAAAATAGAGGATACTTTGGTGTACCGAACACAATCCGTAACACGCACTTTGTACTTTCGGCTGACTAGGCTGGACTATTGTAATCCTACTAAAACTGGGTTATATCTACGAAGTTCACGTGTGAGACGAAAAAAGTTGGCCCTTTGGGTTTCCAAAAGATTGCGGATCAACTTGTGATTTAAACGCTTTTCTTTAAAGTCAACAGTAACTTAAATAAGGGTGCGTGTGTTTGTGTGTGTGTGAAAGAGAACAATTTAGAGAGAAAGAGAGATTTGAGGGAGATATAAAAGGTTTGATAGAGAGTGAATGAGAGAGAGAGGGATGTGTAATAGACTGATTGGAAAAGAGAGAGATTGAAAGAAAGTGTAATAGATGATGAGCTAGAATTATGTAAAAGTAGAGATTGAGAGAGGATGAGAGAGAGAGAGGTTTAGGGGAAAATATGTTCAGAGTGTGAGGTTGAGAGAAGATAAGAGAGTGATGTTGAGAGAGAGAGAGAGAGAGAGGTTGAGGGAGCTAAATGTTGAGAGAGTGAAGATGAGAGAAAGATTGAGAGAGAAAAGTTGAGATAGACGTTAATAGAGAATGAGGTTGAGAGTAAGATCGAGAGAGATTTTAAGAGAGAGTTTGAGATAGAGAATAAGAGAGAGGTTGAGAGAGAGGTTGAGAGAGAGGTGAGAGGGAGGTGAGATTAAGAAACAGGATGAAGAGAAGTTGAGAGAGAGTTTGAGAGAGAGAGAGACGTTTATAGAGTGAGTTTAGAGAGAGAGGTTAATAGAGAGTATTGAGAGTAGCGTTGAAAGAGCGGTTGAGAGAGAGTTTGAGAGAGAGGATGAGAGAGAGGATGAGAGTGAGGTTAAAAGAGTGAAGTTGAGAGTTAAGTTCAGAAAGAGAGATTGAAAGAGAGGTTAAGAGTTAGAGGTTGAAAGAGAGGTTAGGAGATTGGTTGAGCGGGTGACGTTGAGAGAGATGTAGAGAGAGAGTTGAAGAGAGATGTTGATAAAAAAATTTGAGAGAGTTAGGTTTAGAGAGAGGTTGAGAGAGATTTTGAGAGAGAGGTAAAGAGAGAGATTGAGAGAGAGGTTGAAAGAGAGATTGAAAGAGTGAGGTTGGGATAGAGGATGAGAGAGAGTTTAATAGAGAGGGTTAGAAGAAAAAGGTTGAGTGAGAGGTTGAGAGAGAGATTGAGAGAGAGTTTGAGAAAGAATTTAAGAGAAAGTTTGAGAGAAGTTGAGAGAGAGAGGTTGAGAGGTTTAAAGAGTTAGGTTGACAGAGAGATTCATAGACTGTGTTTGAGACAGAGGTTGAGGGGTTGAAAGAGAGGATAAGATAGATTTTGGGAGAGAGGTTAAAAGCGAGAGAGGTTGAGAGAGGTTGAGAGAGTGATTTTGTGAGAGTCGGGTTCAAAGAGTGAGGTGTAGAGAGAGTTTGATAAAGTAAATTTGAGAGAGAGGTAGAGAGAGGTTGAGAGAGGTTGAAATAGTGAGTTTGAGAGAGTGGTTGAGAAATTAAGGTTCAGAGAGGGGTTAAGATAGAGGTTTAGAGAGAGGTTGAGAAAGAGGTTGAGAGAGAGAGTGAGTTTGAGAGAGAGATTTAGAGAGAACTTGAGAGAGTTTGTAGAAGAGTTTTAAAGAGAGTGTAAGATAGAGGTTGAGAGAGGATAAAATGGATGGTGGGAGAGAGATTGAGAGAAGAGTTTGGAGAAAAGTTGAGAGAGTGAAGTTGAGGAAGAGTTTTAGAGATATTGAAAGAAAGGTTTAGAGATAGGTTGAGAGAGAAAGAGGGAGGTTGACAGAAATGTGCAGAGAGACCTTGTGAGAGAGGATGGAAGAGAGTTTAAAGAGAGTGTGAGATAGAGGTTGAGAGAGGATAAGAGTGAGATTTGAAGAGATGTTGAGAAAGGATTAAGGAGAGAGGTTGAGAGAGTGAAGTTGAGGTAGAGATTGAGAGATATTGAGAGAGAGTTTTAGAGATAATCGGAGAGAAAGGTATACAAAAGAAAGTTGAAAGAGAGGTTGAGTGAGAGAGTTTTAGAGAGAGGTTGTAAGATTGATGTTGAGGTTAAGGTTGAGGGAGAGGACGAGAGAGAGTTTGAGAGCTATGTTCAATAGAGAGGTTGAGAGAGAGAGGACGAGAGAGAGAGTTTGAGAGTGAGTTTGAGAGTGAGATTAACAAAGAGGTTGTGCGGGTGAAGTTAAGAAAGTGGTGGAGAGAAAGGTGGAGAGAGAGATTGAGAGTGAGGTTGAGAGAGAGTTTGAGAGAAATGAGTTTGAGAGAGAGGTTTAGAGAGAGCTTGAGAGAGAGAGGTTGGGAGAGAGATTGAGATAGAGGTTAAGAGAGTTGTTTAGAGAGAGGTTGAGAGAGAGATTGAGAGAGAGATTGAGAGAGAGATTGAGAGAGATGTTGAGAGATATGTTTAGAGATAGGTTGAGAGAAAGATTGAGAGAGAGATTGAGAGAGAGATTGAGAGAGATTGAGAGAGAGTTTTAGAGAGATGTTTAGAGAGAGGTTGAGAGAGAGGTTGAGAGAGAGGTTGAGAGAGATGTTTAGAGAGAAGTTGAGAGAGAGGTTGAGAGAGATGGAGAGAGAGGTTGAGAAAGATTTTTAGAGAGAGGTTGAGAGAGAGGTTGAGAGAGATGGAGAGAGAGGTTGAGAGAGATGTTTAGAGAGAGGTTGAGAGAGTGTGGTTGAGAGAGAGGTTGAGAGATTGAGGTTGAGAGTGAATTTGGGAGATAGTTTGAGATCAAATAGTTGAGAATGAGAAGTGATGACTTGTGAGACAGAGAACTAATGAGAGTGTTAAAGAGAAAATGAGATTGTGGGGAAAAAGATGTGGGGAGAGAAAAAGAGAGAGAGAAAGTAAAGGAAATGTGAGAGAGAGAGAGAGGGAGAGGGTGAGTTAGAGAAAGTAAAAGTGTTAAATAAAAGAAATAAAGTAAGAGGGAGAGAGTGAGAGTGCATCACGTTTATATCTTTAGACCCACGTTCAGCAATAACGTGAATGACGTTTAAATATCTTTAGACACTTCCACTCCCTTCCGTTTTGCTTTTCAATGAAATAAAAGAACAAGAAGAGGTGATTTGGAGCTGGCAATCTGCCCAATAAAGCATTTTTTGTAGGGTTGATATCCGGTCCATTCCACGCGCTAGTTCCAGCTGATATTTCATTTCTCTTCTCTTATTGGTATGTTGGAGATTTTCTTACGGGTCGGGAACATCAAGGGCCGCAACCGAGCGTCATCTGATTTTGGTTACTCGAATTAAACGAGAACACACTGACCAACAGTATGATGTGTTTAGTCATAACACACGTGTAATAAGGACAGTTAGGACACATGTACAGTCAGGATACACATACAGTAAAGTCAGGACACATGTACAGTCAGGACACACGTACATTCAGGACACACGTACTGTTAGGACACACGTTCAGTCGGGACACACGTACAGTGAGGACACACGTAAAGTCAGGACACATGTACAGTCAGGACACACGTAAAGTCAGGACACACGTACTGTCACGACACACGTTCGGTCGGGACACACGTACAGTCGGGACACACGTACAGTAATGGACACACGTAAAGTCAGGACACATGTACAGTCAGGACACACGTAAAGTCAGGACACACGTACTGTCAGAGCACATGTACACTCAGGACACATTACAGTGAGGACACACGTACAGTCAGAACACAAATACAGTCAGGATGCACGTACAAACAGGACACACATAAGGTTAGGACACATGTACAAAGAGGACACACGTACAAACAGAACACAAGTACAGTTAGGACACACGCACAGTCAGGACACACGTACAGTCAGGACACACATACATTATGGACACACGTACTGTCAGGACACACATACGGTCGAGACACACGTACAGTCAGGACACAACTACAGTCATAATGCACGTTCAGTCAAGACAACACGTACAAACAGGACACACGTACAGCCAGGACAGACGTACAGTCAGGATACAACTACAGTCAGGTTACACGTTACAAACAGGACACACGTACAGTCAGGACACACGTACAGTCCGGGCGCACGTACAGTTAGCATGGACAAAATCAATTAAATTTAATGCTAAAATCTTTTAAAGCAAAATTCGAAAACGGCTTCTCGATGCTTTGTTTTGTTCATTTATGTATTTGCGTTGCATTGATTTTTTTAATGAAATGACCAACATCTCGCCGCCAACAGACGATATAGTTGTGTTGATTTTGAACTGCGAGTATTCCATTATAAAATAATGGCCGCCGTCTTGGATCGCTCTATTAAAATTACATAAAAAATCATTGATTTTATTTCTGGTCCAGACATTAGAGCTTAAGTACCACCTTAACGAAGAAAGACCCAAATCTAGCAGTTTCGTGATAGCTTTGCAACTTAACGTATAGAAAGAGTTCTAGTCTCTTTCTCACTATCTCTCGCTCACTCTGTCTCAAACTCAGGAACAATCATCTCGACCGTGTGGTCAAAAGTGTGTGTTTTCTTTTGTCTGTGTGTTCATTTGTCTGTGTGTTCACTTGACTGTGTCTTCACGTGTCTGAATTCACTTTTCTGTGTGTTCACTTGTCAGTGTGTTCACTTGTCTGTGTGTTCACTTGTCTGTGTGTTCATTTGTCTGTGTGTTCACTTTTCGGCGTGTTCACTTGTCAGTTTGTTCATTAAATTGTGTGTTCACTCCTATGTGTGTTCATTTGTCTGTGTGTTCACTTGACTGTTTCTTCACGTGTCTGAATTCACTTTTCTGTGTGTTCACTTGTCAGTGTGTTCACTTGTCTGTGTGTTCACTTGTATGTGTGTTCGATTGTCTTTGTGTTGATTTATCTGTATGTTCAATTCTGTGTATGTTCACTTGTCTGTTTTTTTATTGTCTGTGCGTTCACTTGTCTGTGTGTTCACTTGTCTGTGTGTTCATTTGTCTGTGTGTTCACTTGTCTGTGTGTTCACTTTTCTGTGTCTTTACTTGTCTGTGTGTTCACTTTTCTGTGTGTTAATTTATCTTTGTGTTCACTTGGCTGTGTGTTCATTTGTCTGTGTTTTCACTTTTCTGTGTGTTCACTTGTTTGTGAGTTCACTTGTCTGTGTGTTCATTTGTCTGTGTGTTCACTTGTCTGTGTGTTCTTTTGTCTGTGTGTTTATTTGTCTGTGTGTTCACTTGTCTGTGTGTTCATATGTTTTGACATTCACTTGTTATGTGTCCTGTGCACCATCTTGTAATTGCAAATAGAAGTCATTCTAGTGCAGTGGTTCTTAACCTGGGTTCGATCGAACACATCGGTTCGTTGAGTTAATCTCAGAGGTTCGACGCAGGGCCCAACGAAAATAAAAAAAAAAAGTCAAATTTTTATTTCTCCTATTAAGAAGGGTTCGGTACCAAAAAGGTTAAGAACCACTGTTCTAGTGGGCTCCTAAATTGTAATCAACGCGGCGACTAGGTGGCTCATTGGATGGCAACTGATCATGTGATTTTAATTTACTCAAGCATGTGCAGATGCAAACAAGACGTTCAAATTTAATTGAGGTCTTTCTCACCCTACATAAAATCCATTTTAAAAACGTATTTAATTCCATAACAAAACACGCACCTAACATAGCGAGGTTGTTTGGCCGTGGAGATCTGATCTTGTGAAGAGAAAAAAATAAACCAAACATGAACACTCTCTTGTGCTGGCTGATCTTGGGGGCTGTCATTTCAACAGGTATGTCAAAAACCGGGAACAGTCATACTGAATGTGACTATAAGCTTTTGAAAGCAATATTATAAATGAGATATGTCACAATGACATGGACTCTCAAGTTAACGCGTTCTATTAATGTGTGGTTTTTTTTCGTCCGCCAAAATGGACTAGGACCATCGACTAGGACCATGGACTAGGACCATGGACTAGGACCATCGACTAGGACCATGGAGTCATCCAGTAAAAGGGAGGGTGGGTTACTGTGAGCTCATAGGTGGCTTACCAGTCAGATCCGTGCTCGAAATAATCTTTTGCACCACTGGCAGGGGATATTTACTGCAGTCGGTGATCTAATTTTGCACCTTTAGGCTAGCCTTCGTGTCTCAGGTTTGGCTACCTGACTCTGTCCCTTGCTGTCTGCACCCATTTACTAAGATTATTGCTTTAGTACCGCTTTCAGTGAGTCTTTGTAATGCGTTTTTGACGTCCTTGGTATCTGTTGACGATCGTTAGTTCTCCGAAGAACATCTGTTTTGGAAGATTGCGTTTTCCATACGGGCCATTCCAACGGAGTTGAAACTGGATTAGTGTGGTGAAGGGCCTAGGTAAGTTCGCTCTGGAAAGGACCTGATGCCGAGAAGTTTCCTGTTGCAGGTTGTGTGAAAATGGTTCAGTTTCTTGGCGTGACGCTGGTAGACTGTCCACCTTTCACATCCGTATAGCAATGTCGAGAGGACTGCGCTATAGACCTTGATCTTCATTTCTCGTCTGTTACCTCTCCTGTCCCAAAAAGTGCTGCAGAGAGATCAACGTGTCCCCTCCTCGCAACATTTCCCCTCTTATCAACTTTTTTTCTCCCATCAACTTTCCCCCTCATATTAATTGTCCCACAGTATACACTTGCCCCCCATTAATTTTTCCCTCCTATCAAAATATCCAATCCTATAAATGTGTTCTCTCCTATAAGCATATCCCCTATTATCAAACTGTTCCGTCAAATAAACGTGTCCCCTTCCATCAACTTGTCCACTCATATTATATTGTCGCCTTTTATCAACGTCTTCCCTCTATCTACATGTCCTCTTCAATTAACATGTCCCTGTCTATCAACTTGTTCCATTCTATGAACTTTACCCTACTAACTGCTTGTCCCATACTGTCAACTTTTCCACTTTTATTAATTTTTCTCTTCATTTCAACGTGTCCGATACCCTCCTATCAAGTTGTCCACTCGTATCAACCTGTCCTATTCTATCCTCTTGTAACTACCTATTAACTTGTCAGCTTATATCATCTTGTCATTTCCTGTCAAATTTCCGCTCCTATCAACATGTCCCACTCGATCAATTTCTCCCCTACTATCAACATTTCCCCTCCAACTATCTTGTCCTCTCCTTTCAACCTATCTCCTTCTATTAACAGTTTCTCTTCTATCACCTTGTTATTTATCTTAAACTTGTCCCATCCTGTTTACCACTCCCTCCTATTAACTTGTCCTGTCGTATCAACATGTCGACTCCAATCAAATTGTCTGTTCCTACCAACTTATACCATCCTATTTACTACTCCCTCATATCAACTTTCCCCTCCTGTCAACTTAAAACATTGCACAGTCACTAATTACCTGTCAATTTGCCAAGTCACTAGTGCCCTCTAATTTTGTCTAATCACTGATGCCCTTTCACTGTTTTAAGACACTGATGCCCTGTCAATTTAAAAGTAAAATATATGTCCTGTCATTTTACCCATTCACTGATGCTTAGTCATTTTCCCAGTCACGGGTATCTTATTATTTGTCACGTCACTGATGCCCTTTAACTTTTCCCAGTCATTGATGTCCTGCCATTTTGCCTCGTCACTGATGCCCTGCCATTTGTCCTGTCAGTAATGGTCTGTCAGCTTGCCCAGAAACTGACGCCCTGAAATTTAGCCCAGTCACTGATGCCATGTCACTTTGCCAAGTCAATGATGCCCTGTCCCTTTCTTCACTCACTAATGCCATGCAATTTGCCCTGTCACTGAAGTCTTGTAATTTTGACTAACAGTGATGCCATGTCTTTCCCTAAACACTGATGCTTTTTAATTTTACACATTGACTGTTGACGTGTCACTTAGTCATGCTACTGATGCAATATAATTTAGCCCAGTCATTAATGCCGTTAATTTTACACATTCATTGATGACATGTAACTTGGCCAAGTCACTGATGCCCTATATTTTGGCGCAGACAATGATGCCCTTTAATGTTACACATTCACTGACGACCTGTAACTTGGCCAAGTCACTGATGCCCTATATTTTGGCACAGACAATGATGCCCTTTAATTTTACACATTCACTGACGACCTGTAACTTGGCCAAGTCACTGATGCCCTATATTTTGGCGCAGACAATGATGCCCTTTAATTTTACACATTCAATGATGACCTGTCACGTAGCAAGGTAATTGATACCCTGTCATTTAGCCAAGTCACTGATGCCCTTTAGTTTAACAAAGTCACTGATGTCCTGTCACTTAGCCACGTCACTGATTCCTTGTCAATAGGCACTGTTATCGACACCCTTTAATTGTTGCAAATCACTTAAGCCAGATACTGTGCCCAGTCAGTGATGCTGTCACTTTGACCAGAAACTGACGGCCTGACATTTTCGCCCAGTTACTGGTATTATGTCATTTTGCCAAGTCAATGATGCTCTTTCTCTTCGGTCACTGATGTCATGTAATTTTGCCATGTCACTAATGTCTTATCAGGTTTCCTAGTCACTTATGCCATGTCTTTGCCAAATCACTGATTCCCTTTATTTGTACACATTCACTGATGACTTGTCACTTTTCCCAGTCATTGATGCCCTCTATTTTACCAAGTCACATATGCACTGTCATTTAGCCACTTTCATTGATGACCTTAATTTTTTGAGTGACTTATGCCCTGTCACTTTGCCCAGTAAAAGATGCCCTTTAATTTTACCCAAACACTAATGCCCCGGCTCCTTGATCAGCCACTGATGCCCTTTAATTTTACCCAGTCATTGATTTTATTTTTGCATATAAACTAATGCCCTGTCACTAAGCACAGTCACTAATTCCCTATAAATTTATCAGGTCACTGATGCCCTGTCACCTTGCCCAGTCACTGATTCCCTTTCACTTTGCCTTGTCACCATCATCCATTAGTTTTACCCAATCACTGATTCCCTGCCACTTTTCCCAGTCACTGATGCTCAGTCACTTATCCCAGTCACTGATGCTCTTTAATTTTACACGGACACTTATGACTTGTCACTTCGCCAAGACGCTAATGCATAGATATTTTGCCCAGTCACTGATGCCTTTTAATTTTAACCAGACACTGGTGCTCTTACACTTTGCCCATTCACTGATGCCCTGTCATTTTGCCCCGTCACTTATGCCCCTTAATTTTATCCAGACAATGATGCCCTATCATAAAGCCCAGACAGTTATGCCAATGAAGTTTCACAGTCACTGATGCCCTGTCAATTTGCTCTGAAATTTGTCCCCGTCACAGATGCCGTATCACTTTGCCAAGTTACTGATGCCTTGTCACTTTGTCCATTCACCGATGCCCATAAATTTTATCCAGTCATTGATGCCCTGGCATTTAGTCCAGTCTCTGATTTCCTTTCATTTTACACAGAACCTGATGCCCTGAAATTGTATACAGACACTGATGCCCTGTCATTTACCACAGTCAATGATGCCCTTTAATTTTATCCAGTCACTGATGCCCTCTAATTTTACAAGGTCACTGATTCTTTGTATCTTTGCCTAGTCACTGATGGCCTGTCATTAAGCCCCGACATTGATGTCCTTTAATTTTCACAGTCACTGATGCCCTGTCATTTTTCTTAATCATTGATGCACTTTGATTTTACACAGACAGTGATGATGTGTCATTTATTTATGATACTACTGCATCGCAACTTTTTCCAGTCATTGATGCCCTCTAAATTTACCAGTAACTGGTTACCTATCCAGCCAATATTTCCGTTATTTTTTCCCAATCACTGACGCCTTGAAACTTTTCCAAGCCATTGATGCCTTCTAATTTTACCTAGTCACTGTTGCACTGTCACTTTGCCCAGTTACCGATGCCGTGTCATTTTGCCCAGTCACTGAAGCACTTAATTTTACTAAGACATTAAGCCAAGTCACTTTGCCCAGTCACTGCTGCCCTCTTATTTGCCCAGTCACTGATTCCCTATCACTTTTCCAAGTCACGGATGCCCTGTCACTTTGCTAAGTCACTGATGCCCTTAATTTTAACCCCGTCACTGGTACTTTGTCTTTAAGCCCAATCACTGATTCCGTTAATTTTCATATTCACGAATGCCCTGTCAATTTGTCCAGTCACTGATGGCCTTTAATTTTACACAGACAATGATGACATGTCACTTCGCACAGACACTAATGCGTCGAAACTTTGCCCAGTCACTGATGCCCTCTAATTTTGACCGGTCACTGATGCCCTATCACTTTGCCAAGCTGCTTATTCCCTGTTATTTTGCTCAAGCACTGATGCCACCTAATTTCACCCAAGTCACTGATGCCCTATCACTTAGCCACGTCACTGATGCCTTGATTGTTAGAACTGTTACCGATGCCATTTCATTGTTCCAATTCACTGATGCTTGCCACTTTTTCTAGTTAGTGACGCTATGTCACTTTGCCTAGAACCTCAATCCCTGACATTTCGCCCAGTAACTGATGCCATTTTGCCAAGTCAATGATGCCCTTTCACTTTCTTCAGGCACTGATGCCCTGTAATTAAGCCCAGTCACTGATGCCCTGTCATTTAACCATTAACTGATGCTCTTTAGTATTACCCAGTCACTGATGCACTGTCTCTTTATAACCTAACGGATGCCTCTCAATTAGCACTGTTACCGATCCCCTATCCTTCTTCCAAGTCCTTGATGACTGTCACTCTGCAAAGTAAGTTGTTCTCTGCCACTTTGCTTAGAACCTGATGCCCTGATAGTTCGCACACTCACTGATGACATGTCATTTTGCTAAGTCAATGATGTCCTGGTATTTTCTTTAGTCACTCATGCCCTTTAATTGTGCTCTGTCACTAATTTCTTGTCATATTGCCTAGTCACTGAGTCCATGTCTTTGCACAGTCACTGATTCCCTTTAATTTTACACATTCACTAATGACGTCACACTTAGCTCAGTCACTGATGCCCGGTCACTTTTCCCAGTCACTCATGCCCTTTAATTTTAGCCAGTCAATGATGCCCTGTAACCTTGCTCAGTCAATGATACATTGTAATTTTACACATCACTGGTGCTGTGTCACCTTGCCTAGCAACTGATGCCCTCTAACCTTTCCATCTCACTGATTTTCTGTCACTTTGCCTAGCCATTGTTGCCCTATACTTTTACCCACTCACTTATACCCTGTCACTTTGCCCAGACACTGGTGCTCTTTAATTTTAAACACCACACACTTATGACGTGTCACTTCGTCAAGACACTTATGCATAGTTACTTTGCCAAGTCATTGATCCTTCCAATGTTACCCAGTCACTGATGCCCTCTAATTTTACCTGTCTATGATGTCCTGTCAATTTGCTAATTGATACTTAGTCTGTTATTCCCATGTCACTGATGCCCTGATACGTTTCCCAGTAAATGATGTCCTGTCAGTTTTCTCAGTCACTAATGCCCATACATTTTATCCAGTCACATATGCCCTGTCACTTTACCCAGTCACTTATGCACCTTAATTTTACACGGAAACTGATGACGGATCACTTCTTTGCTAAAATAAGGCATACAAACTTTGCCCAGTCACTGATGGTCTCTAATTTTAACAGTCACTGATGCTCTTACACCTTGCCCAGTCACTGATGATCTGTCACTTTTCCCTGCTACTTTGCCCTGTCACTTTGACCAGACACTGATGCTCTCTAATTTTATGCAGTCACTGATGCTCTGTCATTTTGGCCTGTCACTTATGCTCTGCCATTTATCCATGTCTCAAATGCCCTTTAATTTTCTCAGTCACTGATGCCCTGTCACTTTTCCCAGTCAAATATTTTGCTTTAATTTTGCACAGACACAGATGATGTTTCATTTCGTTAAGACACTAGTGCATCGTAACTTTGCCAAGTCACTGATGCTGTGTCATTTAGTGCAGTCACTGATTTCTTCACAGAAAATGATGAATTATCACTTCGCGAAGACACTAATGCATCGTAACTTTTTCCAGCCACTGTTGCACTTTAAATTTACACTGTCAGTCATGCCTTGTCACTTTACCTAGTCACCGATGCCCTCTAATTTTGCCCGTCATTGATTCCCTATCACTTTGCCAAGTCACTGATGCCTTGTCACTTGGCCCAGTCACTGATGCCGTCTAATTTTACCCAGTTACTAATGCTCTGTTACTATGCCCAGAAACTGACGCCCTGACATTTCACACAGTCACTGATGCCCAGTCATTTATCCTCAGTCACTGATGCTCTTTACTTTTATCCAGCCATTGATATTTTCTAATTTACACTGTCACTGATTCCCTGTCTTTCTGCCAAGTCACTGATGCCCTGTCATTTTGCTCATTCACTGATGTCCTGTTAATTTTCCCAGTTACTGATGCCATTTAATGGAGCCTCAGTCACTGATATCCTTTAACTTTACCTAATCACTCGTGCAATGTCACTTCGCCAAGTCACTGATGCCCTTTAATTTTACACATACTCTGATGAGATTAATGCATCGTGCTTTTTCCCAGTCACTGATACCCTTCACTTTACCTAGTCACTGATGCCCTCTCACGTTGCCCAGTCATTGATACCCTGTCATTTAGCCCCAGTCACTAATGCCCATTAATTTTATCCAGTAACTGTTGCCATGTCACTTTTCCACGTCACTGATACTTTGTCAATTAGCACTGTCACTGATGCCCTTTAAATTTTCAAGTCACTGATGCCTGCCACTCAACCCAGTTACTTATGTCATGGCATTTTGCCAATTCACTGATGTCCTGTGACTTTTCACAGTCACTGATGCCCTTTCACTTTGCTCAGTCCTTCATGCACTCTAATTTTACGAAATAACTGATGTCCTGTCTCTTTGCAGAGTCACTGATGTCATGTCATTATGGCTAGTCACTGATTGCCTATCACTTTGCCAATTATCTAATTCCCTGTTAATTTTACCAGTCACCAATGACCTGTCACATTTTACAGTCACTGAGGCCTGTCATTTTGCCCAGTCGCTGATGCCCTGTCACTTTGACAAGTCACTGATATGCTTTGAATTTGCCTCGCCACGGATGCCCTGTCATTTTATCACCCATGATTTTAACTATTACTTTATCAGGTCACTTTTAACGGTACTGGAGGCCCCTATATCTTTTAACTTTAACCGATCTATGTTTTTCTTCTCATTTCAACTTCTTTAACTTTTCATTGCATTCATTTTATAAGAGTGTCCTTTTCCTTTTTTCGACTTAATTGTGTAGGCCTGAGCATGGTTCTGCGGGGACAAGATGACCAGAATAACGTGGTCAAGATTGAGAATGTCCAACGTCCAGACACGAGGTGAGGTTAACCAAACATTATCTTTCATTCCCACTTCCCTCTCCTAATGCTAACATTTCAGACAACTGATTTAAATAATCATACACTCTGCTGATATAATTCTTGTATATTATAATTATTTAATATTTTTTTTTACATTTAGCTCACGCTGAACTTAAAAGTGATTGCGAAATTAAACAGAAAGTCGAACTAGTAAAAATAAAACCTTGATTTCAATATACAAAAAAATAAAGAGCACAGATCCGTTTTTAAAAAAAAGATGATGGTGGCCTTGTTATTTTTAAATTAGGACTTAGGGAACAAGCAATTAAAAGCTTATCTTTTATAAATATTCACTTTGCTTGTGGTGTGACTGATCTTTTTTCGGATAACGCGCAGAATATAATTTAAAAGTAGATTTATTATTTTTTAAACCTACACAAATGCGTTTGGTGCATTTTATTGTCTTTTCGGAAACTGAAACAGTATCATTTTTATTAAAAAATGTATTAAATATTAGATTTCGCATGTGGTTGGGAAATCATTGAACAACTAGTCCTCCTCTGCATTCAGACTCCCACTTCTTTGGGATACATATGATCCAGTGTCAAATAAGTTTGTTATCAACAGAGCTGACTCCCGTTTGTTTACTTCCATAGATTGCAAAAAAAAAAAACACATGTTTGTTAGGCATTTAGATGAGAAACCTGGGAGAAGAAGTGGTGGTGAAGTGGTCGTGAAGTGGTCGTAAAGTGGACGTAAAGTGGTCGCGAAGGGATCATGAAGTGGTCGTGAAGTGGTCATAAAGTGGTCGTGAAGTGGTCATAAAGTGGTCGTGAAGTGGTCGTGAAGTGGTCGTGAAGTGGTCGTGAAGTGGTCGTGAAGTGGTCGTGAAGTGGTCGTGAAGTGGTCGTGAAGTGGTCGACTTCACCAGCACTTCACCAGCACTTCACCAGCACTTCACCTCGTGAAGTGGTCGTGAAGTGGTCGTGAAGTGGTCGTGAAGTGGTCGTGAAGTGGTCGTGAAGTGGTCGTGAAGTGGTCGTGAAGTAGTCGTGAAGTGGTCGTGAAGTGGACCAAAAATCCTTCTGGAAATAAATGGAGATTTATGAATAAATCAGCACCCCTTGTTTTAACTGTCATGAACAACGAGCTCTGGAAGCGCATAAAGGTACAGTCAGCATTGTTGGCAGAACAATCACCATACTATGCTTTGCGGACGACATAGATGGACTGGCTGGGAACGAAGAAGAGCTAGCCAACCTGGTAAAGCGTCTCGATAAGACCTCTTCGTCCTACGGCATGCTAATCAGTGCCGAAAAAACAAAACTGATTACAAATAATACCGCAGGCATCACACATGAAATTAAGATCATGGAGGAACGATTAGAGACTGTCGGCCGCTTCAAATACCTGGGAGCTATAGTCTCAGAAGAAGGCTCCGAGCCCAAACTGATGTCCACGTTTGCGCAGACTACAACAGCACTAAAGAATCTCAAGAACGTATAGAATGACAAAACTATAGCCCCAGCACCAAAATCAGGCTGATGCACTCATTAGTCCTCTCCATTTTTCTGTATGCCTGCAAGTCCTGGACATTAACAAAAGATCTTGAATGGAAAATAAAGGCGATGGAGATGAGCTGCTTCAGAAGCATTTTTGGCATCTGCTATAGGGACCATATCTTCAATGATACAGTGAAAGTAATGGTTTGTCAGGCAATTAGGGAGTTCGATGTCCTACTGGTGACTGTGAAAAAACGCAAACTACAATGGTACGGCCACGTAACAAGGAAACAAGGGGTTGTAAACGAAATATTGTAGGGCAGCACAAGAGGATGGGGAATAAGAGGAAGACAAAGAAACAAATTGAAGGATAACAGCAAAGAGGGGACAGGACTAACACTGGGCGATGCAGTTCGTAGGGCCGAAGGCAGAGATGAATGGAAGTGGATGGTTCACATGTCATCTGTGGCAACCTAACGGTCCAATGACTAAGGGGCATGATGATGATGAACAACGAGCAAGCTGCAATTAAACTGAGCGAATTTTTCACATACACATTTTGAAAATTATTAAAGAGCTTTCGGGAACTTTGTGATTTGTTTGAAGGGGAGAATGTCTAGTGAAATTTGTCTCAGTTACCAATGGACAAATGAGACGTATTATTATGGCATTTAGACCTTCCTATTGTTGACCCCAACCCACACAAAATTAAAATGGACGGCCTGGAAGGCTTGCTTCCTGTAATTGTTAACATTGTGAATAGTAGCCTTCCGTCTGCTACATTGCAAGTCTCTTCGTGTACTGGTTACCATTTTGAATAGTACCCTTCAAGTCTGACACAGTTACACGTCTCTTCAAGGCGGCGGTTGTTAAGCCTATGTTGTAAAAAAGGGGCGTTGACCCAAAATGACAGCAATAATTTTCGCCCGATCTCTAAGCTGCCCTTTGTATCTAAAATTCTTGAGAGAGTTGTGTCACAACAGCTTTTGCACAATCTAAACACTTATGACCTTCTTGTCGGCACTGCTTCGTGTCATAAATGATGTTCTTTTTAGTGATCTTCGTGGCGATCTGAGCTTCTTCTGTCATAACTTCTGAATGAGGTAGGTATCTCTGGAACAGCACTTCTTTGGTTTACTTCTTATCTGACTGACAGGACACAGCATATTGTGTTAATCAAGTATCTTTAATGAACATATTTCTTAACTACGGCGTGCCACAGGGCTCAGTTTTAGGAACTATTCTGTTCTCCATGTATACTAGCCAGCTTGACAGAAGTATTGAAAGGCACATTATTTTCCGAAAATTATTTGCGGATGACAAAGATCTTTACAAGTGTTTCCAGCCTGATTCTTGGAACTGTGCAGCTGCTGTTCAGGCTGTTGAATAGTGCTGTCTTGTGGTGAAATGATGGATGTAATCAGAATACTTAAATTAAATGACGATAAGACAGAGACAATTTTATGTGGTTCTGAATCAAATTGGCGCATCTGAGATCACCTTGTCCTACACTGTCGGAGAGCTTGGCTAATATCAGTTTTGTGGTAAGAGCTTTTTTCTGACGTCTGCGCGAGGGTCAGCTGCGTCCTCAACTTAATAAGAGAACAGCCCCTATGGTGGCAGTCACTTTAATACAATCAACATTAGATTACTGTAAAAGTTGTTTGTGGGGTGTACCACAAATCCAATTTCAGAGACCTCAGAAGGTACAAAATACTACAGCACGCTTTGTATAACGGATAAAAAACTAATATATGTTAAGTTCACGAGTTGATGTCAACATTGTTTGGCGGAGTAAAACTACCCATAAATATTCTAGGAATGGTGCAAACTCTAACATCTTTTCAAGGGAAGTTTTTTTATTCCTGCTTTCCGGTGTTGTATAGATTTTAAATAAAGGTTTATCATTATCAATAACGATTTGGTCTAAATTTTATGCAAATTAACGTTACATAGATAAACAAAATAGTTTGTATATTCGCAAATTTAAAAAAAAATAATTCTTTTATTTTTATAATAAATATAATCCTAACCAAAGGTTCACCAAACTTTCAAAAACTTTCCTTTTTTCCCGTTAACTACTTCTCTTGACATTCAATGCAATCAACGATACAAATAGCATCATACTTGTAGCTTGTAGTTACACTTTCTATCACATGGGTTTGAAGTTTTTCACCATATTGGCATTGATTACAGGACTTGATAAACTCTCGAATTTTCTAATATTATGTTTTTTTTTCCACACATACAAGTGTCGGGGAAAATCAACGACCTTATCCTATTTCTCGGTTAGTATTCATATAATTTTTGCCAATTTATATATTTTTTTTTAATATAAAAGATACGTAAATTGTAATCTTAGTTTCTTAAGTGTAAAATGGACGAATGGTCGTGCTGTTTATTGGTCAATGAATAATTAACTGTGTTGTTATCAAGAGAAAAACAAATGGCAATCTTAGTTCCCCGTTTCTCTAGAAGCAGGGCGCGAAGGCAAGAACTAATTTAATTAGATTTTACAATTTGGCATAGGGACGCCATTGAACCAAATGTTTGAAGTTTGTTATGTGTTATTCTTTCTGTGACGTTTCTTGTCTTGTGTTTTGTTTCCATGACTTCATCAACACTCTAAAATTTTCCATTTGTTGCATTTCATCCAATAGGGAACGCAGAGGTGACCCATTCTTGCGGCACGGACGTCAAATAAGGTCAATATTTTTATAGTTTAATTTTTTTTTATGTCTGCTATATAACGCTCAGTGAAACAAAGAGTGTTTGTTTCTTTGTAGTTTTGTCGATTTATCACATGAAATGAAAAAAATTAAATTGGGTCGCAGCCACATTTTGACATTGCGTACATTTTGATTAAATCTTTCTTCTATGTGCTTTCAAGAGGTAGTACATTAGAATTGTTACATAGTTCAGGGGCGTGCATTTTAATTAAATCTTTCTTCTATGTGCTTTCAAGAAATAGTACATTAGAATTGTTACATAGTTCAGGGGCGTGCATTTTAATTAAATCTTTCTTCTATGTGCTTTCAAGAAGTAGTACATTAGAATTGTTACATAGTTCAGGGGCGTGCATTTTAATTAAATCTTGCTTCTATGTGCTTTCAAGAAGTAGTACATTAGAATTGGTACATAGTTCAGGTGCGTACATTTTAATTAAATCTTTCTTCTATGTGCTTTCAAGAAATAGTACATTAGAATTGTTACATAGTTCAGGGGCGTGCATTTTAATGAAATCTTTCTTCTATGTGCTTTCAAGAAGTAGTACATTAGAATTGTTACATAGTTCAGGGGCGTACATTTTAATGAAATCTTTATTCTATGTGCTTTCAAGAAGTAGTACATTAGAATTGTTACATAGTTTAGAGGCGTGCATACATTGTTTTTTGATGTGCCTAAGGGTTTAAAATATTGTGTTATTTTTTTAAAATTAATGTTAACTGCCAACTTCATAATATCATAGATATGTATGGGGAAGGGAGAATTGTATCTTGGTGGTTTAGCCCCAAACAGCATTTAGTCAAAACATGGGTTGATGCATGTTATTAGGTTAGAAATGTCACAATGATGCCATTTGTTTCACATGGATCAATATCTTTTTTTTTTTTAGATCAACTATTGTAGTTTAAATATTTTTCACGTTATAAATTCATTATGGCATTCTAAAATACAATACAAAATTTATGAATGTGTAAATTTCTTTAAAGACATCCGATAACTTCATAATAGTGTTTCTGAGAAAAACTTCGTCTGGTAATACAAGTTTAGAGTGCTGGAAACACTGGGCTGGTCGACATTGGAAGAACGACGACGACTATGCAGACTCACCATGTTGTACAAGATAAAAAATGGGCTGGTGCACTGCTCCGGAATCAAACAGAAACTCGTTCATCTTCCCCCCAGACTGCGACAAAGTCACGACAAACAGTTCCGGCTGGTAAAAACAAGAACGAAGTACAGAAGCTCCTCATTCCTGCCGAAGACAATAGGGGACTGGAACAAGCTTCCAAAAGCAACAGTTGAGGCGGCTACACTCGATACATTTGTGTCTATTGCCTCCTGTATTCCAACCCCCAGTTCATAACACCACTGCTGAGTCGCCCTTGCAACCAGTGAAGTATCCCATTGAAACCCATGCACAGTAACATCGCGAACTCTTCTGAAACATAGGAGCCAGAATGATCAATTCATTGATCGTGGGCCCTTAAAATAAAGAAGAAGAAGAGACAAGCCTTGGCTTCTAATACAAGTCTAGAAACAAGCCTTGTCTTGTAATACAAGTCTGGAGACGTCCTTTTTCTTTTAATACAAGTTCAGAGACAAGCCTTGACTTGTAATACAAGTCTAGAGACAAGCTTTGGCTTGTATTACAAGTCTAGAGACAAGCCTTGACTTGTAATAAGAGTCTGGAGACAACCTTCGCTTGTATTAAAAGCCTAGAGGCAAAAACTAATAACACGAGAGAGAAGATTTTAAGGCATGCTGCAAAGTAACAATGTCCAATATTCGCTACCAAGAAAAAAGATCAACACTCGGTGACTTCATACTCAGCCTGTGTATGACTTAGTAAACATTTAATAGGTTTTACATCCTCGTAAAATTACCTGGCAAAAAACAACAACTGGACTTACAGCGTACAATAAGAGGCTCTCTAGTTAAACGATTTTTTCACTAAAATGTAGTGGGCCTCAAATTCAATGTTAACCAGAATTTTTGTTTCTGATAAATGAAAGATTCAAAAGTATAAATTTAAATATTATTTAATGACAGGAGTTTTGGCTATTGAATGATACAAAGGTATGATCTTAGGTATTTAAAAGAGCTAAAAAGATGGCTTGAACTGTTTGGTTTTTTTCAAATCAATAATCGAAGCCAAGAAAACCTTGAAAAATAAAGCGTGACACCAGTGACGCCATTTAACCCAGCGTTATAACCTTAAAAAGCATTTTTTTCCATTTTCTTATAAGATTCATTTTCAAGACGTTGCCATGTTCCATTGACACATTAAATTGCTCTCATTACTACTCCCGGGATTTGGGCCCTTAGCCTACGAGCAGGAAGCTCAAACCACGTGACAACACAACCAGCCAGTATTATTATTTGGATGGTTTTTTTTTTTTTTTGGATTTGATCAACCAAGAACATTGCTTTTAAATTCTAGATAAAATGTCGTGTGATTTCAACAACACGTTACTACATTCATAAACTGCTAGCTACAACTTGTGTATATATACTGAGAACACCTTTTGGCTGAATTAAATTATTTAAATTTGTTAACTTATAGATGGTAACACATTTGAACACGGTGGCATTTTGCTGGCCACATAATCTTTTGTATGCTTTTTTTAAATTTTTATTCTCATATTTGGCTTAAAGCAAAAGTTTTGATAATTGTAAGCTTTTTTTGTACGTTTTTTAACATGCATGCTGTAGCCACACATGTTTTTGTAAAATGAATATGCACATAAAATAGAAACAGATGCTTATACAAATAGTTCAATATGTTGATGGATAGTGACACATGTTTATTGGTTTGTAGATCTTAACACTATAATTATTTATTTATTTATTTAGGCATTTTTATATAGCGCTTATCATAAAGCTCTAAGCGCTTTACAATTATTAAAACATGTAAACTAAGTAAATACAAATGAGACACTAGGATAGTAACTACTATTCTATAGAAACAATGAAAATGGCTATAAAAAGAGGACACTTTGACACTTCAGGATTAAACCGAAACAGAAAATTAGGTATCTGATTAAAAATATCTGATATTTTGGTAGATCTTTACTGATTGGATGGCTAATATTTTCAAACATTCTTATTGGATGATAGTCCTGTCAAAATCAAACGATCTCTTGATTTGAACTCTGTTTCAGTGACGATGAAGACGACATGACGGATGAGGAAGGCTCTGGTGCATTCTAAAAAGACATGCCTGCTTGTGTAATTACTACCTACGGCATTTAAACAAGATTAATTTACTTGAATAAATATCTGAAAAGAAAACTAAATTGCTTTATTCTGTTTTACAAAATAAAAAAAATATGTTATTATTGTAGCTGTTATTGTTTGTAACAACAGAAAAAAATATTGTTTATAACAGATCAATAGAAAATAGATTTCCAATATTTTATTCTAAGTAAAAGCATTACTTACTTTCAGATGATCTATTATACAAAAAATTGATTAAAAACAGCAACATTTATTACAAGGACAAAATAAATATAGAATTACTCTTTCACTAAATATTTCCTGATAACTAGAAGCGCAAATACAAAAATGAGATGATTATATGGATTGGCTTTGGGGCTCAAGATGAATTTCTTGATTAAGGCAGAGGAATAAAAAAAAACGTTTGAAAAATTCCTAATAGTATCTCAAATGCCCCATACATTGCCCAGAAGTCAACAAACATTGATTAAAAAGTCCACATACATTTCCTACAAAAACCACATACATTGGCATAGAAATGTGTTTATAAATTTCCTTTGAATTGGTTCCAAATTGTCAAGTAAGCCCCATTTATTGCCTACATATACCCATTTATTGCATACATAGATCCCATTTATTTTCTAAAGAGATCAAATTTATTGCCTAAAGAGATCCAATTTATTGCCCACAGATCCCCCATTTATTGCTTACAAAGACCCCATGTATTGCCTAAGGAGATCTCATTTATTTCCTACAGAGATCCTATTTATTGCCTACAGAGAATCCATTTATTGCCTACAGAGATCCCGTTTATATACTCCAGAAATCACATTTATTGCCTACAGAGATCCGATTTATTGCCTACAGAGACCACATTTATTGCTTACAATGATCCCGTTTACTGCCTACATAGACCACATTTATTTTCTATAGACACACAAAGAATTTTGGAAATAAACACACACATTGCCTACAAAGATCATCATATTGTACCTAAAAAGTTCCGATCCATTTCCTAAAAAGAACCGATCCATTACCTACAAAGACATGAACTCTTGTAACTGCACAAAGGACGGATAGAAGACCAAAAGTCCCCCATCACTTTAGATTTGTTGAATTAGTTAACAGCAGACGAGGCTATTCAAATTTTTTTCTATTTAGTTGCAGTCAATCTGGCCAATCAGCGCGAGTCAGACGATTAACATTTGATATCTTTAACAAGGAGCAATCATATTTAGCACACTGTAGTTTATTTATTTTTGTTTGTTTGTTTGTTTGTTTGTGGAGTATCGTTAAAAAATGTTTATGTTTTTTTAAAACCCAGAAACCTAAGCGTAACGGTAGCTCCCAGGAGTCCAGTTTTTGTTTTTTAAGAGGGCCATTTTTGAAGAATAAAATATCGCCCCTTGAAAATTTACAAATTTTTTTTGGTCTTTATGAGATGGTGGTCATTTTTTTTTTAAAAAAAAGCTAAAATATGAGTCATACATTTTAATTAAATTTATTTCATAACCCAAACTAAATAAGAAAAATTCTTTTGATAATTGTAATTTTGAAGCTGAAAAAGACCCACTAAATATTATTCTAAGATAAGCGCAAAGTTAGTAAAAATCCTTCAATGTTGCCAAGTGCCGGAATTATCTAAAGGCCAATGAGATCACTTGCCTACTGGCTCCGTGACTTGTAGAGGCTCCGCAACAAGAGATCTATTTTATTGAATAATTTATTTTGTTTTCTGAACACAAACTTGAAGTTGTAGTTTGAGTTGGTCGTAATGACAAGAGTGTAGCTCTGGTAGACATGTTGGATATCTACATACACCATAAGTTATAGGATAACACAGGGAGGGGAAGCTAACAAGGACAAATACATTTAACAACACAAGTCTGAAACATTTCCTTAAACGGCCATCATAAAATGGAAGAGATTGAGAGATTGTCACATAGTGATGCCGTCAGTGATGTAGAGAGTAAAAAGTGACATGACTTATATATTGTCAGACCAAAGTGCCAAAAAGTGATAACCTCTGCCACAAACATTTATTTATATCATTTATAACACCCAACTTTGAGCCATGTCTGACACATGTCAGTAGAGGCCAACGGGGACAAAAAATCACAGGGAGAAAAGTAATCACATATTTAAAAGATCACTCATATTTTTATATAAAAATCTTAAGCTTCACGAGTAAGTGGGACTTGGATAACAAGTCATCTAAGAGAAGGAAACTCTGATCTAAACCCGCAGATGGATAACATTGGTACACAAAAAAAATCATTACGACCACTACTGTGACACCACTGGTAACAAGCTGTATCATCTGTTAGGGACTTGAGTGTATAGTGTGATTGCGTGTTCGTTTGATATTATGTGTTTTGTTTTATCTTTTATTCTTAGTATCTTGTGACGTATTGTGTGGAAAGGGATGTGACGTATTAGTATGGTAGATGGTGGTGGAGTGTTGTTCTTTTGAGTACGAAAATGGCAGTTGAAGACTTAGTTGGATGAATAAAGATACTTTATACAAGAATTTATAGTTGTGAAGTGTTTAAAATAAACCCCTAGATAACGAAGCCAACGAACCTATTAACTAAGAAGAGGTTTGTAACATTTGGGGGCTCGTCCGGGATTGGGCGCCCATTGTGACTGCATACTGATGTATATGTGTGCTGCTGGTCCTGTGTCCCGCTGGGTTTGAATCCTGCTAGACCCGCATCCTGCGATTACCACATGCTGCTCTACTGTATCCTGGTTTGACGTTAGGCCGCTGCCTGGTCTGTATCCCACTGGGCCTGTATCCAGCGACCATCGTATGCTGCTGTGCTGTGTGGTTGTCATATCCTGCGTGGTTGCCGTATCCTGCTGGCCACCCACCCTGCTGGCCGCCCCACCCTGCTGTTGCCAACCCTGCTGGTTGTCAACTCTGCTGGTTGCCGTACCCCGTGTTGCCGTATCCTGTGGTTGCCGTATCCTGTGGTTGCCGTATCTTGTGGTGTTGCCGTATCCTGTGGCGTTGCCGTATCCTGTGGCTTGCCGTATCCTGTGGCTTGCCGTATCCTGTGGCTTGCCGTATCCTGTGGCGTTGCCGTATCCTGTGGCCTGCCGTATCCTGTGGCTGCCGTATCCAGTGTGGTTGCCTTATCCTGCTGGGTACCATACCCTGTTGGTCGCCTTACACTGCCTGTTGCCGACACTGCTGTAACGCTGTGACACTAGTGCTGTACCCGTGTGAATGTACCCCACTGCGGTTGTACGCCTACGCAAGTCAGCTAAGTTTGGGTCCCAAGATCAAGGACAAGACCGGGTGATTAGTTTAAGTTAGATTTGTTGTTGTATAGGGTTGATGTATTTTTTTTTATATTGTTACTGCTATAGGGTACTTTAGTGATTATCTGACATGGATTTAGATGAGCTAATTTTAGAATTTAGGGAGGAGGCGGAGATAATAGGTTGTAAGGGGGAAGCCATTACTCGGTGGGTAGAGAAAAGGATAAGCGAAGAGAGGGAAGAACGGGAACGCGTTAGAGCTAGGGAGAGTGAAGAACGGGAACGTGATAAACAACATGCTCACAAGTTGGCAATGGCGGAACTTGGTAGACAGCGAGCCGAGCTAGAAGAGACATTTTCACGGGAAAAACGAGAGTGGAAAAGGAACCTAATAAAGAAGCAAGAGGCTGAGTTTGAGGCGTGGTGTAGAGAAGAAGAAAGGGCTGGGAGACCTGTGGTTAGGATAGGTAGAAATAACGTTAAGGAAACTGGGGGTCTTTAGTAGAAGTTGAGGACCGTAAAGGTATTTCGTTAGGCAAGGAAAAGGAGATAGAACAGAATAGTACTGACTTAGTTGAAGAGAATAGAATAGACAGGGTAGTTAGTATAAATTGTTTAGATCCGTACGATAGAAATGACTGGTCAGAAGGGGAAAGAGAGGATAGTAATTACATGACAGAAGGAAAAAAAATAGATGAGGTCATTAGTAGAGGGGATGTGCTGAGATGGTGCAGGGAGAACAAGTCGTTGGTGGAGCTAGCAGATAATAAAAATAAAACTGAGAAGGGGGACAATAGGAGAAATGATGAATGGGAATTTTTTCAATTAGGAATAGTAGAAGAATATTTTGAAGACACAGGGGCAGAAAAGAGGGGGATTGTTCCGTTGGAGAAATTAGAAACTTGGGACAATGATAAGGAATGTATTATTTTGTTAGCAGAGGAAAAACAGGTCACTGAGAAAATGTCAGATTTTCTGGAAGAGATCAACTATCCCGAGGAAATGAGGGCAAGCATAACTGAGTATAGGGGCGAGGAGTTTTTTTTAGTTACAGATGATGTTCCCCTCGGTTTGCCAGCGGCGTGGAGAGAAGCGATTTGCTGTTGGGAACCAGCTTATATTCTTGAAGAATAATCCCAGGCCTTGTGAATGTTCGTCCTGCGGAGTCCACACTATCGTCACATTGTAAGAGACGGATGCAACCCAAAAAAAAAATATAAAAAAATTAATATATCTACAAGTTTCGTTACCACATAAATTATTCGGATGTCATCTTTAAAAAAAAAAAAAAAAACATTTTTCGAAATATAATGTTGCAATGTTTTTTATCACTACCAAATCACATACTAAAATCAAAATAAGTGAACAATTTATTCCAATGGCAAAGTTGCAATACATAAATATTATTTCTGAATCGTCAAAATTTTAAAATGTTCCCACTCATCAATTGTATTTCAAACGTCTGGCGTGTTTCACAAACAATACGCTATATTCCTAACATTATATTAATCACTCCAAGGTCTCGCTAACTTCTCAACATTTACAGCTTTTAAAAATGACTGTGTATTTAAAGGATTCTGAAAAGCACCATATTAAGGGACAGATTAAAATGTCTTATGGTCCCGGTCCGTGAAGGGGTCTCTTAGTCAAATTATGATGTTTCAAACCAGGGCCCTTCAACTGGTGTGAGACATCTTTCCGAGGCATAACTTGATATTGCATTTAACAGACCAAACTTTAATAAATGTTGATAAAGTTTGATCTTCAGTGTAAGCTGTAAATGATGTTCTTTTTAGTGCTCTCCGTGTCGATTTGAGCTTCTTCTGTCATAACTTCTGAATGAGGCGGGCATCACTGGAACAACACTTCGCTGGTTTACTCCTTATCTGACTGACAGGACACAGCGTATTGTAGTAAATCAAGTATCTTTCATGAACATATTCCTTAACTACGGCGTGCCACAGGGAACTGTGCAGCTGCTGTGCAGGCTGTCGAGGAGTGCTGTCTTGTGGTGAAATCATGGATGTAGTCAGAACACTTACAATAATGACGATAAAACAGAGACAATTACATGTGGTTCTGGCTAAAAATCGGTGCACCTGAGATCCCCTTATACAACACTGTCTCCTTTTTGGTCGGACGGTGAACTGAATGTCTCATTCTTGGTCGGACGATGAGTGGTCTGTCTATTACCAGGTTGGACGGTGAATTGTCTGCCACATTATTGGTCGGACGTAGTGTGGACTGTATCATTCTTTGTGGGACAGTCAGTTGTCTACCACATTTTCGGTCCGACGGTGAGTGGTCTGTGTCATTCTTGGTTGGACGTGTAGTCAGTCTCTTTCTTGGTTGGACGATGTGTGCTCTGTCTCATTCTTGGTCGGACGGTGAATGGTCTGTCTTTTTCTTGTTCGGACAGTGAGTGGTCTGTCTCATTCTTGTCTGTCTCTTTTATGGTCAGATGGTGAACTGTCTGTCTCATTATTTTTCAGATGCTGAGTTGTCTGCCACATTCTTTGTCGGACGGTCAGTAGTCTGTCTCTTTCTTTGCCGGACGGTGCGTGGTCTGCCTCATTCTTGGTCGGATTGTAAGTGGTATGTGTCATTTTTGGTCGGATGGTGATTGGTCTGTCTCTTTCATTGTTGGATGGTGAGTCATCTGCCTCATTCTTTATAGGACAGTGTAACGCACATGCTCTGACATCATTATCATTGTAACTTATTTCTTATGCTGTGGGTTATGTCAGTAGCATGGTTACTTGTTTTAAGTTAGTAATTCAATTCAGGATGCCGGCTAAGACTTCATCGTTCTTCCTCTTGTTATCCAGGCACGCAAATAAGAATACTGAATCCTGGTTAAACTTACAGTACTTTATTGAATCACAGTTTACACAGATAATATTAATAATAATCCTTGCATGAATGTAATCATTTCACATATATCCATATAATATTCCATCACTCAGAAAGACACGTCCTCACACTGCTATAACTCAGCTCAACTGTACTTCATCTCAACTCTAACTCAACTCCGACTAACTCTGACTCTCTTCTGCTCTGACTCCTCTCAATCAACTCAACTGCCCCTTTTATTACCAACAAAGCGTGGAAACGACCGCTTTGACAAAAAACAAAATTTACTCTCCAAAAACGTGGAGCTCACATTTACATCTCAAAATACAATCCACTCTCTCTCTCGTGGAAAAACATGGTCAACACTATTCACTGTTCACTCATGCTACCTCTCTGTTTACATGTGAAAACATAGTCCGTTACAGACAGTGAGTGGACTGTCTCTTTCTTGGTCGAAGGTGAGTTGTCTGTGTCGTTCTTGGTCGGACGAAGATTCATCCGTGTCTATCTTTGTCGAACGTTAAGTGGTCTGTCGCTTTCTTGTTCGACGGTGAGTTGTCTGTCTCATTCATGATTGTACGTTGAGTGGTCTGTATCGTTCTTGTTCAGACGGTAATTTGACTGTCTCATTCTTGGTCACACGGTGAGTTGTCTTTTTCATTCTTGGTTGGACGGTGAGTAGTCTGTCTCATTCTTTGTCGTACGGTGAGTAGTCTGTGTCATTCTTGTTCAGACGGTGATTGGACTGTCTCATTCTTTGGCGGACGGTAAATGGTCTGTCTAATTCTTGGCTGGACTGTGAGTGGTCCGTCTGATTCTTGGTTTAAGGGTGAGTGGACTGTGTTATTTGACGGTGAATGGTCTGTCTAATTCTTGTTCGGATGGTGAATGGTATGTCTCATTCTTGATCGGATGGTGAGTTGTCTGTCTCTTCTATGGTCGGATGGTGAACTGTCTGTCTCATTCTTTTTCGGACGGTGGGTTGTCTGTATTTATTTAGTCATTTTTATTTAACGCTTACCATAAAGCTCTAAGCTCTTTACAATTATTAAAAACATGTAAACTAAGTAAAATAAAAATGAGACAATAGGATAGTAACTACTATACTGTAGAAACAATGAAAATGGCTATAAAACGAGGACACTTTGACACGTTTTGGCCTATACTTCAGGATCAACCAAAAACAGAAAATGAGGCAGGGCAAGGAGGGTGCATCACAGGTCATATCGGACCTAAACAGATGAGTTTTAAGGGACTTTTTGTATCATTCTTGGTGAGACGGTGATTGATGTGTCTGAGACATTGTCAGACGGTGTGTGATTTGTCTAATTCACGTACAGTCATAACTCAAGTACTGTTAGGACACGCGTAGAGTGAGGTCGCACGTACTGTTCGGACACACGTAAAGTTAGGACACTCGATCCGTCAGGACATTCGTACATTCAGGAAGCGCGTACAGTCAGGACATACTTACAGTAAGGACACACGCACAGTCTTGACACATGTACAGTCAGGACACACGTACAGTCAGGATGAACGAACAGTCTGGACACACGTACAGTAGGGACACAACTAAAGTTAGGACACACGTACAAACAAGACACATGTACAGTCAAGATACACATAAATTCAGGACACATGTATAGTCAGGAAAAAACTACGGTCAGGACACACGTACAGTCAGGAAACATATACAGTCAGGACATACCTACAGTTCGACACACCTACAGTCAGACAACATGTACCGACAGTACACACGCACAAAGTGGACACACGTACAGTCACGACACATGTACAGTGAGAACATACATACAGTCAGGATGCACGTACTGTCTGGACACATGTGCAGTCAGGAAAGAAATAAAGTCAAGGCATACGTACAGTCAGGACACACGTAAAGTTAGGACACATGTACAGTCAGGAAACGTACAGTTTGGACTCGAGTACAATGACGACACACCTACAGTCATGACACACGTCCAGACAGGACACAACTACAATCAGGACACACGTACAGTCAGGACACTCGTACTGTCAGGACACACTTACAGTCAGGTTACACGTACAATCAGGCCACCTGTACTGTCAAGACACACGTACAGTCAGGATGCACGTACAGTCTGGACACACGTGCAGTCGGGAAAAAAACTAAAATCAGGACACACGTACAATCAGGACACATGTATAGTCAGGACGTATGTACAGTCAAAACACAAGTACTGTCAGAACACAAGTACTGTCAGCACACATGTTATGTCAGGATTCATTTTCAATGAGGACAATTGTACAAACAGAACACGCGTAAAGACAGGACACACGTACACTCAGTACACACGTTAAGTCAGGACACACGTTCAAACAAAACAAAAGTAAACATAAGATACAAATACATTCAGGACAAGCATACGGACAGGACATACGTACAGTCATGACTCAAGTCCTGTTAGGTTACGCGTAGAGTTAGGACGCATGTACAGTTTGGACACACGTACAGTTAAGACACTCGATCCGTCAGGACATTCGTACATTCAGGAAGCTCGTACGTCAGGATATACTTACAGTAAGGTCACACGCACAGTCTTGACACACGTACAGTCAGGACACACGTACAGTCAGGATGAACGAGCAGTCTGGCCAAACGTACAGTCGGGACACAACTAAAGTTAGGACACACGTACAAATAAGACACATGTACAGTCAAGATACACCTACAGTCAGGAAACATATACAGTCATGACATACCTACACTTCGACACACGTACAGTCGGACAACATGTACAGTCAGTACACACGCACAAACTGGACACACGTACTGTCAGGACACATGTACAGTCAGAACATGCATACAGTCAGGATGCACGTACTGTCTAGACACATGTGCAGTCAGGAAATAAATAAAGTCAGGGCATACCTACAGTCAGGAGACACGTACAATCAGGACACACGTATAGTCAGGACACACATACAGTTAGGACACATGTACAGTCAGGAAACGTACAGTTTGGACTCGAGTATAATGACGACAAACCTACAGTCATGACACATGTCCAGTCAGGACACAACTACAATCAGGACACACGTACAGTCAGGATGCACGTACAGTCTGCACACACGTACAGTCGGGAAATAAACTAAAATAAGGACACACGTACAATCAGGACACATGTATAGTCAGGACATATGTACAGTCAGGACACAAGTACTGTAAGCACACATGTTATATCAGGACTCATTTTCAATGAGTACAAATGTACAAACAGATCACGCGTAAAGTCAGGACACACGTACAGTCAGTACACACGTTAAGTCAGAAAACACGTTCAAACAGGACAAAAGTAAACATAAGATACAAATACATTCAGGACAGGCATACAGACAGGACACACGTACAGTCATGACTCAAGTCCTGTTAGGACACGCGTAGAGTGAGGACGCACGTACAGTTCGGACACACGTACAGTTAAGACACTCGATCCGTCAGGACATTCGTACATTCAGGAAGCTCGTACGTCAGGATATACTTACAGTAAGGACACACGCACCGTCTTGACACACGTACAGTCAGGACACACGTACAGTCAGGATGAACGAGCAGTCTGGCCAAACGTACAGTCGGGACACAACTAAAGTTAGGACACACGTACAAATAAAACACATGTACAGTCAAGATAACCTACAGTCAGGAAACATATACAGTCATGACATACCTACACTTCGACACACCTACAGTCAGACACATGTACAGTCAGGAAACGTACAGTTTGGACTCGAGTACAATGACGACAAACCTACAGTTATAACACAAGTCCAGTCAGGACACAACTACAATCAGGACACACGTACAGTAAGGACACACGTACAGTCAGGTTACACGTACAATCAGGCCAACTGTACTGTCAAGACACACGTACAGTCAGGACACAAGTACTGTAAGAACACAAGTACTGTCATAACACATGTTATGTCAGGACTCATTTTCAATGAGGACAAATGTACAAACAGAACACGCGTAAAGTCAGGACACACGTACAGTCAGGACACACGTACAGTCAGTACACACGAAAAGTCAGGACCCACGTTCCAACAGGACACAAGTAAACATAAGATACAAATACATTCAGGACAGGCATACAGACAGGACACACGTACAGTCATGACTCAAGTCCTGTTGGACACGCGTAGAGTGAGGACGCATGTACAGTTAAGACACTCGATCCGTCAGGACATTCGTACATTCAGGAAGCTCGTACGTCAGGATATACATACAGTAAGGACACACGTACAGTTTTGACACACGTACAGTCAGGATGAACGAACAGTCTGGACAAACGTACAGTCGGGACACAACTAAAGTTAGGACACATGTACAAATAAGACACATGTACAGTCAAGATACACCTACAGTCAGGAAACATATACATTCAGGACAAACCTACAGTTCGACACACCTACAGTCAGACAACATGTACAGTCAGTACACACGCACAAACTGGACACACGTACTGTCAGGACACATGTACAGTCAGAACATGCATACAGTCAGGATGCACGTACTGTCTGAACACACGTGAAGTCAGAAAAAAAAATAAAGTCAGAACATACGTACAGTCAGGAGACACGTACAATCAGGACACACATATTATCAGGAATCACGTACAGGCCGGACACGTACAGTTTGGACTCAAGAACAATGAGGACAAACCTACAGTCACGACACACGTACAGTTAGGACACAACTACAAACAGGACACACGTACTGTCAGGACAGACGCACAGTCAGGATACATGTACAATCAGGCCACGTGTACTGTCAGGACACACGTACAGTTAGGATGCACGTACAGTCTGGACACACGTGCAGTAGGGAAAAAACTGAAGTCAGGACACACGTACAATCAGGACACACGTATTGTCAGGACACACGTACAGTCAGGACACACGTAAAGTCAGGACACAACTACGGTCAGGACACAACTACAGTCCGGACACAACTACGGTCAGGACACACGTACATTTAGGACACACGTACAATCAGAGCGGACGTACAGTCAGCACGTACAAAATCTATTAAATATAACGCTCAAATCTTATCATGCAAAAATCCAAGATGGCTTCTCAATGCTTTGTTTTGTTCATTTATGTCTTTGCGTTGCATTGATTTTTTTAATGAAATGACCAACATCTCGCCGCAAACAGACGATATAGTTGTATTGGTTTTGGACTGCAAGTATTCCATTATAAAATAATGGCCGCCGTCTTGGATAGTTCTATTAAAATGACAATAGAAAATCATTGATTTTTAGTTCTGGTCAAGACATTAATTCGTAAGTACCGCCTTAACGAAGAAGGACCAAATCTCGCCGTATCGTGATAGCATTGCAACTTAACGTATAGACAGAGATCTAGTCAATGTCAAGAAACATCATTTTTTCACTATCTCTCTCTCTCTCTCTCTCTCTCTCTCTCTCTCTCTATCTATCTATCTATCTATCTATCTATCTATCTATCTATCTATCTATCTATCTATCTATCTATCTATCTATCTATCCATCTATCCATCTATCCATCTATCCATCTATCCATCTATCCATCTATCCATCTATCCATCTATCCATCTATCCATCTATC
>CAXITT010000252.1:89334-117092 GCA_964033795.1 Lymnaea stagnalis | reverse complement strand
TTCTCAATTGTCGGTCTAGACGTCCCAGGTAAATGCCCTGGTCAGATGGATGGTCGTGTCTGGGTGTCAGACGGCCGTAATTGGTCAGGCGTTTGATCCTTGGGTCCGTCGTGCTCCACAAGCTTGATCCTTCGGTCAGACGGATTACGTCAGGCGCCGTCGTGGTCCGGCGCTCGTGCGTGGTCACAAGCTTGGGTGGTCAGACAGATTACGTCAGGCGCGGTCCGAACTCTCCACAATATTGAACATTGAAAGATATTGACCCGTTTTCGTCAAAAAAGGCTATAGCCTCGGAAGGTTTAAATCCGTTTTTATTAAACTCGCTATTAAAAGCAAGCGTTTCTTGTATATATTTTGCTTGTGGTGTGACTGCTTCCATTTACTGATAGTGCGCATAATATAAATACGGATAAATACGCTAATTTTATTCTAATGTTACCCAACTGCGTTTGGTATGTAATTTGTTTTCTGAACATGAAATCATCTCAATTTAAATATGGTGTAATACATTTTTAGTAAAAACGTGGTTTGGACTTCATTAAACAACTATTTATCCTCTACAATGAGACCCTCACTTCTCTGTTGGATACATATAGCCCAGCGTCAAATAAGTTTGTTAGTGACAGATATGACTTCCATTTGTTCACTCCCAAGGTTCGGAAAAGAAATTCTGTTAGGCGTCTAGCTGAGAAGCCTTGGAGAAGAAGTGGTCGCGAAGAAGACAAACAATCGTTCGGAAAGAAATGTAAATGTATGCGCAAGAAATCCTGCATGCCAAGTCTTATCATGTTCCGTCACTAAGTAAGAAAGCAGGTACTGACTCTCGCAAGATGTTCTCTGTGGTGAATGACCTTCTCGAAAAGAAATCAGCACACTTGTTTTTCCTGACATGATAAGCGATCAAGCTGCAGTTAAACTGAGCAGGTTCTTCACTGACAAAATTGAAACAATCAGAAAGAGCTTTGGGGGAACTTTATTTTGTCTCCAGTGGAGCATGTCTTTGAAGGCAACACTATAGAGGAATTATTTCCAGTCTTCCTTGAACATTTAAGAAATATTAACATGCTATCTAAATCTAGATCTTCTATTGTTGACCTCATACCAACCAATATGGATTTGGACTGTCTGGAAGTCTTGATTCCTGTACTGGTTAAAACTGTGAATAGTAACCTTCCGTCCACCACAGTCCCACGTCTCTTCAAGGAGGCGGTCGTTAAGCACATGCTTTAAAAACGTTGTCAGAACCCAAATGACTGCAAGAGTTGTCACCCGGTCTCCAACTAGACTTTTGGATCTAAGATTTTTTTAGAGAGTTTGTGACAGCAGCTTGTGCAGCCTCTTAGCACAAATAACTTGCATGAAAATTTCCAATATGCATATCGACCAGGAAACAGTTGTGAGACGACACTGCACCGTGCAATGAATGAAGTTCTATGTCGTGCTGACCACGTCGATCTGACACTATTGGTCCAATTGGACCTCAGTGCCACTCTTGATTTGATTGACCATGAGCTTTTTCAGTTAAGACTTCTGAATGAGGAGGTCATTAATGGAACTGAACTTCGCTGGTTTTCTTCTTATCTGACTGACAGGACTCAGCTTATTGTAGAGAATCAAGCATTTTCCATGGACACTCCCTTTCCCTGCGGACTGCCACAGAGCTTTAGAACCTATTGTGTTCTCCATGTACACTAGTCAGCCCGGCAAAATTTTTGAGAGTCATGGCATGTCCAGCAAATTATTTGCGGATGACACAGAACTGCACAAGGTGTTTCCGCCCTGATGCCTTTGGACTGTGAAGCTGCTGTTCAGACTGACAAGGACTGCATTTTTATGGTTAAATCATGGATGGCATCATTTAGACTTAAATTAAATGACTATAAGATAGAGGCTATTACATGTGGTTCAGATGCAAATCTTCGAAAGTTTGCCATCACATCAATATCATTTGGTGATTCTAAGATCGCAACACTGTCAGAGACCTAGGTTAATATTAGGTCTGTGGTCCTGGCTTGTTTCTGTCAACCACGCGCCATTGGTCAGCTGAGTCCTCAACTTAATAGGAGAACAGCCCCTGTTGCAGCAGTCTCCTTAATACAATCAAGATAAAATCACTGTAAAAGTTGTTTGTGGGGTTACCTCAAAAACAAATTCATAAACTCTATGACGTAAAAAATAGTGTAGCACGCACTGTTTAACCGATTAAAAAAATCTGACCACACATTCACAGTAATTACATATCTATATTGGCTTCAAGGAAGTGAGCGAATCGACCATAAACTACAGCTTTATAGAAGGCATTGCACTTGACTATCTTAAAAGTTTGATTTCTAAACACGTATCCTTTAAATAACCTGCGCTCTTCAACGCAGTCTTTACTGAAAGTTCCCAATGTGGATGGACACAGAAATAAGTCATACAAAGTGCGATTTCTTGAAGCTATAGCTAAAAAATTATGGAAAACGTTCTTCAATCTCTGATGGAAATTAAAAATTTAAAAAAATCCTGTAAGAAATATCTAAAGACTTTTTTCTTTTAATAGTTTTAAGAACATCAGAGCCCTGTGAGCATGCTAATTATTTATTTATCAAATAAATCTATATTAATGTAGCTAATGGTAGTTAAATAAAAAATGCGCAGTGACGTATCATGGAGGGAAGGGATGTAGCAAAAATTAGGATTCTTAAATATGCGTTGCTGAGTTCAAGTTTTGTCAAGTAACTTTAGTAGATGGTAAATGAACGAAATGCTGTCGCCAATGTTTGGCGAGCTATATCTAGTAGATGGTAAGTTCACGCAATGCTGTCGCCAATGTTTGGCGAGCTATATCTAGTAGACGGTAAGTTCACGCAATGCTGTCGCCAATGTTTGGCTGGCTATATCTAGTAGATGGTAAGTTCACGCAATGCTGTCGCCAATGTTTGCTGAGCTATAAGTAGTAGAAGAGAAGTTCACACATGGCTGTCACTAATATTTGGCGAATTTCTCGTTTCTCCTTTAAAAAAAAATGTCTTCTTTGGTCAACCTTCCCCCTATAGAAGCAGAAGGTGAAACTTGAATGGGTTATGCAACTTACTGCCAGGGACAACTTGAACCAAATATTTGTCATTTGTTTTGAGAGAAACTTTCTAACTTTGTGTATGTGTGTGTGCGTGTTTTGCGAGCTATAACTAGTAGATGGAAAGTTCACGCAGTGTTTAAACAAATGTTTTGCGAGCTATTATAATTTCGTCAATTTCGTCAATTTTTAGTGTAATATAACCAGTAGATCGGAAGTTCACAAGGTGCTATCGCCAACGTTTGGCGAGATTTAACTCCTTAAAATATTGTAGTAAGGTTGCGTTAAAGAGATCTTACAATATTTCTAGAAGGAAGGTATCTGCGCGCTTTCCTTTTGTACAGGTCTTTAAAAAAAGCTTCATTATTACGACAAAAACAATGTGGTGTCATATTGACGTTATTTAGATCAAAAATAATTTTGTATATTAGACTAAATGTTTTAAAAATATAAAGATTGACTTTTATTATAAAACTAACACTCAACAAACATTTACCAAACTTTCACGAGATTTTAAAAAATGTTTCCACCAAAATTTCACTAAACTATCACCAAACTTTCATTAAATCTTCACCAAACTTCCAACAACATTTCAACAAGCTTTTATCAAACCTTCATCAAACTTCCACCAAACTTTCACTAAATTTTCACCAAACTTTTTGTCAACTTCACATTTTTATCGTAAACTTATTCTCATGATTTTAATGCAATACATGGTACAGATTTCATCATACTTGTAACTTGTAGCTTGTAGTTAGGCTTTCTTTCATTTGGGTTTGAATTTTTTCACCACCTTGGCATTGTTTACAAGACTTGATAAAATCTAGAATTTGCTAATGCTATGTTTTATTCCCAAAGATGGAAAGAACAGCCAGGATCAGTCAACAACCTACCATCACAAAACGGTTAGTATTCATACAATTTTTAGTCAATTAAAATTATTTTATATAAATTTTAATGATATCGAAATTATAACCATATTACGTATAAAATGGAAGAATAAATGAGCTGTTTTGTTGTCAATCAAGAATTAACGGTTTCTCCTTTAAAAAAAAACATTCTTCGGTCATTCTTCCACCTATAGAAGCAGAAGGCGAAACAAAAAACAACTTGAAATGGGTTAAACAACTTAGCCCCAGGGACGCCTTGAACCAAATGTTTGTCATTTGTTTTGAACTTTCTAGACATTGTGTATGTGTGTGTGCAAGTTTTGTCAAGTAACTTTAGTAGATGGTAAATGAACGCAATGCTGTCGCCAATGTTTGGCGAGCTATAACTAGTAGATGGTAAGTTCACGCAATGCTGTCGCCAATGTTTGGCGAGCTATAACTAGTAGATGGTAAGTTCACGCAATGCTGTCGCCAATGTTTGGCGAGCTATATCTAGTAGATGGTAAGTTCACGCAATGCTGTCGCCAATGTTTGGCGAGCTATAACTAGTAGATGGTAAGTTCACGAGTTGCTGTCACCAATGTTTGTCAAGGTTTAACTACCTTAAAATATAGTAGGATTGATGCCCTCAAGAGATAGTAGACCATCTTTAGAAGGAGCATTTTTATCTCGCTTTCCTTTTGTGCACGTTTTTAAATAAATCTTTATCATTACAGAGAACAATCTGGTCTCATATAAACGTCAAATAATTTTTTTAAAGTTGTATATTAGACTAATTTTTTAAAAACATAAGGTTTGAGCTATGTCACAAAATTAAAACTCACCAAACATTTACCAAACTTTTCCAAACCTTCAACAAACTTTCACCAAACCTTTACCAAATTTCTCTAAAGTTTTACCAAACTTTCACCAAATTTTCACCAAACCTTCACCAAACTTTCAAATAGCATTCTCCAAATTTACTTCTTTCCCGTTAACATCATCTCCTGAAATTTAATGCAATACACGCTTCAGAGGTTATCCTACTTCTAGCTTGTAGCTTGTAGTTAGGCTTTCTGTCACATTGGTTGGACGTGTTTCACCTCATTGCCATTGTTCACATGACTTTATGAACTCTTATTTTTGCTAGTGTTTATTTATTTTATGTTTTATTCCCAAGAGTTGAACCCAAGAGCAGCACAAGGAACGTACATAATGAAATTACGCGGTTAGTATTCATACTAAATTTGTGTGGTAGCGTTGTGTGGTAGCGTTGTGTGGTAGTGTTGTGTGGTAGTGTTGTGTGGAAGTGTTGTGTGGTAGTGTTGTGTGGTAGTGTTGTGTGGTAGTGTTGTGTGGAAGTGTTGTGTGGTAGTGTTGTGTGGTAGTGTTGTGTTGTAGCGTTGTGTGGTAGTGTTTTGTGGTAGCGTTTTGTGGTAGTGTTATGTGGTAGTGTTGTGTGGTAGTGTTGGGTGGTAGTGTTGTGTGGTAGTGTTGTTTGGTAGTGTTGTGTGGTAGTGTTGTTTCGTAGTGTTTTGTGGTAGTGTTGTGGGGTAGTGTTGTGTGGTAGTGTTGTATGGTAGTGTTTGTGGTAGCGTTGTGTGGTAGTGTTTTGTTGTAGTGTTGTGGGGTAGTGTTGTATGGTAGTGTTGTGTGGTAGTGTTGTGTGGTAGTGTTGTGTGGTAGTGTTGTATGGTAGTGTTGTGTGGTAGCATTGTGTGGTAATGTTACTGTGCCCATAAACTAGCGCCCTAAAATTTCGCCGAGTCACTGATGC
Organism: Lymnaea stagnalis; assembly: GCA_964033795.1. Taxonomy (NCBI): domain Eukaryota; kingdom Metazoa; phylum Mollusca; class Gastropoda; family Lymnaeidae; genus Lymnaea; species Lymnaea stagnalis. The sequence continues at coordinate 111,388 of CAXITT010000252.1, read as the reverse complement.
CGTGTAATTTTGCCAAGTCACTGAAGCCCTGTTCCTTTCTTCAGTCACTGATGCCATATAAGTTTGCCCTATCACTCATGCCTTGTCACTTTGCCTAGTCACTGATGTCATGTCTTTGCCTACTCACGGACGCCCTTATTTTTACACATTCACTTATGACGTGTAAATTAGCTCCGTCACCGATGTCCTGTCATTTAGCCCAGTCACTAATGCCCTTTCATTTTACACATTCACTGATGAGTATGTCTTAGCCAAATCATTGATGCCCTGTCATTTAGCCAAGTTATTAATGTCCTTTAATTTTAAACATTCACTGATGACGTGTCACTTAACCAAGTCACTGACGCATGTCATTTAGCCCGGTCACTGATGCCCTTTAGCTTTACACATTCACTGATACGTAATATTTAGCCAAGTCACTGATGCCTTGTCATTTTGCCATGTCACTGATGCCCATTAGTTTTACACAGTGACTGATGCCCTGTCACTTTGACACGACAGTGATACCTTGTTAACTTGCACTGTAACTGATGCCCTTTAATTTTTTAAAGTCACTGATGCCTGCCACTTTGCCCAGTATGTTAAGCTCTGTCACTTTTCCAAGAAACTGATGCCTTGAAAATTTGCCCAGTCAATGACGCCCCCTAAATGTAACCAGTCACTGATTCCCTTTCGCCTTGCCCAGTCCCTGCTACCCTATAATTTTAACTATTCACTGATGTCCAATCACTTAGCCCAGTGACGGATGCCTCTAATTTTACACATTCACTGATGCCCTGTCAACTGTCCCAGTCACTGTTGTCCTGTCATTTAGCCCAGTCACTGATGTCCTTTAGTTTTACACATTCTTCTTCTTCTTCTTCTTCTTATATTTGAGGGGCCCACGATCAATTTGTTGATCATTCTGGCTCCTGGTTTAAATTCAGAGTTTGCCTTCTCTTAGATGGGTTGCCGTCCAAGGCTAACGAGTCCCATCCACCCGGGTTGCTTGGGATGGCTTTGGTGGGGATTGAACTCCGGACCACCAGCTTTTTGGTTTGAGACAGTTTAGACCGCTCGGCCACCCACATTCACTGATATCTAATATTTAGCCAAGTCACTGATGCCTTGTCATTTAGCCCAGTAACTGATGCTCATTAGTTTTACACATGAACTGATGCCCTGTCACTTTGCCACGACAGGGATCCCTTGTCAATTTGCCCAGTCACTGATGCCTTGTGATCTTGCCAAGTCAATGATGCCTTGTTTCTTTCTTCAGTCACTGATGCAATGTAATTTTGCACATTCACTGATGCCCTGTCATTTTGCCCAGTCACTGATGACCTCCAATTTTACTCAATCAACGATGCTCTGTCATTTAGCCCAATCACCGATGAGCTGTTATTTTGGCCAGTCACTGACGCCCTCTAAATGTACCGAGTCACTGATTCCCTTTCACTTTGCCCAGTTTCTGCTACCATCTAATTTTACACATTCACTGATGCCCTGTCAACTTGCCCAGTCACTGTTGTCCTGTCATTTAGCCCAGTCAATGATGCACTTTAATTTTACATAGTCACTGATGCTCTGTAACTTTGCCCAGTCACTAATGCAGTCTAATTTAACCCAGTCACTGATGTCCTGTGAATTAGCCTAGTCACTGATGCACTGTCATTTAGCCTCAGTCACTGATGCTGTTTAATTTTAACCAGTCACTGCTTCCCTGTTACCTTGCCCAGTAACTGATGCCCTGTCATTTAGCCACAGTAACTGATGCCCTTTAATTTTACCAGTCATTGACGCCCTCCCTATTTGCCACGTCACTGTAGCCTTATGTAGCTAGCACTGTAACGGATGCCCTTAAATGTTTACAAGTCACCGATACCTGCCACTTTGCCCAGTCACTGATATCATGACATTTGTTCATTTAATGATGCCCTGTTACGTTTCCCCGTCACTAATACTGTGTTACTTTTCCCTGTCACTGATGCTCATTCACCTTGGCCAGTCACTGATGCATTTAATGTTAACCAATCACTGATGTCCTGTCTCTTTGCAGAGTCACTGATGTCATGTCATTATGCCCAGTAACTGATACCCTGGTCACTTTTCACTGTCACTGATGCCATTTAACATTGTCCAGTCATTGATGTATTTTAATTTTACCAAATCACTCATGTCTTGTCACTTTGCAGAGTTACTTATGCCATGTCATTTTGCCCAATCAATAATACCCTGTCACTTTTCACAGTCACTGATGACCTTTCACATTGGCCAGTCACTGATGCCCTGTCATTTTCCCAGTCGCTGATGCCCTGTAACTTTGACAGTCACTGATATCTTTTAATTTTGGCTAGTCATGGATGCCTTTCCTTTTAACAGTTTTATAATTATCTATGAGTTTAACTATTACATTTTTCATGTCACTTTTAAAGTACTGTGTCTCTTGAAATTTTAGCCGATCTCTGTATTTCATAGTGAACATAGTTCCGTGGGGACAAGATGACCAGAATGACGTATTCAGGGATGATGGTGTCCAAAGTCCAGACCCGAGGTGAAGTTAACCAAACATTATCTTTTATTCCCACTTTCCTCTCCAAATGCTAACATTACAGACAAAACTATTTAAATAATCATACCCGCTGGTGATATCCTTCTTGTATATTATAATTATTTAATTCTTTACATTTAACTTAAGCTAATGTCAGAAAAGTCTAATAATGTTAAGTTTAAATCTTTTACATTTAAAAAAAGTTCCCAGTTTTTTTTTTTTTTTTTTATAAAAACAATCGTGCTGGTGAAACTAAACAGAAAATCTACCCTGGAAGAAGTAAAACCTTTTAGAAATTCCATTTGTATTACATCGAAAATTAAAAGATATGGACACAGTTTCACCAAGATGGCGGTGGCCTTGGTATTTTTAAATCCGGCCCTAGGAAACTCGCAGTTCAAAGCGTATCTCTATATGTTTTGTTTGTGGGTGGGACCGCAATCCATCTACGGATAGAAAAGCGTATCTCAATATGTTTTGTTTGTGGGTGGGACCGCAATCCATCTACGGATAGAAAATCGTATCTCTAAAAGTTTTGTTTGTGGGTGGGACCGCAATCCATCTACGGATAGAAAAGCGTATCTCTATATGTTTTGTTTGTGGGTGGGACCGCAATCCATCTACGGATAGAAAAGCGTATCTCTATATGTTTTGTTTGTGGGTGGGACCGCAATCCATCTACGGATAGAAAAGCGTATCTCTATATGTTTTGTTTGTGGGTGGGACCGCAATCCATCTACGGATAGAAAAACGTATCTCTATATGTTTTGCTTGTGGGTGGGACCGCAATCCATCTACGGATAGAAAAACGTATCTCTATATGTTTTGCTTGTGGGTGGGACCACAATCCATCTATGGATAGAAAAGCGTATCTCTATATGTTTTGCTTGTGGGTGGGACCGCAATCCATCTACAAATAGAAAAACGTATCTCTATATGTTTTGCTTGTGGGTGGGACCGCAATCCATCTACGGATAGAAAAGCGTATCTCTATATGTTTTGTTTGTGGGTGGGACCGCAATCCATCTACGGATAGAAAAGCGTATCTCTATATGTTTTGCTTGTGGGTGGGACCGCAATCCATCTACGGATAGAAAAGCGTATCTCTATATGTTTTGCTTGTGGGTGGGACCGCAATCCATCTACGGATAGAAAAGAAAGCGTATCTCTATATGTTTTGCTTGTGGGTGGGACCGCAATCCATCTACGGATAGCGCGCAAAATATAATTTCCGATAAATATGCTAATTTTATTTTAAGAGTTACGAACCTGTGTTGTGTGCGTAATATTTGATTTGTGGAAAATGACAACGCCTCATTTTAAATATGGTTTAATAAATATTTAGTTAAGTAGTGGTTGGGATATCATTAAACAAATGTTCATCCTCTTTAATCAGACTCTCACTTCTCTGTTGGATACATCTGACTCAGCGTCCAATAAGATTGTTATTGACAGATGTGACTCCACTTTGTTCACTCCCACAGTTCAGAAAACCAAGCTTGTTAGGCGTCTGGATGAGAAGCGTTGCACAGGAAGTGGACCAACTGTCGTTTCGAAAAGTTTGATTATGTTCAAAATTTCATAAGGCTTCTGGTTCTGACTCTCGCAATATGTTCTCTATGTTTAATGTCCTTCTCGGGAAGAAATCAGCACCCTTTGTGTTGCCTAACATAAGAAGCAAGCAGATTGCCGTTACATTGAGCAAGTTCTTCACTGACATAATTGAAACAATTAGAAAGAGCTTTGGGAACGTTGTGATTTGTCTGCAGTAGAGACTTTCTGTGAATTTAAATATCTAGAGGAATTCTTTCCAGGTTCCCAAGAACATTTAAGACATATAATCATGGTATCTAAGTCTAGATCTTCTATTGTTGACCCCATCCCAACCAAGATGATTTTGGACTCTCTGGAAGTCTTGCTTCCTGTACTATTTAACATTGTGAATAGTAACCTTTAGTAGATCACAGTCCAGCGTCTCTTCAAAGCTTCGGTCGTTAAGCATATGCTTTAAAAACGTTTTCTGGACAAAAAATAACTGCAATAATTTTCACACGGTCTCTAAACTGCCCGTTCTATTTTAAATTCTTGAGAGAGTTGTGTCACAGCAGCTTGTGCAGCATCTTAACACTTATGACTTGCTTGATCAGTTTCAATTTGCATTTCGACCTGGACACAGTTGTGAGACTGCACTACTCTGTGTCATAAATGACGATGTATGTCGATCTGACCACGGTGATTTGACCCTAGTAGTCCATTTGGACCTCAGTGCCACTTTTGATGTAATCGACCATGAGCTTCTTCTGTCAAGATTTCTGAATGAGACAAGCATCTCTGGAACAGCACTTTGCTGGTTTTCTTCTTATTTGATTGACAGGACTCAGCGTATTGTAGTGAATCAGGCATCTTTCATGGTCACTTTTGTTACCTGCGATGTGCAACAGGGCTCAGTTTTAGGACCTATCATGTTCTCCATGTACACCTGCCAACTCGTCAGAATTATTGAAAGTCATTTTATGTCCCGTAAATTATTTGACACAACTACACAAGTGTTTCCGTCCCGATCGTTTGAACTGTGCTGCTGCTGTTCCAGCTGTAGAGGACTGCGTTTTTATGGTGACATCATAGAGTGGCATCAAACAGACTTAAATTAAATGACTATAAGAGAAATGCAATTATATTTTGTTCTGGTGCCAATCTTTGTAAAGTTGCCATCACATCGATAAAGTTGGTGCTTTTGGGATCCCCTTGTCCAGCATGGTCAGAGACCTTGTCCAATATTATTTCTGTGGTCAGGGCTCGTTTCTGTTATCTGCGCGCCCTGGGTCAGCTGCGTCGTCAAATTAATAAGAGAACCGCCCACGCCGTGGGAGTCCCTTGAATACAATCTAGATTAGTTGACTGTATCGGCTGTTTGTGGGGTTTACCTCAAAACCAAATTCAGAAACTCCAGAAGGTACAAAATGCTGCAGCAGACATTGTACAACATATAAAGAAATCTGACCACATCTCCCCAGTTCTTAGATATCTCCATTGGCTTCCAGGAAGTGAGCACATTGACCACATTCTACAGCTTTATAGAAGGCACTGCACCTGAAATTCTTAAAGATCTGATTTCTAAACACCTATGCCTTAAAAAACCTGCACTCTTCAACACAGTCCTTACTGAAAATTCCCAATCTAGATGGACACAGAAAAGGTCATACAAAGTGCGGTTTCTATAGGCTATAGCGCCAAAATTATGGGAAATTTTTCCTAAATCTTTGAGGGAAAAACAAAAATTAAAATTAAAAAATCATTTATGAAATATTTAAGGACTATTTAAAAAAATATATATTTAAGAACAAGGGATGTAAGTACGCTAAGCATTCCGTCATCAAATTAATTAATATTAATGGAGCTAATGGTAGTCAAATAAAAAGTGCGCAGTGCCGTATCATGGAGGGAAGGGTTTTAGCAAAAAATTACGATACTTAAATATACATTTCTTGAGTTCATGTTTTGTCAAGTAACTTTAGTAGATAGGAAGGTCACGAATTGCTGTCGCAAATGTTTGACGAGCTATAACTACCTAAAAAAATTGTAGGAACGGTGCACTCTCTAACATCTTTTGAAGGAACCTTATCGTCGTGCCTTCATTTGATGCATGTATTTTAAATATGCTTTATGATTTTAAAGAAAAAATGTAAAATAAATTATGTGTATATTTACCTCATACAGATCCAAAAATAGTTTATATATTTAACTACTTTAAAAAAAAAAAAGAAGATATAATTTATATTCATATTAAAATTAACAGTCACCATACTTTCACCAAATTTCCCTTTTTCCCCTTAACATCATCTCTTGACATTTAATGCAATAAACGACACATATAGCGTAATACGTTTAGTGTGTAGCTAGACTGTATGTCACTTTGTCTTGACTTTTTTTTCACCACATTGGCATTGTTTTCATGACTTTTGTCAACGCTCGAATTTGCTAATTTTATGTTTTATTCACATATGGCGAACCAAGTGACCAGGACAGTCTACAATTTTGGTTGGTATTGACATATATATTTTTAAACAAAAACAAATGATAGTTATTTTATATACATGATAAATGAGAATTAAATGATAACCTTAGCGTTGACGTATAAAATGGACGAATAGTCGAGTTGTTTTGTGGTCAATGAAGAACTAACTGTGCTCTCATAAAGGAAAAAAAAATGCCTTCACCCATCACCAGTATTTGTAGAAGCAGGAGGCGAAGCCAAAAAAAAAAAACACACAAAAATACTTCAAATATGAAATGAAACTTTGCAATGGGATGCCATTGAACCAAATGTTTGTAGCTTGTTGTGTGTTAAAATTTCTGTGAAGTTTTTTTTTGTGTGTGTGTGTTTTGTTCGTGTGTATTGTTTCCATGACGTCATGAACACTCTACAGTTTATTAACGTTGCTTTTCATCCATTAGGGAATACAGATCCTTACCAATGCTACGCCTGGGGCGCTAAATAAGGTTAATATTTATATACATTTTTGAAATTATTTTTTGTTATGTCTGCTATATCAATCTCGGTGTGACAATGTTTGTTGGTTTATTTGTATTGGCGTCGGTCAATCATAAGAAATCAAAAAATAAAATTGGGTCACAAAAAAAATGTTACATGGTCATTCCTAGTAACTTACAGATGGTTCCTGGAAAGATTGGTAATAATCCAGTAGTCTCAAAATATTTAATTTTGTTTTTAAAAAAAATCGCAAAAATGTATAGGGATAATTGTAAAAAAAAATATTTATTATTTTTATTATGCTGAATGGCCTCGACGGACGTTCAAATTAAGTTATTTTTCAGGGTAAACATTTTTCATAAGCCTTCCTTCAGATCGGTGCGCTTTTAAACATCTAGGAAAGGAAAGTTTTGGTGCGTTTTTGTTTAGTGCGTACATTTTATAAAAAGTTTTATTCTATGTGCTTTCAAGAAATATTACATTAGAATAGTTACATAGTTCAGGGGCGTGCATCAATTTTTGTTTGAGGTAGCTGGGGGTTTACAATAAGGTTTAGTTGTTTTTTTTACAAATTAATTTTCACAACAAACTTCATTACATAATAGAAAGGTATGTGAAAGGGAAAATTTTATCTTCACGCTTTAGCCCCCAAACAGATTTTAGTCAAAATTTGTGTCGGTACATGTTATGAGGAAAGTCATGACTTAATGATGTCACTGGTTTCACATGAATAGATTTCGTGTATTATTAGATCACTGCTTTTAGTTGAAATTATGTATATGTTACATATTCATGGTGACATTCTAAAAAACAAAGCAAAATTATTGTATGTGTAAATTTCTTTAATGACATCCGATGACTACATCAGTGTGTTGTAGTGTTGTGTGGTAGTGTTGCGTGGTAGTGTTTTGTGGTTGTGTTGTGTAGCAGTGTTGTGTGGTAGTGTTGTGTGGCAGTGTTGTGTGGCAGTGTTGCGATGAAATATTTGTCGTGGTGTTGCGGTGACATACTTGTGTAGTAAAAGAAGTCCCAAAACCAAAATAATCACACGAAAGGGGAGATTTTAAGGCATGCTGTTTGCAAAACAAAAAATGTCCCATACTCGGTACCAGGAAATAAAACACACGCATGGTGCCATCATATTGAGTTGAATTGGCTGCCGGTGCGTGCTCGCATAGAGTACAAAATCGCAACTTTGTGCTACCGCTGCTTACATGACCTGGCGCCGTCCTATCTGAAAGAGCTGCTGACGCCTTATGTACCCAGTAGAGAGCTCCGCTCATCCGATAGTGGCAAACTCTCGACACCACGTGTTTGCCTTGAGACTTACGGATAGACTTACGGAAAGCGCACTTTCGCATTTGCTGGTCCAACAATTTGGAACGCCCTTCCTGTCGATCTTAGAAACAACCAGACACTGGAGTCCTTTAAAACAGATCTAAAGACACATCTATTTCGCAAATACCTTCTGGGATGATTGTCTACCTTATTTCCCATGTGTTGCTGTGTTGCTCCGGGTTGAAATGGCTAGAAAGACTTTGATATTGTATGCTTGTAATTAGTTTTTGTAGTGTTGTGTTTTTTTAAATGTGGTGAATTATAGATATGTTTTTTTGTTGACTTTGTACCGCGCTTCGAGCCTTTGGGGATGAAGCGTGTTTTTTTAAATGAACTTTATTATTATTATTATTATATTCAGCCTGTATATAGCTTGGTATAAACTTAATTGTTGGGCTAACGCGTTAAAATTCCTTCCAAAAAAAAATATATTAAAAAATTAACTGTATTTAAAGCTTACAGTGACAGGCAATCTAGTTAAGGGATTATTCCCTAAAACGGAGAGTGCCTCAAATTCAATGTTATCAAGATGTGTTGTAAGTCTGGCTTTTTGTAGGAGACACATTAAATGTAAATAGTTACTTTAGGGAAGTTGTTTTGTTTGTGTTTGCTAATAACACTTGGTACGATTTTGTCAATACAAACCCGGTGTCTATTATCTAGAAAATGATATAACAGTATAACCTTAGGTATTATATAGGTAGACAGGGTCGGGTGTATTGTCTTGTGAATGATACACAGGTATAATCTTAGGTAGTATATAGGGCCACTAAGACAGCATGAGCTGGTTTTAATGTATCTCTCCACCAAATAACCTTCAAATCTGTGGAAGAAACCAAGACCACGTTAAACAGCTTATAAGACATGGCACCAGTGACATCATTGAACCTAGTGGTGTCCTCTTTAGTGGCAGATTTGTTATTTCCTTACAAGAGCCATCTTCCAGAGGTTGTCACGTTCCATTGACACATTAAATTGCTCTTATAACTACTCCCGGGGTTTGGGCCCCAGCCTACGAGCTTGAAGCTCATACAACGGTATCAAGTCACTTGACAACACAACCAGCCAGTAATATTATTTTGATGGTTGTTTTTGTTTCGTAGATTATATCAAACAAGAAAAATTCAATGACTTAAATTTAAGTTCTTTTTGTTTGCTTTTTTTAAAAAAAATCGGAATACGGACATCCTTTAGTATTTAAGAAGAGTTTTGAAATTGAATTCTACTTTAAGTGTCGAGTGATTTCATTAACACGTTTCTTCATCCATAAGCTTTTTGGCTTGAACTTGACTATTTATTTTTAGAAAATTTATTGTTGCATTAATTGTGTTAACTAGTAAGAAATGTCAAGATCGCGTCATTGTGCTAGCCACATAATCTGTTGTGTAAGTTTGTTTTATGTTGTTCTCATGTTTGGCCTTAACTAAATTTTTTTTTATCAAATTGTAAGCTACAAGATAACATACTTGCTGTAACCACACATGATTTGGTATATAATTTTGAAAAATGTATATAAATAGAAAATAAAAACAGATGTCTATACACAGATTGAACTATGTTGATAGGGAGTGACAAAATATGTTTATTGTGTAGTAGATACTTGCATTATTTCTGGTATTTTGGTAGACCTCTTCTGATTGGTTGGTTAATATTTTCAAAACACTCTGATTCATTGATTGACCTGACAAAAGACAAATGAACTCTTGATTTGAACTCTATTTTAGAGACACTGAAAATGTCAGATGAGGCAGACTTTGACCCATGTTATCAAGACACGGCCGCTGATGCAAATAGTACCTACGGCATGTGATCAAGATTATTTTACTTGAATAAAAAAGCTAAAAGAAAAAAATTAATGGATTTCTTCTTTTTTACAAAATTCATCAATATGTTTCTATTTTCATTGATTTCTGTGTCAATAGAAAATTTTATGTTCTAAAAATCAATAGTAAAGAAACTTCGAAATTTTCATTCTAATTAAATTCATTAATTACGTGCACATGCACTGTGATTAAAAAAAAACATCCATGAAAACAGCAACATTTATTTCATCGACAAAATAATTCTAAAATTGTTTCATTTCCTTGTGGACTTTTGTTAAATATTGTTAATGTTTTTTAGAAATCCCCGAACCCAGTTTTTCCAAACAAACTCCTTAAGAGGTTGATTTTTTTTTCATAATAATTTCTAATGTTTAAAAAAATACAAAACACATACTAACTTTTAGGTTAAAATTAGTCACAATGTTAGTGAAAATCCGTCAATGTTGCCCACACCCAGGATTTATCTAAAGGCAAATAAGACTTCTTGCATAGCAGTACCACTGTCAATGTTGCCCACACCCAGGATTTATCTAAAGGCAAATAAGACTTCTTGCATAGCAGTACCACTGTCAATGTTGCCCACACCCAGGATTTATCTAAAGGCAAATAAGACTACTTGCATAGCAGTACCACTGTCAATGTTGCCCACACCCAGGATTTATCTAAAGGCAAATAAGACTACTTGCATAGCAGTACCGCTGTCAATGTTGCCCACACCCAGGATTTATCTAAAGGCAAATAAGACTTCTTGCATAGCAGTACCGCTGTCAATGTTGCCCACACCCAGGATTTATCTAAAGGCAAATAAGACTACTTGCATAGCAGTACCACTGTCAATGTTGCCAACACCCAGGATTTATCTAAAGTCAAATAAGACTACTTGCATAGCAGTACCACTGTCAATGTTGCCCACACCCAGGATTTTTCTAAAGGCAAATAAGACTACTTGCATAGCAGTACCACTGTCAATGTTGCCCACACCCAGGATTTATCTAAAGGCAAATAAGACTACTTGCATAGCAGTACAACTGTCAATGTTGCCCACACCCAGGATTTATCTAAAGGCAAATAAGGTTTATATAATGTTAGGCCTAAGTGCCACAAGGTGGGAACCTCCAATAAAAAAATGATTTATATGATGTCAGAACTAATCACTAAAATTTATGAACCTCTGTAACAAACACTAATTTGTATAATGTCAAGCCTAAATTGCTGCAAATTGTGAACCTCTTTATCATTCATTCATTTACATAATTTGCATAAGGATGTAATTATAAAAGCATTCTGTGAGCAATGTCTGACAGATGTTCGTAGGTGTGTCATGAGACACCCTTCTTTGAGCCATGTCTGAAACATGTGTGCAGGTGTGTCATGATACATCTTTCTGTGAGCCATGTCTGACACATGTGTGCAGGTGTGTCATTATACATCATTCTGTGAGCCATGTCTGACACATGTGCACAGGTGTGTCATGATACATCTTTCTGTGAGCCATGTCTGACACATGTGCGTAGGTTTGTCATGATACATCTTTCTGTGAGCATTGTCTGACACATGTGCGTATGTGTGTCATGATACATCCTTCTGTTAGACATGTCTGACACATGTGCGCAGGTGTGTCATGATACATCCTTCTGTGAGACATGTCTGACACATGTGTGTAGGTGTGTCATGATACATACTTCTGTTAGACATGTCTGACACATGTGCGCAGGTGTGTCATGATACATCCTCATGTGAGACATGTCTGACACATGTGCGCAGGTTTGTCATGATACATCCTTCTGTGAGCCATGTCGGACACATGTGCGTACGTGTGTCATGATACATCCTTCTGTTAGACATGTCTGACACATGTGCGCAGTTGTGTCATGATACATCCTTCTGTTAGCCATGTCGGACACATGTGCGTACGTGTTTCATGATACATCCTTCTGTTAGACATGTCTGACACATGCGCGCAGGTGTTTCATGATACATCCTTCTGTGAGACACGTCTGACACATGTGTGCAGGTATGTAATAATACATCTTTCTGTGAGCCATGTCTGACACATGTTCGTATGTTTGTCATGATAAATCTTTCTGTGAGCCATGTCTGACACATGTGCACTGGTGTATCATGATACATCTTTCTGTGAGCCATGTCAGACTCATGTGTGCAGGTGTGTCATGATACATCTTTCTGTGAGACATGGCTGACACATGTGCGCAGGTGTGTCATGATACATCTATCTGTGAGCCATGTCTGACACGTGTGTGCAGGTGTGTCATGATACACCTTTCTGTGAGACATGTATGACACTTTTGCGCAGGTTTGTCATGATGCATCCTCATGTGGGACATTTCTGACACATGTGCGCAGGTGTGTCATGATACATCCTTCTGTGACACATGTCGGACACATGTGCGTACGTGTGTCATGATACATTCATCTGTTAGACATGTCTGACACATGTTCGCAGGTGTTTCATGATACATCCTTCTGTTAGACATGTCTTACACATGTGCACAGGTGTGTCATGATACATCCTTCTGTGAGACACGTCTGACACATGTGCGCAGGTGTGTCATGATACATCCTTCTGTGAGACATGTCTGACATTTTGCGCAGGTGTGTCATGATACATCTTTCTGTGAGCCATGTCTGACACATATACGTAGGTTTGTCATGATACATCTTTCTGTGAGCCATGTCTGACACATGTGCGCAGGTGTGTCATGATACATCTTTCTGTGAGCCATGTCTGACACATGTGCACAGGTGTGTCATGAAACATCTTTCTGTGTGCAATGTCTGACACATGTGTGCAGGTGTGTCATGATACACCTTTCTGTAAGCCATGTCTGATTCATATGTGCAGGTGTGTCATGATACATCTTTCTGTGAGCCATGTCTGACACATGTGTGCAGGTGTCATGATACATCCTTTTGTGAGCCGTGTCTGACACATGTGTGCATTTGTGTCATGATACATCTTTCTGTGAGACATGTCTGACACATGTGCGCAGGTGTGTCATGATACATCCTTCTGTGAGCCATGTCCAACACATGTATGCAGGTGAGTCATGATACATCCTTCTGTGAGCCATGTATGACACATGTGCGCAGGTGTGTCATGATACATCTTTCTGTGAGCCATGTCTTACACATGTGCGCAGGTGTGTCAAGATACATCCTTCTGTGAGCCATGTCTGACACATGTGCGCAGTTGTGTCATGATACATATTTCTGTGAGCCATGTCTGACACATGTGCGCAGGTGTGTCATGATACATCATTCTGTGAGACATGTCTGACACATGTGTGCAGGTTTGTCATGATACATCCTTGTGTGAGCCATGTCTTACACATGTGTGAAGGTGTGTCATGATACATCATTCTGTGAGCCATTTCTGACACATGTCTGCAGGTGTGTTATGATACATCCTTCTGTGAGCCATTTCTGAAACATTTGTGCAGGTGTGTCATTATACATCATTCTGTGAGCCTATTCTGACACATGTCTGCAGGTGTGTCATGATACATCCTACTGTGAGCCATGTCTGAAACATGTGTGCAGGTGTGTCATTATACATCATTTTGTGAACCATGTCTGACACATGTGTGCAGGTGTGTCATGATACATCTTTTTTGTGAGCCATGTTTGACACATGTGTGCAGGTGTGTCATGATACATCCTTCGATGAGCCATGTCTGACACATGTGCGAAGGTGTGTCCATGATACATTTTTCTGTGAGCCATGTCTGACACATGTGTGTAGATGTGTCATGATACATCCTTTTGTGAGCCATGTCTGACACATCTGTGCATGTGTGTCATGATACATCCTTCTGTGAGCCATGTCTGACACATGGATGCAGGTGTGTCATGATACATCCTTCTGTGAGCCATGTATGACACATGTGCGCGGGTGTGTCATGATTTATCCTTTGTGAGCCATGTCTGACACATTTGCGCAGGTTTGTCATGATACATCTTTCTGTGAGCCATGTCTTACACATGTTTGCAGGTGTGTTAAGATACATCTTTCTGTGAGCCATGTCTGACACATGGGAGTAGAGGTCAGGGGATAAAATCCCAAGAAGTAAAGTAATCAAATATTTAAAGATCACTCACATGTATGTAAATAAATCGTAAGCTAAACGCGTGGGTGTGACTCGGATGGCAACTCATCTAAGAAAAGGAAACTCTGAATTCATAACCCGTAGATGGATAGCATTAGTACAATGAAACACTCTGACCACTCCTGCGACGTCACTGGTGCCAAGCTGTATCATCCACATACTGTTCCCTTTGGTTGGCCAGCAGCGGGGAGAGAGGCGATTTGCTGTTGGGAACCAGGTTATATTCTAGAAGAGTAATCCCAGGCCTTGTGGATTTTTGTTCTGCAAAGTCCACATCATCGTCAAATTGTTGTGGACTGATGCCGGAAAAAAAATATGTTTTTCTATCACATAAATAATAGTATATTAGGATATGGTAAGGAAACCTTGCTTACTCTCTGATTAACTTCATCTGGATCTGTTACTCAATAAGGAAACAAACTCCGGCGATAACAATTGATGGTTAAACTCGTGTTCTTTATTGGGCTGTCACTTTGCTTACACTTTCACTCATCTCACAACTCTGACTTCTCCCTGCTATCAAGTTCTCAGTCCGGCCGCCTTCCCTCTTTTCGTCCCGTCCAGAGATCCCTATTTATACCTCCCTGTCCCATAGTTGCTCTCCCAGTCCAGACATTATCCCCCGCCTCTTTTCCCAATCGGTGCCAGGTTACACAGTCGTCCCAGGGAAATGCCTTGGTCAGATTGATGGCCGGTACCGCCCCCAGCGCTTGATCCTTCGGTCGTGTCTGGGTGGTCAGACGGCCGTAATCCCTGGTCAGGTGCCCCAGCACTTGATCCTTCGGTCGTGTCTGGGTGGTCAGACGGCCATAATCCCTGGTCAGGCGCCGTCGTGGTCCGAACTCTCCACACTACCCCCATAAAACAAAACCAATTTCGTCCCGAAATTACTAACACGCTCGCTGCTGTTACATAACCGGTCTCTAAACGGCTTAAAGTGCCTCGGACCTTCAGCCTTCATTTAAAAACTGCTCACAGTAACGCACGTGTGTCATCACATTGAGGTTCTAGTGCACCTCCCTTCGTTTCAATCCTACGCGTACCTAGAATAAAACAATTGAGTTATCGGGTCACAGTCAGAGCGCCACTTTCACTCCCCCAATCAGACAAGTTTGATCTAACAGCGTTCAACTAACAATGAACAGTGAATAATACAACTTTTAGAGAAAACAAAATCAAACAGCAAATCAAGTATCACAGTAAACAATATTAAGCCTCTCAGAACCGAATAAAATTCCAATGCAAGAAAATACTACAAATGACATCAAGTCGAAAACTCAATGATTAAAAAAAATGACATGATTAAATTATTATCTATTTATACATTGATCAACCCTCAACCCACATCAATGTTCCGAGAAAAATACAACAAAAATTCACTATAAATCTTTTCTATTTAAATGTCATCCAAAAAATGAAACTAAGTGTCCCGAACATTCTACGCTTCCTGCAGAACTCGTGGAAGCTCCGGGGTGTCTCCTATGAAGTTGTCTCTCAGGCAAATTGTTTATAGCTTTAAAATCCAGTCTGGTGGATGATTGTCATAATAGGGTTTCAATCGGTCGTGGTGAACTATTCTTGCCTTCGTCTTTCCCTCACCTCGAATTTCAAACAACACATCACTAAATTTTCGACTGACAACGAATGGTCCGCGCCATTTATTTGGGTTCAATTTTGGGTTTCGACCCACCTGTTTGGTTAAATCCAAATAGAGAACTACGTCCCCCACGTTGAAGGTATGTTGTACCGCCCGAGTGTCATGGTCTCGTTTCTGACGCTGAGCTGCTGTCTTCAGATGTCTCCTGGCGGTGTCATACACATCGTCTAACCTTTGTTCAAGTTTCAACACGTATTCCGGTACTGGTTGACCGAGACATTTGTCAGGTAATGGAGCCCCCATTGCCAGGTGAATGGGTTGATAGAGCTCTCGACCAAACATTAAATAATTGGGGCTGTAGCCAGTGCTGGGGTGTTGATGGTTTCTGTACGCACTGGTCAACAGTGGGAGGTGGACATACCAGTCCTTTTGATTGTCCGCTACGAAGGCAGATATCATCTTAATTAGCACTGAGTTAAAACGTTCGGCCTGTCCGTCACTGGCTGGGTGGAAGGATGATGTTCTGGTTTGCTTGATGTCTAGTAATTCCATCACCCGTCTAAACAATCTACTTTGATAGTTGGATCCCTGATCCGAATGCAATTCTAACGGGCAACCAAAAATGGAGAAGAATTGGTTAACCAAGGTAACTGCCGTAGTTTCTGCTGAACAGTCTGGAAGTGCATATGCCTGTGTATATTTAGTGAACGCGTCCACTACCACAAGAATGTATCTATTTCCAGAATTAGTTACCGGCAAAGGGCCAATAAAATCAGTGCACACTCTTTGTAGAGGTGGTTTTGTAAGAAAAGACTGTAACCTGGCTGAACTGTTGGCTTGAGGGCGTTTGATGTGCTGACATGTGGCACAGTTGGTGATGAACGTTTGAATATCACTTTTCATTCTGTACCAACTGTAGTATGTCCTGACATTATCCAATACCTTATTTATGCCGAGATGACCAGCATAAACTGACGAGTGCATTTTCTTTAACACTGTGCTTACAAGAGATCTAGGCAACAAAATTTTCAATATTTCATCCCGGATGAAACCATCGTTTACATAAAACTCCATCCACAACAATAAGTAAATCAAGGTTTAACCAAAGGTTCCTAACAGCCGGCGATTCTCCACTAATGTCCTCTCTTTTTGGTTTTGTTTTGTCTTTGATTCACTTAAAAACATGACTCAAGTCATTATCTTCCTGTTGTAATTTTCTCAGATCTTCCTTGGATATGTCTAACCCTTCACAGAATTTATAGTCACTATTGTCTGCCCATAACACTGCAACCGGCTCTCGGTCAGCATTCCGATCATTTCTGTTTGATGTCGACTCAGGGCAAGGTAATTGGATAGGTTGGCTTGGTACGAGGGGCGTTATCACTTTTCATTCTGTACCAACTGTAGTATGTCCTGACATTATCCAATACCTTATTTATGCCGAGATGACCAGCATAAACTGACGAGTGCATTTTCTTTAACACTGTGCTTACAAGAGATCTAGGCAACAAAATTTTCAATATTTCATCCCGGATGAAACCATCGTTTACATAAAACTCCATCCACAACAATAAGTAAATCAAGGTTTAACCAAAGGTTCCTAACAGCCGGCGATTCTCCACTAATGTCCTCTCTTTTTGGTTTTGTTTTGTCTTTGATTCACTTAAAAACATGACTCAAGTCATTATCTTCCTGTTGTAATTTTCTCAGATCTTCCTTGGATATGTCTAACCCTTCACAGAATTTATAGTCACTATTGTCTGCCCATAACACTGCAACCGGCTCTCGGTCAGCATTCCGATCATTTCTGTTTGATGTCGACTCAGGGCAAGGTAATTGGATAGGTTGGCTTGGTACGAGGGGCGTATCCACAGGGCAGTTTGCTCGACCAGTATCAATTGTGGTTGCTCCTCCGGGCGAGGGTTTAAGTGGGTTCACGGGAGGATACGTTTTACTGTGAGTCGTCACCATGTTGATTTTCACAACAGCTGCTGCTGGCAACTGGTTACTAGTGGTGGATAATGGAATGATGTCTTCTTCCTGATAAAATTGTGACCATTGTCGGAAACTCCTGGTGCACAAGTTTCAACCGTTACAGGGAAGATCCTGCAGCATGTTGTCCTTGTTATAAAACAGACAACCTTCTGGCTCACTTCTCGATAAGAAATCTCCGTTGGTATGCTTGTTGCCACTCCGGTGTTCGATGTCAAAATCAAATTGTGACAAAAGTTCTATCCATCTTGCTATTTGGTCTGTGGGGTTACGAAAAGATAACAACCACCTAAGGGAGCTATGATCTGTCCTCACCATGAACTTTCGACCCAGAAGAAAATGGCGAAATTGATTAGCAAAGGTGACGACCGCCAGGAGTTCACGTCGGGTTACACAATAACGTCGTTCAGCTCGATTTAAAGACTTGCTGGCGTGATATATAGGTCTCTCCATCAGTTGTTGATCTCGCTCCGACCACTGCATCTGTGACAGAGTACACCCTATAGCTGTGGCACTTCAGATGACACCAAACATTTCTAACAACCGATTAAGGGGTGCAGCTATGGTCGAGTGCCCCTTTATCCATCGTCTGTAGTAAGACGCCATTCCAAGAAAACTCCTCAAAGAAGATACGTTTTGTGGCCTTGGAAAATTATTGATTGTTTCAACTTTCTCGGGGTCAGTCTTCACTCCTTCTCCTGACACTACATAACCTAAGAATCGGACCTCTGATTTAAATAAAACACATTTTTCCGGTTTAAGTTTGAGTCCTGCCTGCCTCAATCTATTAATAGCCTCTTCGAATCGATCTAAGCACTGTTGGAAAGTCTCGCCAAATATACATATTATTTATGTCATCAATGAACACCACTAAAGTTTTATAATTTAGGCCCTTAAAAACAGTTTCCATGCATCGTTGAAAGGTGGCTGGTGCCCCTGTCAAACCCATGGGGGTAACGTTGTACTCGTAGTGGCCATTCAACGTGGAAAATGCCGTTTTTGCTTTATCCTGTTCCTCAACTTCTATCTGATAATAAGCTGACTGCAAATCTAAGGAACAAAAATATTTTGCACCAGCCATCACCTCTATCAGTTCGTTACATCGAGGAAGTGGAAAACTATCCTTCTGTGTCACTTTATTTAGTTCCCGATAATCGCACACAACACGTACCTCATTGTTTTTCTTTCTAACAAAGTGCAACGGGGCAGACCACGGTGACTTTGACTCTCTTATAATGCCGGCCTCCAGCTGAGAGGTGATGACGTCATCGACTTCGTCCTCAAACGCCCGCGGAGGTCTCCGTGGGGGAATTTTAATAGGTCTTGCATCCCCGGTCGGTATCTCATGTTTTATAATAGAGGTCCTTCCCACGTCCAGCGATGAGGTTGAAAATATTTTCCTATTCCGCTCCAACGAACACCACAATTTTTCTCTCTCTTCCTCATTGAGCTCACCGTTTTCTATTGTTCTTTCAAACAGATTTCTCACCAACGAATAAGACTGGTCCTGTTGAGTCACTGAATTTACACATTTTGTTATTACTGGCACCTTGTGTCTATGTAGGTTGAGCCCCTTTTTAATTGAAAATGAAAAGTCATAGTGACATAGGAAATCGAATCCTAGATAACCATCGTCGGTTATGTCTGCGATATGCACCGTCCATGGATAAACCTTCTCTCCAATAAGCAAGTCGAGGTCGCAGACTCCATGGAGTTTTATAGACGTACCACTGGCTGACTGTAGATGTAATGGGACGAGGTGGCTATTCAACGTTGGTCTATGCTGCATTCTATTGAAAATTCTCTCGGACAAAATTGTCACGGCCGCCCCAGTGTCTAATAAAAACTGAGTTTCCTCATTACAAACGTTAATTGTCACATACACAGCGCTTATAGATCGTTGTCTTTCTGGTTTGCTGTGTTTCCTAGAGGCGGCCCGAATTAGTTTAAACGACGAGGGTTTCTTCCTTCTGGTCGTTTGTTTGGGCAATTACGTGAGATATGACCGATTCGATCACACCCAAAGCATCTGAGTTCCGCCCTCCGATTACCTCCCGTTTCACGTGCCGAATGGGTAACTGCCCCTCGCTGTGAGGCCATGAATTCCCTGAGGTCCTCTCTCAGGCCGCTAACCTCTCTGGCCAAATTGTCGGTAGCCATTGATGCTACTTGCTGTGTTGGTAAACAAACGTTGTCCCTCAGATTTAAGATTGTATCCAAGGCAGCTCTCGCCTTGTCCACGGTGGGAGGAACAGCCATAGTGCCAACTTGTGTCACCATAGACTGGTCAGGCAGCCCACGTAGGAACTGTTTAAAACCAATGGCATCTCTTGTAGCCTGGTCTGCCATTGGGAAGCTTTTTGCAACCAATCTCTTGAGGTCTGTAGCGTACTCGGCTGTGGTCTCCGATTTCAAGAACGTGCGTTTTTCTAAAACGTTTTCAAAGAATGCAGGTGTTCGATGGTCCTTAAACCGATTAGCCAGGGCATCCTTGAGTTTCTCGTGGCTGTCCCTCTCGGCTTCGCTTAATTCGCTGTACGCGAATTCCGCAGCTGCATCCTTCAGTGAAAAGCAGAGATAGAGGAGTTTATCGTCATCAATCCACTTGAAAATTTTTGCAGAGGTCTCAAACTGAACAATACATGTGTTCCACGCAGAAGCTCCGCTGTAATTTGGAAGGTTGTTTAAGTGCTGTGAAGACATTGTACTTGCTGTCAATTTTCCGCGCCTTTTACTCTTCATCTAGTCAGGCTAACGAAAATGTATGTCTCCTCGGAGTCGTTGCAAGGTTAAGATCCTACCGCTGCCACCATTGTAAGGAAACCTTGCTTACTCTCTGATTAACTTCATCTAGATCTGGTACTCAATAAGGAAACAAACTCCGGCGATAACAATTGATGGTTAAACTCGTGTTCTTTATTGGGCTGTCACTTTGCTTACACTTTCACTCATTTTACAACTCTGACTTCTCCTTGCTATCACGTTCTCAGTCCGGCCGCCTTCCCCTTTTCGTCCCGTCCAGAGATCCCTATTTATACCCCCCTGTCCCATAGTTCCTCTCTCAGTCCAGACATTATCGCCCGCCCCTTTTCCCAATCGGTGCCAGGTTACACAGTCGTCCCAGGGAAATGCCTTGGTCAGATGGATGGCCGGTACCGCCCCCAGCGCTTGATCCTTCGGTCGTGTCTGGGTGGTCAGACGGCCGTAATCCCTGGTCAGGCACCCCAGCGCTTGATCCTTCGGTCGTGTCTGGGTGGTCAGACGGCCGTAATCCCTGGTCAGGAGCCGTCGTGGTCCGAACTCTCCACACTACCCCCATCTTACAAAACCAATTTCGTCCCGACATTACTAACACGCTCACTGCAGTTACATAACCGGTCTCTAAACGGCTTAAAGTGCCTCGGAGCTTCAGCCTTCATTTAAAAACTGCTCACAGTAACGCACGTGTGTCATCACATTGAGGTTCTAGTGCACCTCCCATCGTTTCTATGTTCCGAGAAAAATACAACAAAAATTCACTATAAATCTTTTCTATTTAAATGTCATCCAAAAAATGAAACTAAGTGTCCCGAACACTCTACGCTTCCTGCAGAACTCGTGGAAGCTCCGGGGTGGCTCCTATGAAGTTGTCTCTAAGGCAAATTGTTTGTAGCTTTAAAATCCAGTCTGGTGGATGATTGTCATAATAGGGTTTCAATCGGTCGTGGTGAACTATTCTTGCCTTCGTCTTTCCCTCACCTCGAATTTCAAACAATACATCACTAAATTTTCGACTGACAACGAATGGTCCGCGCCATTTATTTGGGTTCAATTTTGGGTTTCGACCCACCTGTTTGGTTAAATCCAAATAAAGAACTACGCCCCCCACGTTGAAGGTATGTTTTACCACCCGAGTGTCATGGTCTCGTTTCTGACGCTGAGCTGCTGTCTTCAGATGTCTCCTGGCGGTGTCATACACATCATCTAACCTTTGTTCAAGTTTCAACACGTATTCCGGTACTGGTTGACCGAGACATTTGTCAGGTAATGGAGCCCCCATTGCCAGGTGAATGGGTTGATAGAGCTCTCGACCAAACATTAAATAATTGGGGCTGTAGCCAGTGCTGGGGTGTTGATGGTTTCTGTACGCACTGGTCAACAGTGGGAGGTGGACAT
>CAXITT010000252.1:15784-83727 GCA_964033795.1 Lymnaea stagnalis | reverse complement strand
CTGTTTGATGTCGACTCAGGGCAAGGTAATTGGATAGGTTGGCTTGGTACGAGGGGCGTGTCCACAGGGCAGTTTGCTCGACCAGTATCACTTGTGGTTGCTCCTCCGGGCGAAGGTTTAAGTGGGTTCACGGGAGGATACGTTTTACTGCGAGTCGTCACCATGTTGATTTTCACAACAGCTGCTGCTGGCAACTGGTTACTAGAGGTGGATAATGGAATGATGTCTTCTTCCTGATAAAATTGTGACCATTGTCGGAACCTCCTGGTGCACAAGTTTCAACCGTTACAGGGAAGATCCTGCAGCATGTTGTCCTTGTTATAAAACAGACAACCTTCTGGCTCACTTCTCGATAAGAAATCTCCGTTGGTATGCTTGTTGCCACTCCGGTGTTCGATGTCAAAATCAAATTGTGACAAAAGTTCTATCCATCTTGCTATTTGGTCTGTGGGGTTACGAAAAGATAACAACCACCTAAGGGAGCTATGATCTGTCCTCACCATGAACTTTCGACCCAGAAGAAAATGGCGAAATTGATTAGCAAAGGTGACGACCGCCAGGAGTTCACGTCGGGTTACACAATAACGTCGTTCAGCTCGATTTAAAGACTTGCTGGCGTGATATATAGGTCTCTCCATCAGTTGTTGATCTCGCTCCGACCACTGCATCTGTGACAGAGTACACCCTATAGCTGTGGCACTTCAGATGACACCAAACATTGCTTTAACTGAGAAAATGCAACTTCACACTCATCATTCCACTCCAAAATCGTTGTGTTCTTTCCTTCTAACAACCGATTAAGGGGTGCAGCTATGGTCGAGTGCCCCTTTATCCATCGTCTGTAGTAAGACGCCATTCCAAGAAAACTCCTCAAAGAAGATACGTTTTGTGGCCTTGGAAAATTATTGATTGTTTCAACTTTCTCGGGGTCAGTCTTCACTCCTTCTCCTGACACTACATAACCTAAGAATCGGACCTCTGATTTAAATAAAACACATTTTTCCGGTTTAAGTTTGAGTCCTGCCTGCCTCAATCTATTAATAGCCTCCTCGAATGGATCTAAGCACTGTTGGAAAATCTCGCCAAATATACATATTATTTATGTCATCAATGAACACCACTAAAGTTTTATAATTTAGGCCCTTAAAAACAGTTTCCATGCATCGTTGAAAGGTGGCTGGTGCCCCTGTCAAACCCATGGGTGTGACGTTGTACTCGTAGTGGCCATTCAACGTGGAAAATGCCGTTTTTGCTTTATCCTGTTCCTCAACTTCTATCTGATAATAAGCTGACTGCAAATCTAAGGAACAAAAATATTTTGCACCAGCCATCACCTCTATCAGTTCGTTACATCGAGGAAGTGGAAAACTATCCTTCTGTGTCACTTTATTTAGTTCCCGATAATCGCACACAACACGTACCTCATTGTTTTTCTTTCTAACAAAGTGCAACGGGGCAGACCACGGTGACTTTGACTCTCTTATAATGCCGGCCTCCAGCTGAGAGGTGATGACGTCATCGACTTCGTCCTCAAACGCTCGTGGAGGTCTCCGTGGGGGAATTTTAATAGGTCTTGCATCCCCCGTCGGTATCTCATGTTTTATAATAGAGGTCCTTCCCACGTCCAGCGATGAGGTTGAAAATATTTTCCTATTCCGCTCCAACGAACACCACAATTTTTCTCTCTCTTCCTCATTGAGCTCACCGTTTTCTATTGTTCTTTCAAACAGATTTCTCACCAACGAATAAGACTGGTCCTGTTGAATCACTGAATTTACACATTTTGTTATTACTGGCACCTTGTGTCTATGTAGGTTTAGCCCCTTTTTAATTGAAAATGAAAAGTCATAGTGACATAGGAAATCGAATCCTAGATAACCATCGTCGGTTATGTCTGCGATATGCACCGTCCATGGATAAACCTTCTCTCCAATAAGCAAGTCGAGGTCGCAGACTCCATGGAGTTTTATAGACGTACCACTGGCTGACTGTAGATGTAATGGGACGAGGTGGCTATTCAACGTTGGTCTATGCTGCATTCTATTGAAAATTCTCTCGGACAAAATTGTCACGGCCGCCCCAGTGTCTAATAAAAACTGAGTTTCCTCATTACAAACGTTAATTGTCACATACACAGCGCTTATAGATCGTTGTCTTTCTGGTTTGCTGTGTTTCCTAGAGGCGGCCCGAATTAGTTTAAACGACGAGGGTTTCTTCCTTCTGGTCGTTTGTTTGGGCAATTACGTGAGATATGACCGATTCGATCACACCCAAAGCATCTGAGTTCCGCCCTCCGATTACCTCCCGTTTCACGTGCCGAATGGGTAACTGCCCCTCGCTGTGAGGCCATGAATTCCCTGAGGTCCTCTCTCAGGCCGCTAACCTCTCTGGCCAAATTGTCGGTAGCCATTGATGCTACTTGCTGTGTTGGTAAACAAACGTTGTCCCTCAGATTTAAGATTGTATCCAAGGCAGCTCTCGCCTTGTCCACGGTGGGAGGAACAGCCATAGTGCCAACTTGTGTCACCATAGACTGGTCAGGCAGCCCACGTAGGAACTGTTTAAAACCAATGGCATCTCTTGTAGCCTGGTCTGCCATTGGGAAGCTTTTTGCAACCAATCTCTTGAGGTCTGTAGCGTACTCGGCTGTGGTCTCCGATTTCAAGAACGTGCGTTTTTCTAAAACGTTTTGAAAGAATGCAGGTGTTCGATGGTCCTTAAACCGATTAGCCAGGGCATCCTTGAGTTTCTCATGGCTGTCCCTCTCGGCTTCGCTTAATTCGCTGTACGCGAATTCCGCAGCTGCATCCTTCAGTGAAAAGCAGAGATAGAGGAGTTTATCGTCATCACTCCACTTGAAATATTTTGCAGAGGTCTCAAACTGAACAATAAATGTGTTCCACGCAGAAGCTCCGCTGTAATTTGGAAGGTTGTTTAAGTGCTGTGAGACATTGTACTTGCTGTCAATTTTCCGCGCCTTTTACTCTTCATCTAGTCAGGCTAACGAAAATGTATGTCTCCTCGGAGTCGTTGCAAGGTTAAGATCCTACCGCTGCCACCATTGTAAGGAAACCTTGCTTACTCTCTGATTAACTTCATCTAGATCTGGTACTCAATAAGGAAACAAACTCCGGCGATAACAATTGATGGTTAATCTCGTGTTCTTTATTGGGCTGTCACTTTGCTTACACTTTTACTCATTTTACAACTCTGACTTCTCCCTGCTATCAAGTTCTCAGTCCGGCCGCCTTCCCCTTTTCGTCCCGTCCAGAGATCCCTATTTATACCTCCCTGTCCCATAGTTCCTCTCTCAGTCCAGACATTATCGCCCGCCCCTTTTCCCAATCGGTGCCAGGTTACACAGTCGTCCCAGGGAAATGCCTTGGTCAGATGGATGGCTGGTACCGCCCCCAGCGATTGATCCTTCGGTCGTGTCTGGGTGGTCAAACGGCCGTAATCCCTGGTAAGGCGCCCTAGCGCTTGATCCTTCGGTCGTGTCTGGGTGGTCAGACGGCCGTAATCCCTGGTCAGGCGCCGTCGAGGTCCGAACTCTCCACACTACTCCCATCTTACAAAACCAATTTCGTCCCGACATTACTAACACGCTCGCTGCAGTTACATAACCGGTCTCTAAACGGCTTAAAGTGCCTCGGAGCTTCAGCCTTCATTTAAAAACTGCTCACAGTAACGCACGTGTGTCATCACATTGAGGTTCTAGTGCACCTCCCATCGTTTCAATCCTACGCGTACCTAGAATAACACAATTGAGTTATCGGGTCACAGTCAGAGCGCCACTTTCACTCCCCCAATCAGACAAGTTTGATCTAACAGCGTTCAACTAACAATGAACAGTGAATAATACAACTTTTAGAGAAAACAAAATCAAACAGCAAATCAAGTATCACAGTAAACAATATTAAGCCTCTCAGAACCGAATAAAATTCCAATGCAAGAAAATACTACAAATGACATCAAGTCGAAAACTCAATGATTAAAAAAAATGACATGATTAAATTATTATCTATTTATACATTGATCAACCCTCAACCCACATCAATGTTCCGAGAAAAATACAACAAAAATTCACTATAAATCTTTTCTATTTAAATGTCATCCAAAAAATGAAACTAAGTGTCCCGAACACTCTACGCTTCCTGCAGAACTCGTGGAAGCTCCGGGGTGGCTCCTATGAAGTTGTCTCTCAGGCAAATTGTTTGTAGCTTTAAAATCCAGTCTGGTGGATTATTGTCATAATAGGGTTTCAATCGGTCGTGGTGAATTATTCTTGCCTTCGTCTTTCCCTCACCTCGAATTTCAAACAACACATCACTAAATTTTCGACTGACAACGAATGGTCCGCGCCATTTATTTGGGTTCAATTTTGGGTTTCGACCCACCTGTTTGGTTAAATCCAAATAGAGAACTACGTCCCCCACGTTGAAGGTATGTTGTACCGCCCGAGTGTCATGGTCTCGTTTCTGACGCTGAGCTGCTGTCTTCAGATGTCTCCTGGCGGTGTCATACACATCGTCTAACCTTTGTTCAAGTTTCAACACGTATTCCGGTACTGGTTGACCGAGACATTTGTCAGGTAATGGAGCCCCCATTGCCAGGTGAATGGGTTGATAGAGCTCTCGACCAAACATTAAATAATTGGGGCTGTAGCCAGTGCTGGGGTGTTGATGGTTTCTGTACGCACTGGTCAACAGTGGGAGGTGGACATACCAGTCCTTTTGATTGTCCGCTACGAAGGCAGATATCATCTTAATTAGCACTGAGTTAAAACGTTCGGCCTGTCCGTTACTGGCTGGGTGGAAGGATGATGTTCTGGTTTGCTTGATGTCTAGTAATTCCATCACCCGTCTAAACAATCTACTTTGATAGTTGGATCCCTGATCCGAATGCAATTCTAACGGGCAACCAAAAATGGAGAAGAATTGGTTAACCAAGGTAACTGCCGTAGTTTCTGCTGAACAGTCTGGAAGTGCATATGCCTGGGTATATTTAGTGAACGCGTCCACTACCACAAGAATGTATCTATTTCCAGAATTAGTTACCGGCAAAGGGCCAATAAAATCAGTGCACACTCTTTGTAGAGGTGATTTTGTAAGAAAAGACTGTAACCTGGCTGAACTGTTGGCTTGGGGGCGTTTGATGTGCTGACATGTGGCACAGTTGGTGATGAACGTTTGAACATCCCTTTTCATTCTGTACCAACTGTAGTATGTCCTGACATTATCCAATACCTTATTTATGCCGAGATGACCAGCATAAACTGACGAGTGCATTTTCTTTAACACTGTGCTTACAAGAGATCTAGGCAACAAAATTTTCAATATTTCATCCCGGATGAAACCATCGTTTACATAAAACTCCATCCACAACAATAAGTAAATCAAGGTTTAACCAAAGGTTCCTAACAGCCGGCGATTCTCCACTAATGTCCTCTCTTTTTGGTTTTGTTTTGTCTTTGATTCACTTAAAAACATGACTCAAGTCATTATCTTCCTGTTGTAATTTTCTCAGATCTTCCTTGGATATGTCTAACCCTTCACAGAATTTATAGTCACTATTGTCTGCCCATAACACTGCAACCGGCTCTCGGTCAGCATTCCGATCATTTCTGTTTGATGTCGACTCAGGGCAAGGTAATTGGATAGGTTGGCTTGGTACGAGGGGCGTGTCCACAGGGCAGTTTGCTCGACCAGTATCACTTGTGGTTGCTCCTCCGGGCGAGGGTTTAAGTGGGTTCACGGGAGGATACGTTTTACTGCGAGTCGTCACCATGTTGATTTTCACAACAGCTGCTGCTGGCAACTGGTTACTAGAGGTGGATAATGGAATGATGTCTTCTTCCTGATAAAATTGTGACCATTGTCGGAACCTCCTGGTGCACAAGTTTCAACCGTTACAGGGAAGATCCTGCAGCATGTTGTCCTTGTTATAAAACAGACAACCTTCTGGCTCACTTCTCGATAAGAAATCTCCGTTGGTATGCTTGTTGCCACTCCGGTGTTCGATGTCAAAATCAAATTGTGACAAAAGTTCTATCCATCTTGCTATTTGGTCTGTGGGGTTACGAAAAGATAACAACCACCTAAGGGAGCTATGATCTGTCCTCACCATGAACTTTCGACCCAGAAGAAAATGGCGAAATTGATTAGCAAAGGTGACGACCGCCAGGAGTTCACGTCGGGTTACACAATAACGTCGTTCAGCTCGATTTAAAGACTTGCTGGCGTGATATATAGGTCTCTCCATCAGTTGTTGATCTCGCTCCGACCACTGCATCTGTGACAGAGTACACCCTATAGCTGTGGCACTTCAGATGACACCAAACATAAACTAAATAAAGTGACACAGAAGGATAGTTTTCCACTTCCCCGATGTAACGAACTCATAGAGGTGATGGCTGGTGCAAAATATTTGTGTTCCTTAGATTTGCAGTCAGCTTATTATCAGATAGAAGTTGAGGAACAGGATAAAGATGCAACGGTGCAGACCACGGTGACCTTGAATCTCTGATAATGCCGGCCTCCAGCTGAGAGGTGATGACGTCATCGACTTCGTCCTCAAACGCCCGCGGAGGTCTCCGTGGGGGAATTTTGATAGATCTTGCATCCCCGGTCGGTATCTCATGTTTTATAATAGAGGTCCTTCCCACGTCCAGCGATGAGGTTGAAAATATTTTCCTATTCCGCTCCAACGAACACCACAATTTTTCTCTCTCTTCCTCATTGTCTGCAGTTACATAACCGGTCTCTAAACGGCTTAAAGTGCCTCGGAGCTTCAGCCTTCATTTAAAAACTGCTCACAGTAACGCACGTGTGTCATCACATTGAGGTTCTAGTGCACCTCCCATCGTTTCAATCCTACGCGTACCTAGAATAACACAATTGAGTTATCGGGTCACAGTCAGAGCGCCACTTTCACTCCCCCAATCAGACAAGTTTGATCTAACAGCGTTCAACTAACAATGAACAGTGAATAATACAACTTTTAGAGAAAACAAAATCAAACAGCAAATCAAGTATCACAGTAAACAATATTAAGCCTCTCAGAACCGAATAAAATTCCAATGCAAGAAAATACTACAAATGACATCAAGTCGAAAACTCAATGATTAAAAAAAATGACATGATTAAATTATTATCTATTTATACATTGATCAACCCTCAACCCACATCAATGTTCCGAGAAAAATACAACAAAAATTCACTATAAATCTTTTCTATTTAAATGTCATCCAAAAAATGAAACTAAGTGTCCCGAACACTGTACGCTTCCTGCAGAACTCGTGGAAGCTCCGGGGTGGATCCTATGAAGTTGTCTCTCAGGCAAATTGTTTGTAGCTTTAAAATCCAGTCTGGTGGATGATTGTCATAATAGGGTTTTAATCGGTCGTGGTGAACTATTCTTGCCTTCGTCTTTCCCTCACCTCGAATTTCAAACAACACATCGCTAAATTTTCGACTGACAACGAATGGTCCGCGCCATTTATTTGGGTTCAATTTTGGGTTTCGACCCACCTGTTTGGTTAAATCCAAATAGAGAACTACGCCCCCCACGTTGAAGGTATGTTGTACCGCCCGAGTGTCATGGTCTCGTTTCTGACGCTGAGCTGCTGTCTTAAGATGTCTCCTGGCGGTGTCATTTTCATCGTCTAACCTTTGTTCAAGTTTCAACACGTATTCCGGTACTGGTTGACCGAGACATTTGTCAGGTAATGGAGCCCCCATTGCCAGGTGAATGGGTTGATAGAGCTCTCGACCAAACATTAAATAATTGGGGCTGTAGCCAGTACTGGGATGTTGATGGTTTCTGTACGCACTGGTCAATAGTGGGAGATGGACGTCCCAGTTCTTTTGATTCTCCGCAACGTATGCAGATATCATCTTAATTAGCACTGAGTTAAATCGTTCGACCTGTCCGTTACTGGCTGGATGGAAAGATGATGTCCTGGTTTGCTTAATGTCTAGTAATTCCATTACTCGTTTAAACAATTTACTTTGATAATTGGATCCCTGATCCGAATGCAATTCTAACGGGCAACCAAAAATGGAGAAGAATTGGTTTACCAAAGTAGCGGCCGTTGTTTCTGCTGAACAGTCAGGAAGTGCATATGCCTGGGTATATTTAGTGAACGCGTCCACTACTACAAGAATGTATCTATTGCCAGTATCAGTGACGGGTAACGGACCAATAAAGTCAGTGCACACTCTTTGCAATGGGGATCCTGTAAGAAACGATTGCAATTTGGCTGAGCTGTTGGCGCGAGGACGTTTGGTGCGCTGACAGATAGTACAGTTGGTGATGAACATTTGAACATCACTTTTCATTCTGTACCAACTATAGTACGTACGGACATTATCCAATACCTTATTTATGCCGAGATGACCAGCATAGACTGACGAGTGCATTTTCTTCAACACTGTCCTTACCAGGGACCTAGGCAACATAATTTTCAATATTTCATCCTTCCGACCCGGATGAAACCAACGTTTACATAAAACTCCATCCACAACAATAAGTAAATCAAGGTTCAACCAAAGATTCCTAACAGCCGGCGATTCTCCACTAATGTCCTCTCTTTTTGGTTTGGTCTTGTCCTTGATCCACTTAAAAACATGACTTAAGTCATTATCTTCCTGCTGAAATTTTCTCAAATCTTCCTTTGATATGTCTAACCCTTCGCAGAATGTATAGTCACTATTGTCTGCACGAAACACGGCAACCGACTCTCGGTCCGCATTCCGATCATTTCCTTTTGATGTCGACTCAGGGAAAGGTAATTGGATAGGTTGGCTTGGTACGAGGGGCGTGTCCGTGGGGCAGTTTTCCCACCCAGTCTCATCTGACGTTGACCCTCCGACCGAGGGGTTAGGTGGGTTCACGGGAGGCTGCGTTTTACTGCGAGTCGTCACCATGTTGATTTTCACAACAGCTGCTGCTGGCAAGTGGTTACTAGTGGTGGATAATGGAATGATGTCTTCTTCCTGATAAAATTCTGACCATTGTCGGAATCTCCTGGTGCACAAATCACAACCCTTACATGGAAGATCCTGCAACATTTTGTCCTTGTTATAAAACAGACAACCTTCTGGTTCACTTCTTGATAAAAAATCAGCGTTAGTATGCTTATTGCCACTCCGGTGTTCGATGTCAAAATCAAATTGTGATAAAAGTTCTATCCATCTTGCTATTTGGTCTGTGGGGTTACGAAAGGATAACAACCACCTAAGGGAGCTATGATCTGTCCTCACCATGAACCTTCGACCCAAAAGAAAATGGCGAAACTGATTAGCAAAGGTGACGACTGCCAGGAGTTCACGTCGGGTTACACAATAACGTCGTTCAGCTCGATTTAAAGACTTGCTAGCGTGGTATATTGGTCTCTCCATCAGTTGCTGGTCTCGCTCCGACCACTGCATCTGTGACAGAGTACACCCTATAGCTGTGGCACTTGCGTCGCAGTCGATGATAAAACTACCACCGTCGTGTTGTGGCTGGGCCATAACTTCAGAGGAAATCAAACATTGCTTTAACTGAGAAAACGCAACTTCACACTCGTCATTCCACTCCAAAATCTTAGTGTTCTTTCCTTCTAACAACCGATTAAGGGGTGCAGCTATAGTCGAATGCCCCTTTATCCATCGTCTATAGTAAGACGCCATACCAAGAAAGCTCCTCAAAGAAGATACGTTTTGTGGCCTTGGAAAATTATTGATTGTTTCAACTTTCTCGGGGTCAGTCTTCACTCCTTCTCCTGACACTACATAACCTAAGAATCGGACCTCTGATTTAAATAAAACACATTTTTCCGGTTTAAGTTTGAGTCCTGCCTGCCTCAATCTATTAATAGCCTCCTCGAATCGATCTAAGCACTGTTGGAAAGTCTCGCCAAATATACATATGTCATCAATGAACACCACTAAAGTTTTATAATTTAGGCCCTTAAAAACAGTTTCCATGCATCGTTGAAAGGTGGCTGGTGCCCCTGTCAAACCCATGGGTGTGACGTTGTACTCGTAGTGGCCATTCAACGTGGAAAATGCCGTTTTTGCTTTATCCTGTTCCTCAACTTCTATCTGATAATAAGCTGACTGCAAATCTAAGGAACAAAAATATTTTGCACCAGCCATCACCTCTATGAGTTCGTTACATCGAGGAAGTGGAAAACTATCCTTCTGTGTCACTTTATTTAGTTCCCGATAATCGCACACAACACGTACCTCATTGTTTTTCTTTCTAACAAAGTGCAACGGGGCAGACCACGGTGACTTTGACTCTCTTATAATGCCGGCCTCCAGCTGAGAGGTGATGACGTCATCGACTTCGTCCTCAAACGCTCGCGGAGGTCTCCGTGGGGGAATTTTAATAGGTCTTGCATCCCCCGTCGGTATCTCATGTTTTATAATAGAGGTCCTTCCCACGTCCAGCGATGAGGTTGAAAATATTTTCCTATTCCGCTCCAACGAACACCACAATTTTTCTCTCTCTTCCTCATTGAGCTCACCGTTTTCTATTGTTCTTTCAAACAGATTTCTCACCAACGAATAAGACTGGTCCAGTTGAGTCACTGAATTTACACATTTTGTTATTACTGGCACCTTGTGTCTATGTAGGTTTAGCCCCTTTTTAATTGAAAATGAAAAGTCATAGTGACATAGGAAATCGAATCCTAGATAACCATCGTCGGTTATGTCTGCGATATGCACCGTCCATGGATAAACCTTCTCTCCAATAAGCAAGTCGAGGTCGCAGACTCCATGGAGTTTTATAGACGTACCACTGGCTGACTGTAGATGTAATGGGACGAGGTGGCTATTCAACGTTGGTCTATGCTGCATTCTATTGAAAATTCTATCGGACAAAATTGTCACGGCCGCCCCAGTGTCTAATAAAAACTGAGTGTCCTCATTACAGACGTTAATTGTCACATACACAGCGCTTATAGATCGTTGTCTTTCTGGTTTGCTGTGTTTCCTAGAGGCGGCCCGAATTAGTTTAAACGACGAGGGTTTCTTCCTTCTGGTCGTTTTTTTGGGGCAATTACGTGAGATATGACCGATTCGATCACACCCAAAGCATCTGAGTTCCGCCCTCCAATTACCTCCCGTTTCACGTGCCGAATGGGCAACTGCCCCTCGCTGTGAGGCCATGAATTCCCTGAGGTCTTCTCTCAGGCCGCTAACCTCTCTGGCCAAATTGCCGGTAGCCATTCATGCTACTTGCTGTGTTGGTAAACAAACGTCCCTCAGATTTAAGATTGTATCCAAGGCAGCTCTCGCCTTGTCCACGGTGGGAGGAACAGCCATAGTGCCAACTTGTGTCACAATAGACTGGTCAGGCAGCCCACGTAGGAACTGTTTAAAACCAATGGCATCTCTTGTAGCCTGGTCTGCCATTGGGAAGCTTTTTGCAACCAATCTCTTGAGGTCTGTAGCGTACTCGGCTGTGGTCTCCGATTTCAAGAACGTGCGTTTTTCTAAAACGTTTTGAAAGAATGCAGGTGTTCGATGGTCCTTAAACCGATTAGCCAGGGCATCCTTGAGTTTCTTGTGGCTGTCCCTCTCGGCTTCGCTTAATTCGCTGTACGCGAATTCCGCAGCTGCATCCTTCAGTGAAAAGCAGAGATAGAGGAGTTTATCGTCATCACTCCACTTGAAAATTTTTGCAGAGGTCTCAAACTGAACAATAAATGTGTTCCACGCAGAAGCTCCACTGTAATTTGGAAGGTTGTTTAAGTGCTGTGAAGACATTGTACTTGCTGTCAATTTTCCGCGCCTTGTACTCTTCATCTAGTCAGGCTAACGAAAATGTATGTCTCCTCGGAGTCGTTGCAAGGTTAAGATCCTACCGCTGCCACCATTGTAAGGAAACCTTGCTTACTCTCTGATTAACTTTATCTAGATCTGGTACTCAATAAGGAAACTGTAACACGACTACTCTGACATGGCGTGGGAGCTTATTTCTTATGCTGTGGGTTATGTCAGTAGTATGGTTACTTATGTTATGTTGATATTTAAGGATGCCGACTAAGGCTTCTTCATTCTTCCACTTATAATCCGGGCACGCAAATAAGAATACTGAATCCTGGTTAAACTTACAGTACTTTATTGAACACACTTTATATTAATAATATTAATAAATAATCCTTGCATGAATGTAATTTCACATATATATCTATAGTATTCCATCATTAAGAAAGACACGTCCTCACACTACTGTCAACTCAGCTCAACTGTCTAATCACACAGCTCTCTTCAGTCAACTCATACTTCATTACCAGCAAAGCGTGGAAAACAACCGCTCTGACAAAAACATAATTTTACTCTCCAAAAACGTGGAGTTCACATTTGCATCTCAAAATACAATCCATTGATTGTCTCTTCCCGTGGAAAAACATGATCAACACTATTCATTGTTCACTCATGCTACCTCTCTGTTTTCATGTGAAAACATAGTCCGTTACAGAAACAAACTCCGGCGATAACAATTGATGGTTGAACTCGTGTTCTTTATTGGGCTGTCACTTTGCTTACACTTTCAACATCTCACAACTCTGACTTCTCCCTGCTATCAATTTCTCAGTCCGTCCGCCTTCCCCTTTTCGTCCCGTTCAGAGATCACTATTTATACCTCCCTGTCCCATAGTTCCTCTCCCAGTCCAGACATTATCCCCCGCCCCTTTTCCCAATCGGTGCCAGGTTACACAGTCGTCCCAGGGAAATGCCTTGGTCAGATGGATGGCCGGTACCGCCCCCAGCGCTTGATCCTTCGGTCGTGTCTGGGTGGTCAGACGGCCGTAATCCCTGGTCAGGCGCCCCAGCGCTTGATCCTTCGGTCGTGTCTGGGTGGTCAGACGGCCGTAATCCCTGGTTAGGCGCCTTCGTGGTCCGAACTCTCCACAATATCATCTTTTAAAATAGTCATATTGCAAATTATAATGTTGCCATTTTTGTATCACTATAAATCTCAAATCATAAAAACAACGTAATTGAACGGTTTATTTCAATGGCAAAGTTGCAATCCATAAACATTTCTTTCTGAATCAGCACAATTTTTTAACATTTTCGAACCCTCCTTTGAATTCCAAACATCTGTATCTGCAATATTCCTAACATTATATCTATCAGACCAGAGTCTCATCAGCTCAACAATTCACAGACTTTAAAACATTAATATTCATTTAAAAGATGTTGAAATGTCCCATATTAAAGGGAGATTAAATGATGTGTTATGGTTCCGGTCCACGACGGGTCTCTCAGTCAAATTAGGATGTTTCAAACCCAGGCCCTTCAACGATTTGAAAAAAAAAATTACCACGACTATATTTCTATGTCAGGGATCTCCAAACAATTCAGCCCGAGGGCCGCATTAATTTTAAAACAGCCGTTAGGGGGCCAAATACACACTCGAGGTCCAAATAAAAAATAATTAAAGCATGGATGTTGTTAATAATTGTTTATTTAATATTATTTTGTTCAGTTATTATTTACTAACACGTTGATACATTACACCTGAACACCTTTATTAGTCGGAATTTGAAATTGTTTCCTGGGTGACAAAATAGCAGACATTTCTGGCTTTAGATCTGATGTCCCTGTCATCAACTGTAAATCTGATATCCCTGTCATCGACTGTAGATCTGATGTCCCTGTCATCAACTGTAGATCTGATGTCCCTGTCATCAACTGCAGATCTGATGTCTCTGTCATCAACTGTAGATCTGATGTCCCTGTCATCAACTGTAGATCTGATGTCCATGTCATCAACTATAGACCTGATGTCCCTGTCATCAACTGTAGATCTGATGTCCATGTCATCAACTGTAGACCTGATGTCCCTGTCATCAACTGTAGATCTGATGTCCCTGTCATCAACTGTAGATCTGATGTCCCTGTCATCAACTGTAGATGTGATGTTCCTGTCATCAACTGTAGATCTGATGTCCCTGTCATCAACTGTAGATCTGATGTCCCTGTCATCAACTGTAGATCTGATGTCCCTGTAATCAACTGTAGATCTGATGTCCATGTCATCAACTGTAGATCTGATGTCCATGTCATCAACTGTAGATCTGATGCCCATGTCATCAACTTTAGATCTGATGTCCCTGTCATCAACTGTAGATCCGATGTCCCTGTCATCATATTATGTGACCTGAGATTATCATCGGACAAGTTTTTTCAAATATTTCATCTCGAAAATGTTTGTTCACACAGGTATGTTTTTCCAAAGATTGAAAGGCACATAGATGTAAAAGTTTTGACATTAGAAAAGTCTTCCCTGGGCAAAACTGGTAAAACCCACCAGTCCTACTTTGAACGTTTCCCTAAGGATGTAATTTGCTTGCAAATCAATTCCCTCCAGCTGCAGTTCATCATTTTGCAATGTAGCGATCGGTTGTAAAACATAACGCAATACTGCGCGCATTTATTTTAATTCGGTGAAAACATAACGTCCAAGTAAGCGGCGGCTGATCTTGGCAGGATCTCGGGTCGTAGTTTGGAGACCCCCTGATCTATATTTTTTAAATGAGACACTTTGTGAAATATGAGGGTCACTGTTTGACGGACCTCGCTAAAGCCGTCTGAAGGAAATGGTTGAACAAGTTAACACTCTCATTGGCTGCGTTTATTTCTTTTGGGGAAATGACCTACGTATTAAAAACGTAAATGAAATTATGGAATTCGCAAAACAGGTTTACTTTTACAGATTTAAAAGTGATATGCCACCCCCCCCACCCTCCTTTTAAGTTCAAATAAACAAAACGAATTATCGGGAAGACCTAAAAAAAGAGCAAATTTAAACAAAGAACGCATCGAGAAGAAGCCTTCATCAGCAAACAAACAAAAACAACAACAGATTAAAA
This sequence comes from Lymnaea stagnalis, assembly GCA_964033795.1. NCBI lineage: Eukaryota > Metazoa > Mollusca > Gastropoda > Lymnaeidae > Lymnaea > Lymnaea stagnalis. The sequence goes on along the minus strand of CAXITT010000252.1, from coordinate 68,849 downwards.
ATTTAAAAACAACAACACAGTGGAAATGTAGTCTCCGAGAAGATAGCAAGAGGAATGCGCCTTTATAGATCAGTCACTTCAACCAAATTACAGTTCCTAAAAGTTACTTGGAATACGTAAATATAAATGATTTTTTGACACCCCTTTTTTCAGTAAAACTATAATATGAAACATTATTGAACAGGCTGTAATATAGGGTTTGAGTCAATGTAATCGCTTGAAAAGGCATTTATATTATCTGCTAATTTTAAAAAAAAAACATGTTTCTTTTAATAAATTTGTTTGTTTTTTCAAATGTTTGTATTCCTGATTTTGTTTTAAGAAGAATTGCATGTCTTTGTAATTTTAGTTATAATGTTGTTTTTCCTTTCCTTTTTCTTGTCTAGATTCATGATGGGTCTCCGATAATCCAGATTTTATATCTGAGACTTTTAATTAACTTTTAGAAAGCTGTAAAAACACATGTAACAAAGTGCTATCTGAGACTTTTAATTAACTTTTAGAAAGCTGTAAAAACACATGTAACAAAGTGCTCCCCTCCCCCCCCCCCCCCAAGCTCCACTCCTAAAAAAAGAGCATGAATCAAGTGCAGAGAATCAAGCAGAGAGAATATGAAACCGTGAATATTCTCCCTTTCCTTACATTTATAATACGTCTCTGTAACGGTAGCTGTAAGTTGATATTGTGACCTTTGAACTCAAGATTTTACACACTGGTACAAACATTTAAATTCCTTTGTTGCAAGTGGAATGGACAAGTAATTGGCACTGACAACACAGTAGAAGAAGATCAAAAAATGTATCACAGTAGAACGAAGGCCAGGCATCTCCAACAGTGTAATGAAGGCCAGAAATTTCGGACAGTAGCACGACGGCTAGACATTTCTTATAGTAGAACTTAGGCCATACATTTCTTATGGCAGAGCTTAGGCCAGAAATTTCTGAAAGTAGAAGACAGTGAGACATTTCTGACAGTAGAACAATGACATGATATTCATTAGAGTAGAGGGAAAACCAGACATTTCTGACAGTAAATCGAAGGCCAGACATTTATTACAGTAAAAGATAAAACTAGATATTTCTGACAGTCGAATAAACATACCACTTTGCTTATTAAGGATGAAGGCTTGTAGTTTTAAAGAACTTGGAATTCAATAAACATTTGTCACTGTAAAAACAAGAAAGACTTTTAACAGTTTCAAATAAATTGTCATTAAAAATTCATTCTTCTTTAGTTGTCTATAAGGGAATCCTTTCACGTGAGTGCCACGATATCATTTGTATACAGCCACAGCTGATGAAATATGACTCATAAGGGGTTTGAATGCTTGAATCTTTATCACAAAAAAACCCCGTTAGTCTGACTGGTTGAACATCTTCACTTTATAGCCTCCAGATCCTGTATAGCGCTACTGTATATCGATACTGTATATGGATCCTGTATAGCGATCCTGTATAACGATACTGTATATCAATCCTGTCCATGGATCCTGTATAGCGGTACTATACATCAATACTGTATATCGTTCCTGTATTTCGGGTCGTGTGGTACGAGACTGGTGGGACGGGACGTGTGGAACGGACATGAGTGACAGGAATTGTGGGATGGTATTTGTGAGGGGGGACTTGTGGGTCTGGATGTGTGGGTCTGGACGTGTGGGACAGGACTTGTGGGACGCAGCGTGTGGGACACTTATAAACATTTTTTAAAAATATATACATCTATATCCTTGTTATGCATTTGTGTAATTGTAAGTGATTTATCATTAATGTGATTGTAGCAAATGAACTTTTTGGTATAAGAAGGACTGTTATGAAATTAGTGAATGTACAAAGCACATAGCAACAGCTACACAGTTAATCTCCACACCAAAACACGCAACCAGCAAACAAACCAAATTACATTCATCTTATCTTTGAAAAACATGAAAAACTAATTGTAGCAACGTTATGTTACTTGTAAGGTAGATGTTTTAATATGTTGTATTAGTGTTGAACTTCTTCTATTGGATTATTCACATTCAGTGAACAGCACCATTTCTTACTTGCACGAGGCCACCAACTTGAATTTCGCATCATAAGTTTTTTTGACGGAGGTTACACTTTACATTGTATAAAACACATCTCCTTAATTGGAGGAAACCTTGTTCTCATTAAGTTACTTACTTCACATAAATATATAATTCACACGGAATGGTTGGATCGGTAACACGATGCTAAGAGATCTACGGCAAGCGTCTATCTCTTATTAACATACAACTTTTACATGAGACGTGTGTCTTGTTGTCTTGCGCATAACATCTTCTATATAATAAACTTCCTATTAATTCTAACTTACGAAAACAATACATTCTCAGAAACAATACATAATGTACTATGACATAATATCTTCTATATAATTAACTTCCTATTAATTCAAACTTACGAAAACAATACATTTTCATAAACAATTCATAATGTACTATTTAAGTTGTTACACTGAGTTTTGGGAGTTGGGGTTGGCGTGGAGGTGAAAATTTGATAAGGTGTGTTGTCATTGGCAACGAGTCTATGTGCGAAGTTTTAGTTTGCTAAGGATGACGGGAAAAGGACCAATCAGCCATTCGAAGATTTTGCCTTAAACACACGAACATTATCAAGTAAATATATTGTTTTACATAAACAAGCCCTAAAAACGTGGTTCTCAGCCTTCCTAATGCAGCGACCATTTAACAGTTCTCGACGTTGTGGCGACCCCCAACCGCAAAAATTATTTTCGTTGCTACTTCATAACTGTAGATAATTTGTGTTTTCCGATGGTCTTAAGCGACCCCTGGAAAAGGGTCGTTAGGGAACCGCTGCAACAAACACTAAGTTTTTCGCATAAAACATTTATAAAATTGAATTCAATCCCTTGTAGAATATTTAATGAAGAATTGCGTTCAAGCTGAGTGAAGCACCGTTGAAGTAAATGATATTGTTGAATATGACCAACTATAAAGTTCATTAAATAATGCCTATTGCATTCTTTGGTTCAAAAATTAATAAAAGACCCGATCTTGTTTTTTTTAAGAAGCATGGTATTATCGTACGATGTGCAAAAAATATTAATGGATTGTTAATTTTTTTTTTTTTGCTAGAACACTGACCCATCTCTTTGTTTACACAAGTTTGATTTGAGCACTGACTCATCCCAATGCTTACAAGCCTCTTTAATATAGTACTGACCCTTTTCTTGCTTCCACAACTTTTGATCATGCTAAATATTTATTCATTACCTCGCGGGCCACAAATTGGGTGCTGGCAGGCCCCATGCGTCCCAAGAGTCGTATATTGTGCTGGCCTGCTCTAGCCCACTTCTTATCCCATACCTAATTATTACATTTAAAATTATATTTTGTTTCATAAAATCATGAAGTTGCGTCAGTCTCTCACACTCAAACTTATGTTTGGCCCACTGCAAAGAGAATCAAATTCTTTTTTTTCAGTTTCGACCACATTTTAAAGAACCAAAGCGCTCTGTGATTCCACGCAATAGTGAGAGAGTCATACAATAATCTAACAATGATGAGAATGTCATATACAATTAACTCACTTTATAAAAGAGTTTCATGATTCCACGCTATAGTGAGAGGATCATACAATAATCTAACAATGATGAGAATGTCAGATACAATTAACGCACTTTATAAAAGAGTTTCATGTCTCATATGCCTTAGATCAACATAGTGTTAACATGTACTTTTTTTTTAATGTGTAGGATTGCACAAATTGTGGAGATTAAGAGTATTTCATTTTTCCTTAAAATTTATTTTTATTCGGTGGCAAGACTCCTGGAATTTAACGTTTTCAAAGACAGTGCCCTTTAAAAGGGAGACAACCTTGAAATGTTTGTTAAAATTGCGTCTTTACAGATTACCTATCTTATTTTAGAGTTCTGAATACGTCTATTAAAACATACTTTAATGTACAACATGAGATGCAGTTGGACATGAGATCAACTAAGGATGAGACCTCACATCTGAAGAAGGTCAACCCGTTATTATATTACCTAAAGAGACGTCGTTCTACTTTTTTGTAGTAGTCTGAAAATTTTTAATTGATGTAACATCCCCTGACCTCAATGCGATACCACTTTGTATGAGATTATGATGAACGTGTAAAAAAAAAACAACAAAAAAAAACAGTGATGTCATGAGATTAAAAATCACGACATAAAACACATACAATACCAACACACATATAAACACACACGAATGTAAAATAAGTCTTTGATTCATCTCGAACAGTTGAAATGATTGTCAATCCATGAACTGAGACCAACTAGAAAATTTTGTATTGCCAGAAGACTGGACAATATAGTGCATTTATATATATATATATGCATTAGCAAGGCTGTGTAGCTGTTTAGATGAGGAGACATTGTTACATAGTCTGCACCAAATGCAACTTTGAAATCAGTAGTAAAAAAAGTGGCGTACATTGTGTAACCCAAATAATAGGATAGACTCACAACTTTAGACTTGTAGATAGACGGATAGCATGACAGATATAATGACATATAACATAGACTCATAGATAAAATGACAGATAAAATGACATATAACATAGACTCGTAGATAGACCGACGACACGGTGAATGAATGAAGCGATATCCAGCAGGATAAATTGTTGGAAGAGTGGATGGGTTGATAAATAAGATAAGATTCTTTTATTGATCCAAAAAAATTGAAATGTTTTTTTTTTATTGCATTATACATTTTCAGCACAAAAATGTTTAGAGGTAGAGAGTGTGAGGGAATGGAGTGGAAAAAAACAACAATGAACACACAAATAACAGTCCATAACTTATTTCACTTCACCTGTACAGCTGTGAATTCTATGTTTCGGATGGTTTGATACTTCAACTGGTCTCACCAGAAACCGATTCTTGCCGTTTTTATACATGAATCTTAAACCGTCATCTGGTTGCTATGTTGCGTTACTAGCTAAACATTGGCTGCAATAACATCAACAGATAACAATGTTGACCACATTTTCAGATTACCAGATTTTACCCAAAACACCCACAGTTATCACGAAATGACTTCGTAGATAAGAATTGGTCGAACCCCGACACTGGAAATGATGTGGGTGGTGGGGGTAGTCAGAAATGACGTTTTTATTTCAAAATCTGTTCAACAAAACCAAAAAATATAAAAAACTCCCACAAAAACCAAGTATTTATAAATGTTGATAACAACTACGAGAATCAGAGACATCTTTCCGAGGCATAACTTGATATTGTAAGGAAACCTTATTTGCTCTCTGCTAACCTTCATCTATATCTGGCATTCACTAAAGAAACAACTCAGGCGATAACATCTGATGATTATAATCTTGTTCTTTATTTGGCTGACACTTCGCTTATACTTTCTCTCATCTCGCAACTCTGACTGCCCTCTTCTCATACCGTCAGAGCTCTCCCTGCTATCTGCTTCTCTGTCCGGCCGCGTCTCTCCCGTCCCGTCCAGAGGTCCCTATTTATAAGTCCCTGGTTCATAGAGTTCCCTTCCCAGGTCTGTACTCGCGCCGCCCCTTTTCCTCAATCGGCGCCAGGTTACCAACCAACCAGTCGTCCCAGGCCCTGGTCAGATGGCCGGTACCACTCCCGGCGCTTGATCCGTCGATCGTGATCCCTGGTCAGATGGCGCCGGCTGTACCTGGTCAGACGGCCGGTAATCCCTGGTCAGACGCCCCCGGCGCCGTCGTGATCCGAACTCTCCACAATCCCCGGCGCCGTCGTGGTCCGAACTCTCCACAATATTGCATTTAACAGACCACACTTTAATAAACCTTTGATGAAGTTTGATCTTCAGTGTAAGCTGTAAATGATGTTCTTTTTAATGCTCTCCGTGGCGATTTCAGCTTCTTTTGTCATAACTTCTGAATGAGGCGGGCATCACTGGAACAGCTTTTCGCTGGTTTACTTCTTATCTGACTGACAGGACTCAGCGTATTGTAGTAAATCAAGTATCTTTCATGAACATATTCCTTAGCTACGTCGTGCCACAAGGATCAGTTTTAGGACCAATTCTGTTCTCCATATACACTAGCCAGCTTGACAGAATTATTGAAAGGCACATTATTTTCCGAAAATTATTTGCGGATGACACAGATCTTTACAAGTGTTTCAAACCTGATCCTTGGAACTGTGCAGCTGCTGTCCAGGCTGTCGAGGAGAGCTGTCTTGTGGTGAAATCATGGATGTAGTCAGAATACTTAAAATAATGACGATAAGAGAGAGACAATAACATGTGGTTCTGGCTCAAATCGTTGCATCTGAGATCACCTTGTCCAACTATTCCTCTTTTTTGGTCGAACGGTGAACTGAATGTCTCATTCTTGGTCGGACGATAAGTGGTATGTCTCTTACCAGGTTTGACGGTGAATTGTCTGCCACATTATTGGTCGGACGTAGAGTGGACTGTATTATTCTTTGTCGGAAGAGGAGTGGTCTGTGTTATTCTTGGTCGGACTGTGAGTGGTCTGTGCCATTCTTGGTCGGACGGTGAGTTGTCTGTCTCATTCCAAGTTGGACGGTCAGCAGTCTGCCACATTTTTGGTCCGACGGTGAGTGGTCTGTGTCATTCTCAATCGGAAAGTGAGTATTCCGTCTTATTCTTGGTCGAAAGGTGAGTTGTCTGTCTCAATCTTGGTTGGACGGTGAGTGGTCTGTATCATTCTTTGTCGGACGGTGAGTGGACTGTGTCATTCTTGTTCAGACGGTAATTTGACTGTCTCATTCTGGGTCGCACGGTGAGTGGTCTGTGTCATTCTTGGTTGGATTGTGAGTGTTATGTCTCTTTCTTGGTCGGACGTTGAGAGGTATTTCTTACTCTTGGTCGGACGGTGAGTGGTCTGTGTCATTTTTGGTCGGATGGAGGGAGGTCCTTCTCATTCTTGGTTGAACGGTTAGTTGATTGTCTCTTTCTAGGTTGGACGGTGAGATGTCTGCCACATTCTTGGTCTGATGTTGAGTGGTTTGTGTCATTCTTGGTCAGAACTTGAGTGATCTGTCTCATTCCTGGTCGCACGGTGTGTGGTCTGTCTCTCTTTTTGTTGGACGATGAGTAGTATGTCTCCTTCTCGGTCGGACTGTAAGTGGTCTGTCTCATTCTTTGTTGAATGATGAATGGTATGTCTCATTCTTGGTTAGACAGTGAGTGGTTTGTCTCTTTCTTGGTTTGACTGTTTGTGGTCTGTCTCATTCTTGGTCAGACGAAGAATGGTCTGTCTCATTCTTGGTTGGACTGTGATTGGACTGTCTCCTTCTTGGTCGGACAGTGTGTGGTCCGTCTCATTCTTGGTCTGACGGTGATTAGTCCGTCTTATTTTTTGTCGGACGATGAGTGGTCCGTCTCATTTTTTATCTGATGGTGAGTTGTCTATCTCTTTCATGATCGGATGGTGAACTGTCTGTCTCATTCTTTTTCGGTCAGTGAGTGTTCCGCCACATTCTTGGTCGGACAGTGAGAAGCCTGTCTCATTCTTGGTTGGACAGTGAGTGGTATGTGTCTATCTTGGTCGGACGGTGTGTGGTCTGTCTTATCCTTGGGAACGTGGTAAGTGGTCTGTCTCACTCTTTGTCGGATGTTGAGTGGTCTGTCTCACTCTTGGTCGGACGGTTAGTGGTCTTTGTCATTCCTCGTCGGATTGTGAGAGGTCTATCGCTTTCTTGGTCGACGGTGAGTGGTCGTGTCATTCTTGTTGGACGGTGAGTCGTCTGTGTCTATCTTGGTTTGGCTATGAGTGGTCTGTGTCATTCTTGGTCTGACGATGAGTGGTCTGTCTCTTTATATGTTGGATGGTAAGATGTCTAAAACATTCCTGGTCGGATGGTGAGTGGTCTGTGTCAATTTTGGTTGGACGGTGAGTTTTATCTCTCATTCTGGTTGGACGGTGAGTTGTTTGTCTCATCCTTGGTTTGACGGTGAGTGGTCTGTCTCATTCTTGATCGGATTGTGAGTGTTCTGTGTCAATCTTGGTTGGACGGTGAGTGGTCTGTCTCATTCTTGATCGGATGGTGAGTGGTCTGTGTCAATCTTGGTTGGACGCTGAGTGGTCTGTCTCATTCTTGATCGGATTGTAATTGGTCAGTCTCATTCTTGGTCAGACCTTGAGTTGTCTATCTCATTCTTGGTCGGAAGGTGAGTTGTCTGTGTTTTTATTTTTTCTGACGGTGAGTGCTCTGTGTCGGTCTTGGTGGGACGTTGAGTGGTATGTCTCATTCTTGGTCGGAAGGTGAGTGGTCTGTGTCATACTTGGTCGGACGGTGAGTGGTCTTTCTTTTAGTTGTTTTGACGTTGATTTGTCTGTATCTGTGTTGGTCGGACGGTAAGTGGTCTGTGTCTATCTTGGTCGGACGGTGAGTGGTCTGTCTCTTTCTTGGTCTGACGGTGAGTGTTCTGTCTTTTTATTTTTTCGGACGGTGATTGCTCTGTGTCCGTCTTGGTGAGCATTGAGTGGTATGTCTCATTCTTGGTAAGACGGTGAGTTGTCTGTCTCATTCTAGGACGAACGGTGAGTTGTCTGTTTATTTCTTGATCGGACGGTAAGTGGTCTGTCTTATTCTTGGTCAGACGGTGAGTAGTCTGTCTCATTCTTGGTCAGACGGTGAGTAGTCTGTCTCATTCTTGGTCAGACGGTGAGTAGTCTGTCTCATTCTTGGTCAGACGGTGAGTAGTCTGTCTCATTCTTGGTCAGACGGTGAGTAGTCTGTCTCATTCTTGGTCAGACGGTGAGTAGTCTGTCTCATTCTTGGTCGGATCTAGAGTTGTCTGTCTCCTTCTTGGTTGATGGTGAACTGTGTCTGTCTCTTCCTTGGTCTGATGGTGAGTGGTCTGTTTATTATTTTTTCGGTCGGTGAGTGGTCTGTGTCCGTCTTAGTGGGACGGTGAGTGGTCTGTGTCGTTCTTTGTATCACGGTGTGTTATCTGTCTTATTCTTGATCAGATGGTGAGTGGTCTGTATCATTCTTCGTCGGACGATACGTGGTCTGTCTAATTGTTCGTCGGACGGTGAGTGGTTTGTGTCATTATTGATCGGACGGTGAATGGTCAGTCCCATTCTTGTTCGGATTGTGATTGGACAGTCTCATTCTTTTTCAGGCGGTGAGTGGTCCGTCCCATTCTTGTTCAGGCGGTGAGTGGTCCGTCTCATTCTTGTTCAGGCGGTGAGTGGTCCGTCTCATTCTTGATCGGTCGGTGAGTGATCTGTCTCATTCTTGGTCGGAAGTCTAGTGGTCTGTGTCATACTTGGTTGAACTGTGAGTGGTATGTCTCATTCTTGGTCAGACAGTGAGTGGTCTGTCTCATTCTAGGATGGACGGTGAGTTGTCTGTTTCTTTCTTGATTGGACGGTAAGTGGTCTGTCTCATTCTTGGTGGGACGGTGAGTGGTCTGTCCCATTCTTGGTCATAATGTGATTGTTCTCTCTCATTCTTGTTCAGACGATGAGTTTTCTGTCCCTTTCATGGTGGACCGTTAACTGTCCGTCTCATTTTTGGTCGGACGGTGAGTGGTCTGTCTCATACTTCGTCGGACAGTGAGTGGTCTGTGTCATACTGGGTTGAACTGTGAATGGTCTGTCTCATTCTTGGTCAGACGGTGAGTGGTCTGTCTTTTTCTTGTTCGGACGGTGATTTGTCTGTCTATGTCTTTGTCGGACGGTAAGTGGTCTGTTTCTTTTTTGCTGGTTGGACGGTTACTGGTCTGTCTTTTTCTTGGTCGGACGGTGAGTGTTCTGCACTGCTAAAAATCTATCGTAAAAGGATCCCCAAAAAACGACAATATATCGTGAACAAGCTGCCAGTAACTTACTGTTTTTACTTGGGAAAAGCGATAGATTAACGCAAAAAGCCCATTGTAATTTAACATTAACATGCTGTTATTTTTCAGATTATCGTTAATGATATTTTCGTTATTTTATCGTTTTTTAAAAATTATCGTAAAATGACGAGCGTAAATTTACGATAGTATAATGTAAATCCCAACTTGTCCTCAATACAGCTCTCACTATTGATATCATGCCATTAAATACATTAAGTAGGTTTTAAAAAAAATACCGTGAAAATATACAATAAAATAAGAATTGTTTTCAAGAAAATTAAAAAAATGTATTCCCATTTGAGGATTGAAAAATGAAATCCAGCCTAAGTCTTCGTCAGTGATTGGACTCCGGAACTTGTAACTTCTTTGGTGAATTTTTTTTGTCTCTCCAATACTTCCATCTCAACTTGTTTGTCCAATAAAGGCTACTGTCATCTCAACTTTTCTGTATAATACTGCTATCTCAACTTGTCTGAACAGTACTCGCATGGCTGCGCTTTGAACATGAAACTGAAGTAGAAAAAAACAAAAAAACAACAGATTATAACACAACAGGCCACATTGCTGTTCAGAGTCATGTTTATGTATAAATAAAAGAGTTTATTTATTACAATTTCACAAGAGTAATAGCTTACAACCTTTTAAGGCAGTAGTTCTCAACCGTCGCAATGATACGACCCTTAATACAGTACGTTGTGCTGTGGTGACTCCCAATTTGAAATGATGTTCAATGCAGCTTCATAAATTTAAATATGTGTTTCCCGATGGACTAACATATTTAGATCAGTAGCGCTACTCCCAAAATCTTCCAATACCAGCTAATGACAGTTTTGCAAATAATTATGATATAGACCTCTACATAATTATTAACAGTGAACCCTGTAAATAATGCATTACACACGTAGCAAAGCAAAATGGTTGCTATTCGGAGGTTAAGCAAATAGTTTTAAAATATTTTGGTTTATAGTGAGTTAGTGCATATGTCACAAGCAGAGCGATTCGAGGTTTATTATATCCAGGTTAGACTGCATGCATAAAGACAACGTATATTGCAGTATGGTCCATTGCCCACCTGGCAACTTTAAAACTTCATGTCACCTGGCCTCGCATACTAGCACTACCCATATTAAATAAGGAAACATTCTTTCAATTGAAAAAAAAAATAATTCGAGCAATAAGGTTACAAACAATTGTTGTATTATATACCAGGGGTTACAGTCAAACAATATTGAGAAATACCTAAGCTAGAAGTTGATCTAAAAGCTAAAAACATTCCACTACCTTACAAAAAGTATACCAACTCTAAAATATTCCGAATGCCATCACATGTAAGGAATCACTTATATACTTAAGAAAATTCACATTTCAAAATAAAAATACATTGTTCTTACCCATTAGAATAAGATTCTATTATTGCATTATAAACAATCTGGATAATAATCCATTTCTCTTTGGCATCAGAACAGGAACTGAAAATTAAAAAAAACAAAAAACAGTATACATTTAAAATATGAAGTAAAGCCAGTCCAGACTTTGTCAATATCAGGTAGGCCTACCAGTTCATCAAATATGGCATATACAATGAACAATCCAAGCCTAAATGATGTTTATTCTAACAACACATATAAATAAGTGGCCCTAAGCATTGAAAAAATCTTATCAAGAGCTAAAAGTTACATAATAGAATTATTATTTCTACATCTACACAATTTACAATAAAACTCATGAAAACCCATTAAGTATGCATACTGTTGAAATTTGTGCACAATTTGTGCTTTTTGCAGGGGAACAAAACTTTAAATTTGTGAGTTATTGCATATGCCAGGATCAGTGCTATTTAAAAGGTCTATTATATCGAGGTTTCACTGTATATATCAAGTAAGACTATGTACGCCAGTTTTACCTAAATTCTTTGGTCCATGCCTAATCACCTTAAAAGGTTAAGTCACACAAAAGGTGTTTCAACTTTATACCACTACTTATTTAATATAAGAAAGCATTTGATTTTTGTTTTTAAAATTTATTTTTAGTTTGCAAAATGTGTTTTTTGTTGGTTTTTTTTTTTCTTCTTTTTATGTTGGGGGGTTTAGTAACAACAGAAAATGCTATGAATAAATACTGAAATTAGATTAGAAGGTGAATTCTGAAGGTTAAAGACATTCACTTATATAAGAGTAAGAATGACAAATGAGTGTGTACAATATCCTCAACATATAATAAGTAATTTTTCAAAAAAAATCCATGATACTTACCCTTTAGAATAAGATTCCATTATTGCGTAATGAACAATCTTGATAAATAATCCACTTCGCTTTGTCATCAGAATAGGAACTGAAATTTTAAAATAACATAAGTTTACATGTAAAACAATCTAGGTTGTAAAACAACCCTAAAATTAGTCAACTTCAGGTACCAGTTCATAAAATAGGGCATGTAAGTATAAGAATATGAAACCATCAGAGTCTAAATGATATCAATTTTAATCACATATAGATCAGTGGCCCAAAGAGTGGAAGAAATCTTTTCAATAACTAGTAGTTACAAAATAGAATGATCTCTACATCTAAACGATTCACACTTAATAAGCCTATTAAAAACTCATGCTGAAAAACTCATGCTGAAAAAATTTAAGTAATATTTTTGCATATTGCAGGTAAGTCCTGGGTGAATTTTCGCAAATGTTAGGATCAGTGCTATTTAAAGGTATGTTATTTCCAAGTTTTACACTATAATGGGACTTACCCCATTAGGAGATTTTTTCTAATTTCGTTGTAAGCTAATCTGCATATGTTCGTGAATATTTGTCCATATTTTGCGGCCCGGTACATGACAGCAAAGTTTACTGTTAATGTGCCCCGTGAGCTTCCCCCATTCTCATAACCATAACGTGTTGGTTTCAGTCGAATCTCACGGACTAGTATAATTCTTATTTTTATCTATGTTTGTATAGATTTGGGCGTTGATTATAATTGTAAAAACCGTTTTAAAATTGAACTAAAGTTTTATTTGATAGCATTTTATGAGACAAACATGGTCAAAAGAAGTTTTAAGAAAAGTTGAAAAAGTCAATTATTGGTTAATATATACACATAATTGTGTCATTCGTAGCAATCTGACACACTATCAAAAATCCCCATTTAAATTTCCCCTACTGTTAACGAGTAAGGAAAATTCCGAGCATGTCAGCTTGGTTCTGTCTTCAAAATGTGGTTAGTAAAAAGGCCTTTTCTACAAGATAAAAATCAAAATTCGTTCTCCCTACAATAGCGTCTTCCTTCGCATCAATAATTCATAAGTATTGTCTCCCCCTGCCTACTATCTGAACACATTCTAGCATCTAAAGCATGCATGGAGGAGACTGGAGTTGTTTTTCCTTTACTAAGTGATCCCAAATTGCTCATGGATTTGGCTTTTCTTGTTGACATTACACATGAGATGAATGTACTCAACAAGAAGTAACAGAACCAGGGGCAAAGTGTCATGGCATTCTGCTCCAAATTTGTGTTATGATTCTTAGAAACCTCTGCCATTTCCCAAAATGAAAATTACACATGGATTCGAGAACATAATTCAGTAGTGTCTATAAAGATGTCATTGCAAAACTATAGGAACAATTTGTTGACATTTTTTTAAACACACAGAGCCACTTTTCCACTTTTAGCTGATCCTTTGTCCTTTAATGAGGAAGATGCCCACCACCCAGCCAAAAACTTGCGCTTAAAATGGAGCTGATTGATCTTCAGTGTAATTCTAAGTTCAGGGATTGAATGGAGAAACAGACACGCATGAACAATTTATTACATCATTGCCCTCCCCCTTCACTGAGATCTACAAGTTGCTCAAGTGGATTATGCACCTTTTATGAAGTACCTATCTGTGTGAAAAGCTATTTTTCCAATATGGAATTTAACAAGTCAAAGTTCAGGGCCTAACTTGCTGATGAGCATCTTCAAACTGTTCTGAGGGTCTTAGTTGATTCCTCACACAAACCAAATGTTGCTCAGCTGTGTAAGAAGAAGCCTAGCTCTTGAGAACACTTAATGATTTTGTTTGTTAATGATAAAGCTGGAGCAGATTGTAACATTTGTACTTTATTGAATTTTTTTATCCCCCCTTTTTTTACTTGATGTGGCCAAGTCTCACTCAGACTCTACATTTTGCGGCCCCCGGAATTTTTGAGTTTGAGACCCTTGCCTCAGACAGAGTGCCAAGTTGTTATCTCATACAATGGCTACCTTTCAAAGTCAAAAGAAAAGTCAGATCACCACAGTGTGCGTGTCCCTGACTATAGAAATGGCTTCGAAATAGGAAAAAAAGGGGAGGGGGGAGTGTATGGGAGTCGACAAAAAAGACGCAACAAGTAGAACCAACTGAACCAAGACAAACATGTCTGTGTCCGGAGACAAGGGGAACTACCTTCTGACGAAGATCGGTCGGTGGGTGTGTGTCCAGAGACAAGGGGGGACAACCTTCTGACGAAGATCGGTCGGTGGGGGTGTGTCCGGAGACAAGGGGGAACAACCTTCTGACGACGCTAGGTCGGTGGGGTTGTGTCCCGAGACAATCAAAAGTCGGATTTTACTTTTCCATAAATATTTATATAACAAAATTTCATGATTTACGGAGCTTTATTATCCTTATACTGTCATTCTGTCCTCTAGGGCTCTGTAGTTTAGGGCACTGTATGCCAGGTGTCTTTAAGTTTGGTAATCTGTTTGCTCGGGCTCTATATTTTAGGGCTCTATACGTTAGGGCTCTGTGTGATCGGGCTCTGTACGCCAGCCTAGACGGGATGCTGCATAAGCAACATATCCTTCGTGAAAGCTTCATATTTCATTCGCAATGACATAAATTAAAAAATACCCATCCCTTTACTAAAGCTCAACACCTGAGTTTATTTTCAGGTGACCCCAACAGGGCAGATAACAAGTTAGAAATTTAGAATAAGCTATAAAAACAGATGATTGGTTAATGCCCTTTAATTTAAAACACAAAAAAAAAAAACACACAAAAAAAAAACAACAAAAAACAAAAATGGTCACTTATTTATGTAAAACAAGTTAAAAATTTAGAAAAAGATAAAAAAAAAGATGATTGGTTAATGCCCTTTAATTAAAAAAAAAAAAAAAAAAAAACACACAAAAAAAAAACAACAAAAAACAAAAATGGTCACTTATTTATGTTATTTACAAAACAGACCATAACAAATCTTTCTATCGCGAGAAGATTTTCTTGAGAATCTCTGCATTACAGGTTACAAACGCTAATATGCTTGCATGAGCCCAAGATCTATAAAACTTATCTAATATCGTGGCAAAGAATAGCTCGCTCGTTAATATCATCAATTGAGTGGGTCTCACAATTTTGCAGTCATCCCAACGTGACTAATGCCTCCCCCCCTACACGTTTCCATATCACCACACTCTGTTCCAGAATATAAATTTGGCTTTCGCCGCACAGACACCGGTTAGGAAAACATCGTCCAGCCACAGCGGCTCTAGCCTGACCGCAAACTGGTACAGCATCGACACCTTGCTGATTGGTTGGTCCAGATGTCCCCTGAAGACAAACGGTGGAAAAGGGCTTTGTGGATACTCCGCCTTGGATTATAAAATATTTGCTATTACGAACGCGGCTCGTTTCCCACCCCTCTTTCCTGTCGCCGAGGATGAAGTCCTTGTGCTTCCTGCGTGTACTCTCCAAAACAGAACGCACCTTGGCCACGTTGATCCGGGCGTCATCGTCCTTCTGAATAACGTAGGTTGTCTGGCGGCAGAGCGTGCTGGCCCACCTCAGCATGGAGATTGTCGAGTATGAGCGTTCATTAGTAATTGTTGCGACTCAATATTATGTTCATTAGTTGTTGAACGCTTTTCCCACGCTTGAGTATTATAGTTAGTGAACGCTCTTTCCGCCATTGTCTCTATGACGTATTTTTATGCTGATGCGTGACGTAGTCTATGCAGTATCGTGACGTATGTTTTAGTCGTGCGGCAGTCTTGAGTGGAACTTTGGAGTGATAGGATGTGTATTATTTAGGTCTGATAGCGAGCTGCGCTATATTCAAGTGTATGTGTATTATATTTACTTAGATATTAAAGTTATAGTTATTATGAAAAGGAGTTGAGTTTGTTCAATGATAGTGAGAATAGTACGACGCTTCAACGTGTGAAAAGAACTGATGAATGTCATCAATCCAAGAAGACAGTAGGAGTTGACAGAGATTGCCTGCAGGAGGATGTTTCTGTACACATTTTTGAAATCCAGCTGGACGATATCCCCCCGTGGGTTAGAGACTACTCGAGGACGCGAGTTCACGTTTTCTCCGAATCATTGCTGCTCGCGGCCGGCATCCCCAGAAAGAACAGCATATTGGCGTTGTTCCCCTCCACCTTGACGTATTTGGCCGTGTTGCTTTGTCTGACCATCGCCGGTTTTTATAATTTTCAGGCCGGACTGGATCACGAACAGTAGCTGCGTTTTGCCATGTCACACGTGTGGTTGAAGTTCAGTATGTATCGGAACGTGAAATTGTTAATGGTGGGTTGGGATAAAAAGGAAATGACGTCATCTTGGCGCTGCATTTCGTCTCTGATTTCCCTCCCCTTCAGCTCCTGTTTTAGTTCTTTTTTCAGATCATGTTCAGATGAGTCGGTGGATGTTGATTTATTTTAGGGTCTCCACGACGCAGTTCAAAAGCGTTATGAGGACCAGAGAATTCGTTGCGTTAGGCGGGACGTGGGCACCATCCATGGCGTTTATCACCATCGACATGTCCTCGAGCTTGACGCTGAGTCAGGATCAAGGCCATGCCGGCCCCACGCCTGAACAACATTATTATGGGATTAGCGAGTACGGAGAAGGAAAGGAAAGATGTGAAAATAAGTCTAAGTTTGTGCCTTGACATTGGTGTTATGACCTTGGACTTGTTTGTATCTGCGAATTAGATCATTTAAGATAACAGTTATAAATTTAAACTACTACATTCTTCAAAAATCTATGCCCCCCTTTTTTCTCCGTCGGTTAATTTTAAAGACCTATGCGCACTGTATTCTCATGCTAAACATCTCAACGATCTATTATCACTGTACTCTCCAGCTCAACATCTTAAAGATCTTTGCCCACTGTATTCTCAGACTAAACATCTCAACGGTCTGTTATCACTGTACTCTCCAGCTAAACATCTTAAAGATATTTGCCCACTGTATTCTCAGATTAAACATCTCAAACGTCTACGACAATAATTGTATTCTCCGGCTAAACATGTCCAAGATCTATGACCACTCTATAATCAGGCTAAACATCTCAAAGATCTATGCCCAATGTATTCTCAGGCTAAACATCTCAAAGGTATATGACCACTTTATTCTCCGGCTAAACATCTCAAAGATCTTTGACTAATCTATTATCAGGTTAAACATCTCAAAGATTTATGACCACTGTCGTCTCTGTCTAATACAATGTATAATAAAAACTTAGATTCACATTGGCATGGCATATTGAGTTACTAGAGCACAGATGCCTAGCCCACGCGACGGGACCTCTAATTGTGCTGCGAAGAGGTCTCTGTGTGGGGTCACCGTCTGAAATAATATACTAAGATAAATATTCCTTTTTGAAATAGATATTTTTTAAAAAATGTGCTATATTGTTTGTGTTACAGTTTCAATCATGTCATCAAATATGTCATACGTAGCAAAGTGATGCCTTTGACAATTTATAGGCATTTTGCACAAAACTTGTGGTATGATTCATAGAGAAACCTCTGCCATTTCCCAACATGCAAAGTACTCATGGAGTCTAGCACACCCTCCTGATGACATTGCAAAGCTACAGGAAGACTTTGATCACATGTTTTTAGACTTCCAAACAAAAACAGCCAATTATCAAATTTTTGCTGACCATTTCTCCCCCCGCCCCCCTCCACTTACTTGACCATTTCTCTCCCCGCCCCCTCCACCCTCACCCACCTGACCATCTCTCCCCCGCCCCCTCCACTCACTTGCCCATTTCTCCCCCGCCCCCCTCCACTTACTTGACCATTTCTCCTTCAATTTGGAAGATGCATCACCCGCCCCCCCCCACTTACTTGCGCTTCAAATGGAGCTGATGGATCTTCAATGCAATTCTATGTTCAGGGAGGTGAATAGAAGTGAATAGAAAAAACAGACAATCATGGACAATTTATGCCCTCCACATTGCATGGTATTTCCAGGTTGTGCAAGTGGATCATATGTCTTTTTTGGGAGAACCTATATGTATGAAAAGCTATTTTCTACTTTAAAAAGTCACATTTCAGGGCAAAACTTACTGACTAACATCTTCAATCTATACTGAGGGTCTCAGTTGCTTCCTCGCTCAAGCCAAAGCTGCTCAGCTGTGTAAAAAGAAGCACTGCCAGATCTCTGGCAACAATGATTAGAGGAAGAAAGCGAAGCCTAGTTCTTGACAACCCATAATTTTATTTATTTTTTTATTAATAAAGGTTAAGCAGATTGTAACAGTTGTACTTTATTGGCTTGGTAATCGCTTTTTCGTATAATACTTGATGTGGCTCAGTCTCACTAAGACTAACTTCTTCGGCCCCCGGATGATTTGAGTTTGAGACCCCTGTATTAGAGATTGCTCTTGGCACGACTAAGACCTGATGCGAAAAATGAAATTGGCTTTCCAGAAAGCCAAGTGGGGTGGGTGAGAGAAGGAACCGGAGACCAAGCTCAGTTTCATAGATGTCGAGTCGATCGATATTGATGCCGCCTTTGAGAGCTTTAATGGAACAATTCGCTGGAAAAACGATCCCTAGAACCAATGGGAAGCAAAAATACAGAGCCTACTGCAACCGAGAACTGAAAGAACTTATTAAGCGAAAAGAAAAAGCCCGAAAATAGGCCGCAAAAAAAGATAACACCTGCTGCTGGTGCACTACACCCGACTTACGGCAAAAATTTGGTTAGCTGTCGGAAAAGCTAAGACAATTTTAAATTGATAATTGCATGTGAAAAGCTCTATCTCAAGGACGGCCGGACAGTGTCGATCCTACTCGGAAATCTCACTTGCGTGGGAAAGGTGAGAAACCCATAATCAATCCAGACCGACAAAAGCGTCGAGGCAAGCAATGCAAAAAAGAGCAACGGCGCTCAACAAACACGTTGCCGAAGTGAACAAGAAGACCAGAGAGACAGACGTATAGCGCAACATCCGACGTTTTAAAAAAATGGGGAGCTCACACCCAACATATTTGGCCTAAAGAAGGGCTTTTTACTTTCTTCATTAAAATGGAAAGATTGCACGACGCACTAAACAGGGTTAAATAATCCAAACTACCAGGTCCCGATTGGGTTAAAAAGAGATGTTTACTCACTTGGGTAAACAGGGGAGAGAGATGATGCTGGCTATCATAAACCAAACCTGGACTACACGCCTTTGCCGAAGAAGTGGTTAAAATACATAGTTAGCTCAATACCAAAGGATGGTAAACAGGGCCATTTATCAAACAGCTATCGACCAAAACCGCTTAAATAATGTGTGGGGAAGAAAGCCTAAAAAATGGTAAATGGGCGAATCTACTGGACTTCAGAAAAGAATAAGTGCTTACCATCAACGCAATGTGGGCTACGAAAGGATTGCCAACCCAAGCACCAGGTCATTCGCCTTGTCAAGTCGGTGACAAACGACCCCCAAAAGAAAAATCCCACAATGTCAGTTTTCTTTTACCTCAAGCAGGCGTATGACCGAGAATGGCAAATGGGCCTAATGTACACAGTGCAGAAACCGGAAATCTCTGGAAACTTGTCCGCATGAGTGGAAACTTTACAAAACGACAGAATCATTTCCACACGGGTTGGCAGCAGTTTATCAGACCAGCTGTCCTAGAGGACGGTCTCACGCAAGGTTCCGCTCTCAGCTGCACCCTGTTTCTTGCTTATGTGTACGACCTGCAAGAGGAATTAGACTCCGAGAACCCGATGTTCGCTTACGATTTAGTGATTTGTAGCTCAGGAAAGGATATCAAAACCTTGCATATTTGTCTGCAAGACGACATAGACAGAAAATAAGCATACGTGAGGCGGTTGTCAACACTGACAAGACGGTCTACTCAAGGTTCACTAATGGAAGGAATGCACAAAATGTGGGACAAAATTAACCAACATTGGTAGAGAGTCGCAATGGGATCGGACACCACTGCACTTGGGCGTGAAGTTGGATCAGAAAACCCAGCATCAAAACCACAAAACGCGAACTATGCGCGAAGACTTCACAGAAATTGGGCCTGGTGAAAAAGCTAGCGTGCACCGATAGGGCATATACACAAGACCGCTAAGGTCCCTTTACCTCAGCAGTGTAGGTGGGGACATGGACTACAGACTGCCCGTCCGGTCATTCGCGAGCCACAAGACTGTAGAGGACCTGCACCGCATCCAAATCCGAGCTCTTAGGTTTATTTGCGGGCGATCCGCACTACACACTCGGCGGCGGTGGAAGTTTTGGCAGACGTCGAACCACTCAAAATCAAGCGGGAAACGGCAGTCCTAACGACGGTTGAACGCTACTGACGAATGGACAGGCGATCCGCAACACACACTCGGTGGCTGTGGAAGTTTTGGCAGACGTCGAACCACTCAAAATCAAGCGGGAAACGGCAGTCCTAAGGACGGTTAAACGCTACTGACGAATGGACAGGCAAGAAACTTTCTATCAATTAAAGGATCAATGGGTAAAAAGAACCAGATTAAAGACAGGCAAGAACCTTTCTATCAATTACAGGATCAATGGGTAACAGGACTTGATATTACCCTTAAAAAGGGAGAACGTGATAGTGATCCCAGCCTTAACCGACATGAAATACGCCTTGGCATGACATCCGCACAAGTCGCAAAATCCAATCCTGAGCAAGAACTACAAGAGACAGTACAAAGAACGATTAATGCTAACCTGGACAACCAGGTTAAAGTTTTTGCAGACGGCTCATACTTCGCAAGTGAAGAACGCAGTGGCTACGGTGACCTCATCCAGTAACAGAAAGATATAGCTCCACAGAGGAGCGATCTGGCCCCAGTGGGAAAAATAGAATGAGCCTCGATGCGGAGATCGAAGCCATACTTGTTGCTCTCAAGTAAGTCCACCAATCCCTAGCAAAAGCACGGCTTTAAAAAAACAAACAAATTAGGAACAAGTGGATTGACCGTTGGGCCGCATGTGAAACCGCCCGACAGCTGAGTCAAACAATGCCCCCGTCGAGCAAGAGCGACCCCTGGTATGACCTGAAGAGAGGAGAACTTAGCCTCATCACCCAAATGAGAACAGGACATGGCGCGAATCGCAGTTACCTGCACAAGATTGATGATCAAAGCGAGCCATAATGCCTATTTTACGAGCACGGAGATGAAATGGAATGATGGATGGGTGCGGAGGAAAGAGACCCTGAAGCCTGCATTGAGGAAATGTTTTAGGGTGGTGCCTAGCAGATGAGGCAAGTCACCAAATCGATAGCTAGGTCTTTAAAAGACAAAGTCTCACCCCATTAGAGTATTAATAATTATTAGTCCATTACTTGAATAGAAAAGAGCAAGTAATAGAGGACCTCAGTGCATTCCTTGAATAGAATAGAGCGGGGAATAGAGGACCTCAGTGCATTACTTGAGTAGAATAGAGCGGGGAATAGAGGACCTCAGTGCATTACTTGAATAGAATAGAACAGGGAATACAGGACTTCAGTGCATTACTTAAATAGAATAGAGCTGGGAATAGAGGACCAAAGTGCATTACTTGAATAGAATAGAGCGGGGAATTGAGGACCTCAGTGCATTACTTGAATAGAATAGAGCAGGGAATAGAGGACCTCAGTGCATTACTTGAATAGAATAGAGCGGTGAATAGAGGACATCAGTGCATTACTTGAATAGAATAAAGCAGGGAATAGAGGACCACAGTGCATTACTTGAATAGAATAGAGCAGGGAATAGATGACCTCAGTGCATCACTTGAATAGAATAGAGCGGGTAATAGAGGACATCAGTGCATTACTTGAATAGAATTCTAATCGGCATCCTTCCATCTCGTTAGACGATGGTGCATCACCGTTGGGTTGGGTTGCATTTTCTTGAATGGATGTGCAGTCCTATCCTTGAGTGACAGTCTTTACCACAGTTTTTACACACGAGTTCCGTGCTTCCAAATGTTTTGGCCTTTCTCCTAGCTCTTCTGTCTGCAGCCTCTTCCGTTCTTCGCTCCTCGGCTACAATGACGCCCTCTTTGACAACTGTGCACCACGTAGATCGGTCTTTTGCCTTATACTCCCATTCACTTGTATGTATTTTGGCTGCTTTCATGTCCCTTTGACAGACATCTTTAAATCGCAGACGTGGGCGACCTGTTTTCCTCTTTCCAGAAGCAAGTTCACCATATAGGAGGTCTTTCGGAATGTGGCCGGGACTCATTCTTTTAACATGACCTAGCCATCTCAGGCGTCTTTCACTAAGGATTGTGAACATGCTTTGGGTATTCGCACGCATTAGGACCTCACTATTAGTCACTTTTTCTTGCCATTTAATACCAAGTTGCGACGCAGGCATCTCATATGGAAGCTATTAAGCTTGCGCTCTTGGGATGTATAGGTGGTCCATGTCTCGCTCCCGTATAGTAGTGTACTGATGACACAAGCTCGATAGACGCACAGTTTGGTTTTCTCCGTTAGCTTGGTGTATTGCCAGACCAGTTTATTTAGTTTAGCCATTGTGGCAGCTGCCTTGCCGATTCTTCTGTTAATTTCTTCTTCAATGGACAGTATATTGGAGACCTAGGACCCCAAGTAGGTGAAGCTGTCCACAACCTCCAAGTTTTCATTATCGATTTTTATGTTAGATGGAGGTCGAGTGTCTTGGGCCATGATGTTTGTCTTTTTCAAGCTGATTTGCAGACCAAATTGTTTGCAGGCATTGAAGAAGCTTGACACGAGTTGTTGCAAACCAATTTCTGTGTGTGCTGTTAGTGCCGCATCATCCAAAAATAGTAGCTCGCGAATTAGGACATCTGTCGTTTTGGTCTTGGCTCGGAGGCGGGCAGTGTTGAAAAGTCCTCCATCAGCTCTGGTGTGTAACCAGATTTCCTAACTTATATCCTTGAATGCGTATCGAATTAGTACAGAGAAGAATATTGTGAACAGTGTTGGTGCGAGTACAAAACCTTGTTTAACTCCGCATCTGACTGGAAAGGCTTCTGACTTGGCTCCATCGAACTGCACTGTACCCTGCATATTTTCATGGAACTCTCTGATGATGGCAAGTAGGTGAGGGGGACAGCCGATTTTTGCCAGTATTTTAAATAGCCCGTTGCGATTGACGTAATCAAAGGCTTTTGTAAGGTCCACAAAGGCAATGCACAGTGGCATCTGCTGCTCTCTGCATTTTTCCTGGAGCTGTCGTTTGGAGAACACCATGTCTATGGTAGACCGCCCAGACCAGAAACCGCACTGAGATTCTGGATAGACACAGGATGCTAGACTCTGTAAACGGGTTAGTATGACACGGGCAAAGGCCTTTCCTAAAATACTGTAAGGGACCTTGCTTACTCTCTGACAAACTTCATCTAGATCTGGTACTCAATAAGGAAACAACTCCGGTGATACATTTGATGAGTAAACTCGTGTTCTTTATTGGCTCTGTCACTTGCTTACACTTTCATTCATCTCACAGCTCTGACTTCTCCCTGCTATCTAGTTCTCAGTCCGGCCGCTTTCCCTTTTCTAACCATCCGCCCGCGCTCTCTCATACCATCCAGAGATCCCTATTTATAGGTCCCTGGGTCTGTACTTGCGCCGCCCCTTTTCTCAATTTCCGCCATGGTCTAGACGCCCCAGGTAAATGCCCTGGTCAGATGGATGGTCGTGTCTGGGTGTCAGACGGATTACGTCAGGCGCCGTCGTGGTCCGAGTCCGACAAGCTTGGTCCGAACTCTCCACAATACTAAGGAGGGAAATGCCGCGATAATTATTGCAATCACTCCTATCACCTTTGTTTTTATATAGTGTCACTATATTTGTATCCTTTAGGTCGTGGAGGATGTATCCCTGTTCCCAGCAGAGGGACAGAATCTCGTGCAATGGTTGGAGTAAAGCTATCTTACCACTCTTTAGAGCCTCTGGTGGTATTCCATCATCTCCAGGCGCAATTCCACAAGCTAGGCTATCAATAGCTTTGCTCAGCTCTTCCTGTGAGGGCACGACATCAAGTTCTTCCATGAGTGGAATATCTGGTAAGACATCTAGAGCGGTGCTGGAGACTGTGGTAACTGTTAAATACAATTCTAGATAATGCTCAACCCAGCGTTTTAGCTGTGCTGCCCGGTCTTGGATAATTTCTCAATTTTTGGACTTTAGAGGAGCAACTTTGGACGTCAAGGGGCCAGTTGCCTTTTGATGTTTTCGTATATTGCTTTTGCATCGCCCATATCTGCAGCTGACTGTATGCTGCAACAGAGGTTAAGCCAGTAGGTATTGGCGCAATTACGTGCAACATTTTGGGCAGTGACTTGGCTGTTTTTAAGGCATGAAACCTGTCGGGTGTAGGCTTTTCCTTGTAAGCCGTAAGAGCTTTCCTTTTGGCTTCGATGACAGGTTTCATCTCGTCTCAATGTTCATCAAACCAGTCCGTGTTTTTTCTGAGAGTTTTTGCCAAAGGCCTGTATAGCGGATGTATCGATTGTGTCTCTGAGATGCGTCCATTTCGAGTCAATGGGGACGCATGGGGACATCCTTGAGATACCTTCCTTCACCTTGTCTGTGAACAACTGCGTTAGCGCAGGGTATTTCATGCAGAAGGTATTGATACGTGTACATCCCTTTTTCTTGGAGTGGTACGAGTTTTTCCTCTTTATTCTTACCTTGCTGGCGACAAGGGAGTGATCCGTGTCACAGTCGGCACTGTGATAGCTGCGAGTGAGTAGGATGCTAGCTAGTTGTGCACGCCTGGTGATGATGAGATCCAGCTGGTGCCATTGGCGGGATCGAGGGTGTCTCCAACACACTTGATGTATATCCTTGAATAGAATAGAGCAGGGAATAGAGGACCTCAGTGCATTACTTGAATAGAATAGAGCGGGGAATAGAGGACCTCAGTGCATTACTTGAATAGAATAGAGCGAAGAATAGAGGACCTCAGTGCATTACGTGAATAGAATATAGCGGGGAATAGAGGACCTCAGTGCATTACTTGAATAGAGTAGAGCGGGGAATAGAGGACCTCATTGCATTACTTGAATAGAATAAAGCAGGGAATAGAGGACCACAGTGCATTATTTGAATAGAATAGAGCAGGGAATAGAGGACCTCAGTGCATTACTTGAATAGATTAGAGCGGGGAATAGAGGACCTCAGTGCATTACTTGAATAGAATAGAGCAGGGAATAAAGGAACTCAGTGCATTACTTGAATAGAATAGAGCAGGGAATAGAGGACCTCAGTGCATTAATTGAATAGATAGAGCAGGGAATAGATGACCTCAGTGCATCACTTGCATAGATTAGAGCGGGTAATAGATGACCTCAGTGCATTACTTGAATAGAATAGAGCGGGGAATAGATGACCTCAGTGCATTACTTGAATAGATTAGAGCGGGTAATAGAGGACCTCAGTGCATTACTTGAATAGAGTAGAGCGGGGAATAGAGGACCTCAGTACATTACTTGAATAGAATAGAGCAGGGAATAGAGGACCTCAGTGCATTACTTGAACAGAATAGAGTGGTGAATAGATGACCTCAGTGCATCACTTGAATAGAATAGAGCGGGTAATAGAGGACCTTAGTGCATTACTTGAATAGAATAGAGCAGGGAATAAAGGACCTCAGTGCATTACTTTAATAGATTAAAGAGAACAATACGACAGAATACATGTAACTCACTGTTTTTTGACCCAAAGTCTGGCCGACTGTTGAATGCTTGGTTCGGCTGCTGGCCGAAGGCTGGTTCCGCCATCTTTCGAATGATTGGTTCGGGGGCCTGTTAAATGCTTGTTCCGGTCAAAGATGGCAAGCTTGGTCCAGCCGCCTGTCGAATGCTTGGTCTGGCCGCCTGTCAAATGCTTGGTCCTGTCGACTGTTGAATTGTTGGTCCTGTAACCTGTTGATTGGTTGGTCAGGCCACCTGTCGAATGCTTGTTCCAGCCGCCTGTTGAATGCTTGGTCCGGCCGCCTTGTTCCTGTCGTAGGTGGCATGCTTGGTTCAGTCGCCTGTCAAATGCTCGTTCTGGTCGCCTGTCGAATGATTGTTCCCGCCGCGTGTCGAATGATTGGTGCCACCTGTCTAATATGTTGTCTGGCGGCCTGTCAAATGATTGGTCCGGCCCAATGTCAAATGCTCGGTCTGGCTGCCTGTCAATTGATTGGTTTGGCCTTCAGTCAAATGCTTGGTCTGGCCGGCTGTCGAATGATTGGTCCGGTCGACTTTCAAATACTCGTTCTGGCCGCTTGTCGATTGCTTGGACTGGCCGCCTGTTAAACAATTGGTCTAGCCTCCTGTCAAATGATTGGTCCGGCCACCTGTCGTTTCCTTGGACTGGCCAACTGCTAAATGATTGGGCTGGCCGCCTATCAAATGATTGGTCCGGCCCCCTGTCGATTGCTTGGATCGGCCGCCTGTCGAATGAGTGGTCTGGCCGCCTGGCATATGATTGATCCGGCCGCCTGTCGTATGATTAATCTGGCGCGAGTCAAAGTATTGGTCTGGCCCCCTGTCGATTGCTTGGACCGGCCTGCCTGTCTTACATGTAAAAAATATAACACCTAAATGAATCTTGACCAAAAAATCGATAACAGCAGACAGACTCAAACGCGAGTCATGTTCGAATCACTTCTAAGCTGTCATTAATTTAAACTAGCTACCGTCAACAATTTNGTGTGGCTGCCAGTCAAAAGCTTGGTCTTGCCGCCTGTCGAATGATTGGTCCGGTCGACTTTCAAATACTCGTTCTGGCCGCTTGTCGATTGCTTGGACTGGCCGCCTGTTAAACAATTGGTCTAGCCTCCTGTCAAATGATTGGTCCGG
Source organism: Lymnaea stagnalis (assembly GCA_964033795.1). Lineage (NCBI taxonomy): Eukaryota > Metazoa > Mollusca > Gastropoda > Lymnaeidae > Lymnaea > Lymnaea stagnalis. The sequence continues at coordinate 41,965 of CAXITT010000252.1, read as the reverse complement.
CCACCTGTCGTTTCCTTGGACTGGCCAACTGCTAAATGATTGGGCTGGCCGCCTATCAAATGATTGGTCCGGCCCCCTGTCGATTGCTTGGATCGGCCGCCTGTCGAATGAGTGGTCTGGCCGCCTGGCATATGATTGATCCGGCCGCCTGTCGTATGATTAATCTGGCGCGAGTCAAAGTATTGGTCTGGCCCCCTGTCGATTGCTTGGACCGGCCTGCCTGTCTTACATGTAAAAAATATAACACCTAAATGAATCTTGACCAAAAAATCGATAACAGCAGACAGACTCAAACGCGAGTCATGTTCGAATCACTTCTAAGCTGTCATTAATTTAAACTAGCTACCGTCAACAATTTAGAAGAGCTTTAACTGATAATCAATGTTTGCAACAGCTTCATTCTTTATGTTAACTGTACTATACATTTATATATATAAAGTCCAGTTTGTTAGGATAACGTGAGAGAGAGACAGAGAGGTGAGGAATAATTGAGGGGGAGATATTGGCGAGAGGAGGATTGAGAAAGACAGGGGATTGAGAAGGTCAAGGAGGCGGAGGGAAGGACAGAGAGAACGAGAAAGATAGACAGAGAATGAATGAGAAATAAGGAGAGAGAAAATGATGGATTTTGAGAGAGATTGTGAGAAGGTAAGAATGAGAGAGTAAGAGACACAATTAAAGAAAGAGAGTGACAAAAATAACATAAGATGGGAAGTGAGTGGGAGAATAAAAAACAGAGTGAAAGACATTTAGATAAAGATTTAGAGGAAGGGGCAAAGTGAGAGAGCTGAGAGAAACTGAGGAGAGNGAGTAAGAGACACAATTAAAGAAAGAGAGTGACAAAAATAACATAAGATGGGAAGTGAGTGGGAGAATAAAAAACAGAGTGAAAGACATTTAGATAAAGATTTAGAGGAAGGGGCAAAGTGAGAGAGCTGAGAGAAACTGAGGAGAGGAGTGTGAGAGAAAGAGTTAGAAAGTGTGAGAGCATGGTGAGTTAGATAGAGTTAGAGAGGAGTAAGAGAGAGAAAATTACATATAAAGAGAGTGGGTCGAAAGAGACGATGTGACAGATTGTGAGAGAAACATTGAAAGAGCAAGTGAAAAAGAGGCTAAGAGAGAAAGTTGGATATTTAGAGTTGAGGCTTTAGAGAGAAATAGAGACAAAGAGAGAATGGGAGAGCCATTGAGTGAGATTGAGACACAGGGAAGGAGAGTGAACTAGAGATAGTGAGTTAGGGAGAAAGAGGGAGAGCGTGACAATAAAAAAATTAGAGAGCCATTGATAGATAGTAAGACACAGGGAAGAAAAGTAAGCTAGAGAGAGAGAGCAACGAGAGAGTGAATGAAAGACAGGAGAGAGTGACAAGGAGAGAGAATCATTGAGAAAGATTAAGGCACCGAGAAGTAGAGTGAACTCGAGAGGGAAAGAGTCAGCGAGAAAGTAAAAGAGAGAGGGAGAGAAAAATGAATACACCTGTCTTGATCACATTACGGCACTTGATCACATACACCGCCCTTGATCACATACACCGCACTTGATCACTTACACCGCACTTTATCACATGGTGCACACCATTGATCACATACACCGCCTTTGATCACATACATCGGCCTTGATCACATACACCACACTTGATCACATACACCGATCTTGATCACAAAAACCGCCAATTATCACATACACCGCACTTGATCACATACACCGCCCTTGATCACATACACCGCCCTTGGTCACCTACTCCCACCTGTCAATTACAACGCCAATATTGTATGTCACATGATAAAATCAGAAGACGCCGACATTTTTTATAAGTCAGGCGCATTATTTTAACTGATTCTTCTGAACTGAAATTGAGGATTCCACAAGAAAAATAATGAGTTCTCCCTAATGAGCCTAATGACCAAGTCTGTTTAGTTCTGTTATTAACAATGACCACACCCTCAAACCCGACTTGGGTAACTTGTACCATCATTTGGAACGACAAATGTTGTTAACGTTACGACCATCGACATTACACAGATTGTGGTCTTAACCAGCTGTTCTTAACCTGTGCGTCGCGACCTTTTTTGGTGTCGAACGAACGATTTCTAGCGATCACGTAAGATCATCGGAAAACAAATCTACTCTACAGTTATAGCAACGTAAATAGTTATGTGGATGGCGGTCGTCACCACATGTGGAACTGTACTACAGGGTTGCGGCTTTACAAAAGTTGAGAACCACTGGTCTAAAACAGAGAGACGGGCAGACCACGTCGGAAAGTCCCAGTAGATATATGAAGTGCGACCATGGAAAGTGCGTTGTTCGGTGCAGAGAATACAAATAGTAGTAATGACGTGAATGACGTTTAAATATCTTTAGACCCATGTACTTTATGTTGTTTTGCTTTTTAATTGAAATAAAAAAACAAGAAGAGGTGGGGTGCAGCTGGCAATCTGCCCCGGAAAGCATTTTTTGTAGGGTTGTATTTTTGGTTCATTCCACGCGCTAGATCCAGCTGATGTTTGATTTCTCTTCTCTTATTGGTACGACTAGATCCAGCTGATGTTTGATGTCTCTTCTCTTATTGGTACGACTAGATCCAGCTGATGTTTGATGTCTCTTCTCTTATTGGTACGACTAGATCCAGCTGATGTTTGATGTCTCTTCTCTTATTGGTACGACTAGATCCAGCTGATGTTTGATGTCTCTTCTCTTATTGGTACGACTAGATCCAGCTGATGTTTGATGTCTCTTCTCTTATTGGTACGACTAGATCCAGCTGATGTTTGATGTCTCTTCTCTTATTGGTACGACTAGATCCAGCTGATGTTTGATGTCTCTTCTCTTATTGGTACGACTAGATCCAGCTGATGTTTGATGTCTCTTCTCTTATTGGTACGATGGGGATTTTCTCAAGGGGCGGGAACATCAAGGGGTGAATATCGGGCGTCATCTGATTTGGGTTACTCGAAATAAACGAAAAACACACTGACCAACAGGGTGATGTGCTAAGTAATCACAAACTTACAGTCAGGACACACGTACAGTGAGTGAACACTTACAGTGGACACACGTACAGTCAAGACGCAAGTACAGTCAGTACACACGTACAGTCGGGACACGTACAGTCAGAAAACAAGCACAAACAGGACACACGTACAGTCAGAACACATGTACAGTCAGAACACATGTACAGTCAGGACACACGTAAAGCCAGAACACGAGTACAGTTAGGACACACGTACAGTCAGGACACATGTACATTCAGGACACAGGTAAAGTAAGGACACATGTATAGTTAGGACACAACAACAGTCAGGACACGTACAAACAAGACACACGTACATTCAGGACACACGTAAAGCCAGAACACACGTACAGTTAGGACACACGTACAGTCAGGACACATGAACAGTCAGAACACACGTACAGTCAGGACACAACTACAGTCAGGACACAACTACAGTCAGGACACAACTACAGTCAGGACACACGTACAGTAGTGACACATGTACATTCAGGACACACGTAAAGTAAGGACACATGTACAGTCAGGACACAACTACAGTCAGGACACACGTACAGTCAGGGCGCACGTACAGTTAGCACGTACAAAATCTATTAAATTTAATGCTCAAATCTTTTCAAGCAAAAATCCAAGATAGCTTCTCAATGCTTTGTTTTGTTCATTTATGTCTTTGAGTTGCATTGATTTTTAATGAAATGACCAACATCTCGCCGCAAACAGACGATAGAGTTGTGTTGTTTTTGGGCTGCGAGTATTCCATTATAAAATAATGGCCGCCGTCTTGGATCGTTCTATTAAAATGACAATAGAAAATCATTGATTTTATTTCTGGTCAAGACATTAGAACGTAAGTACCGCCTTAACGAAGAAGGACCCACATCTCGCCGTATCGTGATAGCATTGAAACTATACGTCTAGACAGAGGTCTAGACACTGTCAGGAAACATCTCTTTCTAACAACCCCTTCCCGACCCCAATCTCTCACCTTCTTTCTCATTCTCTCTCTCATTTGTGTCCTCACCCACTCTCGATAATACTTCGTCTCTCTCATTCACTCTCTGTGGTTAGCTCTAGCTCTCTCTCTCTCTCTCTCTCTTATTCTTTCTCTTTCCTCTAAATTTCTCTAAATTCTCTCACACTCGATATCTCACTCCTTCTCTCACGCCTTCTCTCTTAACTTACTCTCTTTAATTTCTGGCACACTCACTATATATAATATTATCACTCTTAATCGCTCTCTCTAACTAACTCTCTCTATTCATCTCTCTTAATCTCTTTCGAACTAAATCTATATCTCCTTCTCTCTTAATCTTTCATTAACTCACTCTCTTTCCATCTCTTTTGATCTCTTTCTAACTAACTCTCTCACCCCCTCTCTCTTAATATATCTCTAACTCACTCTCTCTCACCATATCTGTTAATCTCTCTCATACTAACTTTCTCTCACTCTCTCTAAGTCTCTCTCTAGCTAACTCTCTCTCCATCGCTCTTAATATCTCTCTTACCTAACTCTTTCTCTCTCCGTCTCTCTTAACATCTCTCTAACTCTCTCTTTCGCTCTTTCTAAATCTCTCTCTACCTCACTCTCTCTTAATCCATCTCTAACTCATCATCTCTTAATCTCTCTCTAACTAACTCTATCTCCTTCTTTATAAATCTCTCTGAAACTAACTCTCTCCCCATCACTCTTAATCCCTCTCTAACTAACTCTCTTTCTCCATCTCTCTCCACCTTTTTTAACATCCCTCTAACTAACTCTATCTCCCTCTCTCTAAATCTCTACTCTCTATTTATCTCTCTCTCTTAATCTCTCTGTAACTCCCTCTCTCTTAATATCTCTCTAACTAACTCTCTCTCCATCTCCTTGAATCTCTCTTTAACTAACTCTCTCTCCCTCTCTCTAAATCTCTACTCTCTCTCTAACTCTCTCTCTTAATATCTCTCTAACTCCCTCTCTATTAATCTATCTCTAACTCTCTCTCCTTCACTCTTAATATTTCATTAACTCACTCTCTCTCCTTCTCTCTTGATCTCTTTTTAACTAACTCTCTCACTCCCTCTCTCTTAATATATCTCTAACTCACTCTCTCTCACTCTCTCTAAGTCTCTCTATAACTAACTCTCTCTCCATCTCTCTTAATCTCTCTCTTACTAACTCTCTCTCACTCTCTCTAAGTCTCTCTATAACTAACTCTCTCTCCATCTCTCTTAATCTCTCTCTTACCTAACTCTATCTCTCTCCGTCTCTCTTAACATCTCTCTAACTCTCTCTCTCCCTCTTTATAAATCTCTCTTTAACTAACTCTCTCTCCCTCTCTCTATCTCTGTCTCTAACTCTCTCTCCCTCTCTCTATCTCTTTCTCTAACTCGCTCTCTCTCCCTCTCTCTTAATCTCTCTCTAACTTACTCTCTCTCCCTCTCTATTTATCTCTGTCTAACTAACTCTCTCTCTCCCTCTTTATAAATCTCTCTGCAACTAACTCTCTCTCTCCATCTCTCTTTATCTCTCTCTAACTAACTCTCTCTCTCCATCACTCTTAACATCCCTCAAACTAACTCTCTCTCCCTCTCTTAATCTCTCTTAACTCACTCTCTCTTAATCTCTCTCTAACAGACTCTCTCTTTTTCTCCCGCTCTCTTGATCTCTCTCTTACTAACTCTCTCCCTCTCTCTTAATCTTTCTCTTACTCTCTCCCTCTCTCTTAATCTCTCCCTAACTAACTCTCTCTCTCAATCTCATAATCTTTCTGTAACTCTCTCTCTCCCTCTCTTATAATCTCTCTCTAACTAACTCTCTCTCTCTCCCTTTCTCATAATCTCTCTCTAACTAACTCGCTCTCTCCCTCTCTCTTACTCTTTTTCTCGGTTCCCCTCTCCCTCTATTTCTTTCTAAATGTCTTTCACACTCTTATCCTCTCTTTTACTCTCACAATCTGTCTTTTTACATCTCACTTTTTACATCTTACCCTCTCTCTCTCTCTTTCTTTCTCATTGTCTCAATAAATGTATCTTTTACTCTCTGACTATGTCTCATTTCATATCACATTTTTTCACTGTGTCTAACTCAGTCTCAAGTTAACACTCTCTCTCTCTCTCTCTCTCTCTCTCAAGTGAACGCTCTCACTCTCTCTCTCTCTCAAAAAGGTAAAATCCTTCATTCTCTACCTAAATTCTCTCTCTCTCCCTGTCTCTCTCTCTTTCAGTGACAAAAAAACTCATGTTCACTTGTCAGTGTGTTCATTTGTCTGTGTGTTCAGTTGTCATGTGTCCTGTGGTCAATCGTAGTCCAGTTTCTTTAAAGTATGAACTAAAACTTGTTGCCTCCTTTTTTCACACGTCAACAAATTATTAAAATTTAAACACGTATGTAGGACACCGTGCGTCATCTGGTAACTGCAAATAGAAGTCATTCTAGTGCAGTGGTTCTTATCCATGGGTTTGATCGAGTCCTAGGTAATCGGAGAGTCAATCTCAGGGGTTCGGCGGAGGTCCCGCAAAAATCAGAAGAAAAAAAGATTTTATTTTTCCTATTAGGAAGGGTTAAGTGAATGCGCATATGAAACTTGTTGGGTTCGAAACCTCCAAAAAAGTTAAGAATCACTGTTCTAGTGGGCTCCTTAATTGTAATTACCACGGCGCCTAGGTGTCCCATTGTTTGGCAACTGAACGGGTGATTTTATTTTAATAATAAATGTGCAGACGCAAATAAGACGTTCAAATTTAATTAAGGTCATCCTGACCCAACATCCATTTCAAAAGCGTATTTAATTCCATGACAAAACTCGCACCTAACATAGCGACGTTGTTTGGACGTGAAGATCTGATCTTGTGAAGAGAACAAAAATAAACCAAACATGAACACTATCTTGTGCTGGCTGATCTTGGGGGCTGTCATTTCAACAGGTATGTCACAAACAGGGAACTGTCATACTGCATGCGCCCATAAGTTTATTAAGGCAATATAATAAATGAGATGCGCCACAATGACAGGGACTCTTAAGTTAACGCGCTCTATTATTGTTTTTGTATTTTTTCATCCGCGAAAATCGACTAAGACCATCGCGTCATCCGGTTAAGAGGTTGGGTTCGGTGAGCTCATAGGTGGCTTACCAGATCGATCCTTGCTTTGAATAATCTCTGTCACCACGTGCACCGAAAATTTGCTGCAGTCGTTGCTCTAATTTTTCTCTTTCGGTCTAGCATTCGTGTCTTATCTGTGGCTATCCAACTGACTTCACAAGATTTAGCCACCTTCTTGACAGCTGCTTTCCACCTGACTCTGTCCTTTGCTGTCTGTACCCATTTAGTAAGATTATTGCTGAGGCCTTTAGTACCGCTTTCAGTTAGTCTTTTTAACGCTTTTTTGACTTCATTGGGATCCATTTACAATTGTAAGCTCTCCGAAGAACCTCTGTTTTGAGAGCCTGCAGTCTTCCATTACGGGCTACGTGTCCCATTTAACGGAGTTGTGACTGGACTAGTGTAGGGAAGGGACTAGGTAGGTTCGCTCTGGAAAGGACCTCTGTGTCAGGAGCATTGTCTTACCACCTGAAGCCGAGAAGTTTCCTGGGGTAGGTTGTGTAAAAATGGTTCAGTTTCTTAGCGTGACGCTGGTAGACTGTCCACTTTCAATCCGCAATGACGATATGTCTGATGCGCTATAGACCTTGATCTTCGTTTCTCGTCTAATAACTCTCCTGTCCTCAACAGTGCTGTGGAGAGATCAACTTGTCCCCTCCTATTTACGTGTTCACTACTATCAATCTATCCCCATCTCTCAACATATCCCCACTATCAACATGTTCCCTTCTATCAAAATATCCATTCATATCAATGTTTTTTCTCCAATTAACATATTCCATATTATCAAATTTCTCCATCATATCAACTTTTCCCCTTCTACCCTCTTATCAACTTGTCCACTTCTTGTCATCTTTTATCAACGTGTCCCCTCTATCAACATGTTCCTTCCTATGAACTTGTCCCTACTATCTGCTTGTCCCATACCATCAACTTTTCCTCTTCTATTAATTTTACTCCTCTTGCCAACTGGTCCCGTATTATATTGTCCCCTCCAATCAACATTTCCCCTCCAATTATCTTGTTCTCTCCTATCTACCTGTTTCATTCTATCAACTGGTTTCCTCCTTTCAACTTTTTCTCTTCTATCAACCTGACTCCTTCTATCAACATTTCCCCTTCTATCACTTTATCATTTCCCGTCAACTTGTCTCCTCCTATGAACTTGTACCTTCCATCAATCAATCATTCATATCAAGTTTTCCCCTCCTATCAACCTAAAACGTTACCCAAAACCTGTAAATTTGCCAAGTCACTAGTTCGTCCAATTTTGCCTTATCCCTGAAGCCCTTTCACTGTTTCAAAGCACTGATGCACTGTCACTTTTCCAATTAACATCTGTCCTGTCATTTTACCCAGTCACTGATGTATAGTCATTTCCCAGTCACTTGTGCCTTGACACTTTGTCAAGTAACTGATGTCCTGTAACTTTTCCCAGTAATTGATGTCTGCCTATTTGCTTAGTCATTAATGCACTCCCATTTTCCCCAGTCAGTGATGCTCTGTCACTTTGCCCAGAAACTGACGCCCTGATTCAAGTAACTGATGTCCTGTAACTTTTCCCAGTAATTGATGTCTGCCTATTTGCTTAGTCATTAATGCACTCCCATTTTCCCCAGTCAGTGATGCTCTGTCACTTTGCCCAGAAACTGACGCCCTGACATTCCGCCTATTCACTGATGCTCTGTCACTTTGATCAGAAACTGACGCCCTGACATTCCGCCTATTCACTGATGCTCTGTAACTTTGCCCAGAAACTGATTCCCTGACATTCCGCCTATTCACTGATGCTCTGTCACTTTGCCCAGAAACTGACGCCCTGACACTTCGCCTATTCACTAATGCTCTTTCACTTTTTGCAATCACTAATACCCTGTCACTAATGCCCTTTAATGTTGCACAAACACTGATGACGTGTCATTTAGGCCAGTCACTATTGCCGTCCCATTTAGCCACGTCACTGATGCCCTTTAATTTTACACAGACACTGATGACGTGTCACTTCGACAAGACAATGATGCCATGTCATTTAGCCCAGTCACTTATGCCCTTTAATGTTACACATTCATTGATGACGTGTCATTTNCCAGTCACTATTGCCGTCCCATTTAGCCACGTCACTGATGCCCTTTAATTTTACACAGACACTGATGACGTGTCACTTCGACAAGACAATGATGCCATGTCATTTAGCCCAGTCACTTATGCCCTTTAATGTTACACATTCATTGATGACGTGTCATTTCGCCAAGACACTGATGCCATGCCATTTAACCCAGTCACTGATGTCATTTAATTTTACACAATCACTGATGACTTGTCATTTAGGCAAGTCACTAATTCCATCCTATATAGCCCAGTCTCTGATGCCATTTAATTTTACCCAGTCACTGATGTTCTTTAATTTTACACAGATACTGATGACGTGTCAATTCGCCAAGACACTGATGTCATGTCATTTAGCCCATTCACTGATGCTCTTTAATGTTACACAGACACTGATGACGTGTCATTTCGACAAGACACTGATGCCATGTCATTTAGCCCAGTAACTTATGCCCTTTAATTATGCAGAAAAACTGCTGACGTGTCACTTCGAAAAGACACTGATGTCGGTTCATTTAGTCCAGTCACATATTCCCTTTAATGTTAAACATTCATTGATCAGTGTCACTTCGCAAGACACTGATGCCATTCCTTTAGCACAGTCTCTTATGCACTTTAATGTTACACATTCATTGATGACGTGTCACTTTGCCACGACACTGATGCCATGTCGTTTAGCCCAGTGACTTATGCACTTTAATGATGCAGAGATACTTATGATGTGTCACTTCGCCAAGACACTGATGTCATGTGATTTAGCCCAGTCACTTATGCCCTTTACTGATACAGAGACACTGATGAAGTGTCACTTCAACAAGACACTGATGCCATGTCATTTAGAACAGTCAATTTTTCCTTTTAATGTTAGACATTCATTTATGAAGCGTCACTTCGCCACGACACTGATGCAATGTCATTTAGCCCAGTCAATTTTGCCTTTTATTGTTACACATTGATTTATGAAGCGTCACTTCAAGACACCGATGCCATATCATTTAGCCCAATAACTTATGCCATTTAATGATGCAGAGAAACTTATGACATGTCACTTTGCCAAGACACTGATGCCACATCATTTAGCCCAGTCACTTATGCCCTTTACTGATGCAGAGACACTGATGACATGTCACTTGGACAAGACACTGATGCCATGTCATTTTGCCCAGTCACATATGTCCTTTAATGTTACACATTTATTGATTACGTTTCTCTTCCCCAAGACACTAATGTCATGTTATTTAGCCCAGTAACTTATGCCCTTTAATTTTACACAGACACTGATGACGTGTAATTTTGACAAGTTGATGTTTCCCTGTCATTTATCACAGTAACTGATGCCCATTAATGTTACACAGACACTGCTGACTTGTCATTTAGGCCAGTCACTAATGCCGTCCCATTTAGCCCACTCTCTGATGGCATTTAATTTTACCCAGTCACTGATGTTCTTTAATTTTCACAGATACTGATGACGTGTCACTTTGCCAAGACACTGATGTCATGTCATTTAGCCCATTCACTTATTCCCTTTAATGTTTCACATTCTTTGATGACATGTCAATTTGACAAGACACTGATGACATGTCATTTAGATCAGTCACGTATGCACTTTATGTTACACATTAATTAATGGCGTGTCACCTCGCCACGACACTGATGCCATGTCATTTAGCCCAGTCAATTATGCCCTTTATTGTTACACATTCATTGATGACGTGTTACTTCGCCAAGACACTGATGCCATGTTTTTAGCCCAGTCACTTATCCCCTTTAATGTTAGACATTCATTAATGTCATGTCACTTCGCAAAGACACTGATGCCAAGTCATTTAGACCTGTCACTTATGTCCTTTATTTTTAAACATTCATTGATGACGTGTCACTTCACCAAGACACTGATGCATTGTTATTTTGCCTAGTCACCTATGCCCTTTAATGTTACACAGATACTGATGACTTGTCACTTCAACAAGACACTGATGCCATTTAATTTAGCACAGTCACATATGTCATTTAATGATGCAGAGACTCTGATTACTTGTTACTTTGACAAGACACTGATGCCATGTCATTTAGCCCAGTCACCTATGTCCTTTATCGTTACAATTCATTGATGACGTGTCACTTCGCCAAGACACTGATGTCATGTCATTTAGCACAGTTACCTATGCCCTATAATGTTGACACTGATGACGTGTCATTTACTCTCCTTTTAACTTGTCCCCTCCAATCAACTTGTTCCCTCAAATCAAATTCTCCACTTCAAACAACGACTTCCCTTCAATCAACTTGTCCCATCCTAAACACTTGTTCCATCCTATCAACTTATCCCATTCAATCTACTTTCTTTCCAGCAACTTCTCACTATTATTTCACGTCTTCACGACAGTCTTCATTTCATTTTTAATAAACTTTTTCTGTCGAATTAACTTGTATCCTCTTATAATTGTGTCTCCTCTTATCAGCATTTCCCTTCAATCAACATTTCCCCACCTATCAACTTGTCTCCTACTATCAACTTGTTCCCTACTATCATTTTGTCCCCTACTATCAATTTCTTCCTTCCTATCAATTTGTATCCTCCTATGAACTTGTGCCCTCTTATCAAAGTAATTCATTACTATCAACTTGTTCCCTCTTATCAACCTCACCCTTCCTTGAACTTGTCCCATCCTATCAACTCTTTCATAACACTTCATATCTTTTTCCCACTATCTCATTACCGCTTTAACACTATTATGATTGCTCTGTCTCACTTGTCGTAACTTGTCATTCTCCGATTCTCCCTCTATACCCTCTTTCAACGTCTCTCAAACTTTCTCTCAAATTATATCTCAAACTCCCTCCTTACCGCTTTAACACTATTATGATTGCTCTGTCTCACTTGTCGTAACTTGTCATTCTCCGATTCTCCCTCTATACCCTCTTTCAACGTCTCTCAAACTTTCTCTCAAATTATATCTCAAACTCCCTCCCAACCTCTGCTTTAACCTCTGTCTCTCTCTTACATCTCTCTCTCAAACTCTATCTCTCTCAACCTCTAACTTAACCTTTCTCTCAACCTCACTCTCTAAACCTCTTTTTAAACGTCTCACTCAACCTCATTCTCTCAACCTCTCTTACAAACTTTCCCTCAAAATCTCTCTCAACCACTCTTTCAAATTCGCTCTCTCAACATCTCTCAACATCTCTCAATACCTCTTTAACACTGTCATGATTGCTCTGTCTCACTTGTCATTCTCAAATTCTCCCTCTACAAAATCTCTCTCAACCTGTCTCTCAACCCATCTCTCAAACTCTATCTCAACATCTCTCTCATCCTTTCTATGAAACTCTCTCTTCATTAACCTCTCTTTCAAGCTCTCTCTCAACCCCTTTATCTACATCACTCTCTCAATCTCTCTCTTTTCCCCGCTTCTAAACTGTTTCCCTCCTAACAACGTGGTCCTCCTATCAATGTGTCTCCTTCTATCAAATTGTCGTCACCTATTAACTTGTCCCCTCCTCATTCAACAGTTTTAAAAAATAATGAACACCTTAATGAAAGTGTCATGTCCTATATTTTAACTGGCTGATGCATACTAAGACGTCTCTACCTAGTCATTGTACCTCTTGTTCTTTTACCAGTCACATTAACACATGCCATTTACCCAGCCGCTGTGTTCCATGTAAGATTAGAGTGTCACTGTATACCCTGCCATTGTATTTCAATTAGTTTGTCCAAATCCTTTGACATAGTCACTTTCTTCTATGTCATGTTTACATGTCACTCTATCCCAAGTCATTTTACCCAATTATTATCCATCTCTCTATGCCAAGCTAGTTTTTTTTCACTATTTATTGCGTCTGCAGTCAATTTACCCAGTTAATCTGTCTCATGTCATTTTGACTAATTAATGTATCCACCTATATCTTTGTGAGTCAAAATTATTACGTTATCAATTTGCTGTGTCCCCTGTAATTTCTAAAAGTAACTGTCCGGTGTCATTTTTACCTTTTTATGGTATCAATGGCAATTTTATCTAGCAATTTTGCCAAGCCATTTTGCCAGGTCCTTTTGCCAAATCATTTTGCCCAGTCACTGATGCACTGTCATTTTGCCCAGTTACTGATGGCCCGTCATTTTTTACGTCATAGTTGGCAATTTTATCTAGCAATTTTGCCAAGCCATTTTGCCAGGTCCTTTTGCCAAATCATTTTGCCCAGTCACTGATGCACTGTCATTTTGCCCAGTTACTGATGGCCCGTCATTTTTTACGTCATAGATGTCCTGTCACTTTGCCCAATGACTGATGCCATGTAACTTTGCCTAGTCACTGATGCCATTTCACGTTGCCCATTTACTGATGCCGTGGCACTTTCCTCAGTCACTAATGCTCTGTCATTTTCCCAAACTGATAGCCTGTCACTTTGACCAATAACTGATGCCCTGTAAATTTGCACTGTCACTGATGCCCTGTAAATTTGTCCAATCACTGATATACTTCCATTTTTCCCTGTCAATTATGCCCTGTCACAGATTGCTTGTCAATTTTCCCACTCACTGATGCCCTGTCATTTTACCCAGTCATTGATGCCCTGCTACTTTGTTTAATCACTGATGGCCTCTCTTTTTTGCCCTGTCAATTCACCCAATCACTGATGCTCCGTCATTTTTACGTCATTGATGTCCTGTAAATTTGCACTGTCACTGATGCTCTGTCAATTTGTCCAATCACTGATATACTTTCATTTTGTCCTGTCACTGATGCCCTGTCAATTTGCCCAGTCACATATTGCTTTTCAATTTTCCCACTCACTGATGCCATGTAATTTTCCCAGTCACTGATGCCCTGTAATTTTACCCAGTCATTGATGCCCTGTTACTTTGTCCAGTCACTGATGGCCTCTCATTTTTCCCTGTTATTACACCCAATCACTGATGTCCCGTCATTTTTACGTCATTGATGTCCTGTAAATTTGCCCAGTCACTGATGCCCTGTGAATTGTCCTCGTCACTGATGCCCTGTAAATGGGCCCAGTCACTGATGCCCTGTCATTTAACAGATTATCTGTATCTCCTTTGATTTAACTGTTTCTTTCTTCACGTCACTTTAACCAGTGCTGTATCTCTTGAAATGTTAGCTTATCTCTGTATTCTTTACGATATCAGTCTGTCACTGCATTCATGTTATAACTTGTACAATTCCATTTTTCCACTTCATTTTGTAGGCCTGGGCATTGTTATGCTGGAACCAGATAAAGTGAATGATGTGGTCCGACTTCAAGAAGCCACGTAAGTGAACTAAACATTATCTTCCATTCCCACTTTTATATCGTAATGCTAACATTATAGACAACACTATTTAAATAAGTTTACACTCTGGTCATATCCATCTAGTATATTATAATTTTTTTATTTCTTTCTCAATTTGCCCAAAGTTTAAATTTAGCTGAAGTTGAAATTTCGGAAACATTTAGTAATGTAAATTGCATATATTTTCCATTAAAAAAAAACAACTTCTGGATCTTTTTTATTAAAACAATAGTGTGGCCGAAACTAAGTAGAAAATCGACCTTCGTAAAAATAAAACCTATTTGAAATTCAATTTTTATAATCTCAAAAATGGAAAGATATTCTTACGCACTGACTTATATTGGAGAAATTAATCTCCTATTTTAATGTTAATTGGCTCGTTGTAAGCAGTGCCTAACAAAGGACGATACCATAGAATCAACAATATTAAAGATACGACACCCAAAGCAGTCTCTAGTTACAATTAATACGATTTATTAAGTCTTAAGATAATTACAAAAGAAAAGAAAATATAATGACAATCTTCAACTTACAGTATGGTAGATCTTGTACCGGTACACAGTTAATACAAATAAACAAGGAATAATACACGCCTCGTAAAGTTAATAATATATATCTGAATCTCCGTCCCTCCGTCCGTGCCTGTCAATCCCTTATATAGGTCGCGTAAGCCCTGCATTCCAGAAAACTTATAACGTTTCTAGAACAATCACATTTATTCTACAAAATACTACTTGGAACAGATTAATTATTTTTAGTAGCTGGCGGCATAAACACGAATAGATCAAAGGACTAAGCCACACCCCTCTGTGAACACAGCGTCTCTTGGGGGTCAATCTGAGGGCACGCACGAGAAAAATTATGTAAACAAGCTCTCTATAACAATATAGACACGTTTTCATCAAGATGGCGGTTGCCTTGGAAGTTTTAATTACGGCTTTAGTAAACTCGCGATTTAAAATGTATCTTGTGTATATTTTGCTTGTGGTGTGACTGCTTACATTTACGGTTAGCGCGCAAAATATAATTACCGATAAATGCAGACATTTTATTTTTAATGTTACGCAACTGCTTTTGTTGAGTATTTTTTTTTACGTTTCGGAAAATGAAATCATCTCAATTTAAATTTGTTGTAAGAGATACTTTCTTAAAAAGTGGTTGGGACATTATTGAACAACTGGTCATCCCCTACAATCAGACTCTCACTTCTCTGTTGGATACATATGACCCAGCGTCAAATACGTTTGTTCACTACCACGGTTCAGAAAACCACGTTTGTTAAAGGTCTAGCTGAAAACCCATGGAGAAGAAGTGGTCGTGAAGTGGTCGTGAAGTGTTCGTGAAGTGGTCGTGAAGTGGTCGTTAAGTGGTCGTGACATGGTCGTGAAGTGGTCGTGAAGTGGTCGTGAAGTGGTCGTGACGTGGTCGTGAAGTGGTTGTGAAGTGGCCTTGAAGTGGTCGTGAGGTGGTCGTGAAGTGTTCGTGAAGTGGTTGTGAAGTGGTCGTGAAGTGGTCGTGAAGTGGTCGTAAAGTGGTCGTGAAGTGGTCGTGAAGTGGTCGTGAAGTGGTCAGGAAGAAGACAAACAATCGTTTCAGAAAGAAATGTAAATGTATGCGCAACAAATCCTGCATACCAAGTTTGAGCATATTCAGTCACTGAGTAAGACAGCAGGTACTGACTCTTGCAAGATGTTCTCTGTGGTGAATGGCGTTCTCGTGAAGAAATCAGGACCCCTTGTTTTGCCTGATATGAGAAGCGAACACGCTGCAGTTAAACTGAGCAAGTTCTTCACTGACAAAATTGAACAAAATCAGAAAGAGCTTTTGGGAATGTTGTGATTTGTCTGCAGTGGAGAATGTTTTGAAGGCACCCATATGGAGGAAGTCTTTCCCATGAACATTTAAAAAATATTATCATGATATATAACTCTGGATCTTCTATTGTTGACCCCATCCCTACCAAGATTGTTTTGGACTTTCTGGATGTCTTGCTTCCTGTATTGCTAAACTATCGTGAATATCAGCCTTCAGACTGCCACAGTCCCACCTGTCTTCAAGGCAGCGTTCATTAAGCCTCTGCTTAAAAAATGTGGTGAAGGCCCAAATGACTGCAATAATTTTCGCCCGTTCTCCAATCTGCTCTTTGTATCTCAGATTCTTGAGAGAGTTGTGTCACAACAGCTTGTGCAGCTTCTAATCACTTATGACTTGCTTGATAAGTTTAAATCTGCATATTGACATGGACACAACTGTGAGAAAGCACTGCTCCGTGTCATGAATGACTTTCTATGGTGTGCTGACCACGGCGATCTGACACTATTGGTCCATTGGGACCTCAGTGCCATTTTTGATGTGATTGACCATGAGCTTTTTCTGTTAAGACATCTGAATGAGGCGGTCATATCTTAAACCGCACTACGCTGGTTTTCTTCTTATCTGACAGGACTCAGCGTGTGGTAGTTAATTAAGAATCTTCCATGGACACTTCCTCTACCTGTGGACTGCCACAGAGCATAGTTTTAGAACCTATTCTGTTTTCCATGTACATGTATCCCTTTGAATGTGCAGCTGCTGTTTAGGCTGTCAAGGACGGCATTTTTATGTTGAAATATTACGTTAAGAAATGGCGTCAGCGGGCCGTCGAGCTTGCGCTCTTTATGCCCTCCCAAAACACCCTCCCCAACCCGGTATCGGGCCGCGGAGCGGCTCGTCGGCGATGTCTCTTTGTCAGGACAGCACCCACCCTAGTCTGCTCGACCAGGTCTCCGCCGGGGGCTGTCCTAAACCAAAGACACCCGGTCGGTCCAACACTATGTTATTTCGCACAGGGCACACGATCGACTTTCTCAGGAGTCGGAATGGAAAATTGTACGTCCTAATATCTTCCCCTACCCATCCCAGAGAAGCGTTAGATGCCCTATAAGAGAAATTCTACAGTGGGTTTCTAAAACGCAACTAATTCGCGATGCAGCTGGGATGAAACGGTTGCCTTGGAGCAGCTTCTCAGGGCTGCGTAGTAAGAATCATCGGCCAGAGGTAACCACCTTCGCCTCTCGCCTCATATGCATTAACGGCAACTTGTAATCATGATCCCTACCCTGTCACTGCCTATTGTTCCAGTTGGGAAATATAACAACTGGCAGCCCTATAGGAGCTGTTTTATGTACGGCAGGTACTGAGCACATCCCTTGTCTGGCCACGCAGGATGTGCCCAGTGGTTGTGTTTCCCCGGTAACGTCGAGGGTGTCGATGGCCGACGCCTCCTAATCGACAAGCCACCACAGACTTGCAAGCCACAACAGACTTGCCAACCGGGGACCAGGAACGTATGGGGAAATCATGGATGGCATCAACCAGACTTAAATTAAATGACGATAAAAGAGAGGCAATTACATGTGGCTCTGACGCAATTCTTCGGAAGGTTGCAATCACATCAATAAAAGTTGATTCTTCTGAGATCCCCTTGTCCTACACTTTCAGGGATCTTAGCTAACATTATTTCTGGGGTCCGGGGTTGTTTATGTCGTCTGCGCGCAACAGGTTCAGTTGCGTCCTAAATTTAATAAGAGAACAGCCCCCGTTGCATCAGGCACTTTAATACAATCAAGATTAGATTACTGTAACAGTTGTTTGTGGGGTTTACCTCAAAACAAGGTTCAGAAACTCTACAAGGTACAAATTACTGCAGCACCCATTGTATAACAGATTAATGAAATCTGACCCATCTTCCGATTAATTAGATATCTAGATTGCCATCAAGTAAGTGAGCGCATTAACCACAAACTACAGCTTTATAGAAGGCACTGCACTTGAATATCTTAAAGACCTGATTTCTATACAAGTATCCTTTAAAGAACCTGCGCTCTTCAACACAGTCTTTGCAGAAAGTTCCCAATGTGGATGAACACAGAAATAAGTCATACAAATTGCGCTTTCTTGAAGCTATAGCGCCAAAATTATGGAAAACTCTCCTCAATCTTTGAGGGAAAATAAAAATGGTAAAAAAAAATCATTTAAGAAATATTTAAGACTTTTTTATATTTTAAATAGATTTTAGAACATCGGAGTGCTGTGAGCATGCTAAGCATTTATTTATCAAATCAATCAACATTAATGTAGCTAATAGTAGTGAAATAAAAAGTGCGCAGTGACGTATCATGGAGGGAAGGGTTGTAGTAAAAATAAGGATTCTTAAATATGCATTGGTTGAGTTCATGTTTTGTCAAGTAATTTTAGTAGATTGGAAGTTCACGCATTGCTGTCACCAATGTTTGGTGCGCTATAACTAGTAGATTGGAAGTTCACGAATTGCTGTCACCAACGGTTGGTGTGTGTTAAGAACTTGGATGTATAGTGTGATTACGTGTTGTTCGGAGAGTATTTGGGTAGATGTTGTTATTAAAATTATGTTTGATATTTTTATGAAGTATTGCTTGAAAGGGAAATGAAGTATTAGTGCAGTGGTTTTTCTTAGGATAATGGCATTTGAGATCTAATGAATAAAGATTTTGTATTTTATTATTAATAATCTATGTTTTGTGAAGTGAATGAATAAAAACCCTAGACAGAACGAAGCAAAAAAAACGTTTAAGTAAGACCGGGTTCGTAAAATTTGGGAGGTTCGTCCAGGATTGGGTTCCTTTATCATGCCGAGCCTCCTTGTTGATATATATGTGTGCTGCTGGTCCAGTGTCCCGCTGGGTTTGTATCCTGTTGCCCCGCATCCCGCTTGATAGGATTTTACGTTGTCCGGTATCCTGCCGTGTCTGCATGCTGCTGTAGCTAAGTGCTGCTGGTCCTGAATCCTGTTGAGCCTGCATCCTCCAATCATTGCATTCTTCTGTGCTGTTACCCGGTTTGACGGCAAACCGCTGTCTGGCCTGTGTTCTGCAGGGCTCGTATCCCAATGGGCCTGTATCCTGAGATCGCTGCATGCCGCTGTGCTATTCTCTGGTTTGACAGTAACCCTCTGCCTGGCCTGTATCCTGCTGGTTCCGAATTCCACTGGGCCTACATCCTGCGTTCCCTGCATCCTGCTGTGCTGTTCCCCAGTTTGAAGGTAAACCGCTGCCTAGCACATACACAGCGGGGCCCGTATTATGTTGTGACTGCATCCTAAAGTTACTGTTTCCTGCTGTGCACTGTGCTGTACCCCTATTTTACAGTGTATCGCTGTCCGTTCAACACATTAGTGACAAGACCAAGACCGGTAGTCCAAAGATCCTTGAGGGACAAGATAAAGACTTAAGTTACTTATTTTATGTGTGTTTCCTTTATAGTTAGGTAAGATTTTGTCTCTTTACATGGATATCTATAAATATTATTTTTGTTTTACATAACTTATATTTAGACTGGGTGATTTTTTTCTTTTTTTCTAACCTTGGTTGTTACATTCATTTATATAAAACATGGAAACAAGGAGTGCAAAAAAAATTGATCCTAGAACTAAGGGAAGAGGGAGAAGACCTGGGTTATAAAGAGGAAGCTCTGATTAGGTGGGTGGGTTGTAAACTGATAGAAAAAGAGAGGGTAGTAAGGGAGGAGAGGGATAAAGAACGAGAAAGACAAGATAGGCAAGAAAAGGAGGAGATGGATAGACAAAAAGGCTTGAAAATGGGGAGAGGGATGGACAAGATAGGATAGCACGAGAGGAGAGGGATAAAGAATGAGAAAGACAAGATAGGCAAGAAAAGGAGGAGATGGATAGACAAAAAGGCTTGAAAATGGGGAGAGGGATGGACAAGATAGGATAGCACGAGAGGAGAGGGATAAAGAATGAGAAAGACAAAATAGGCTAGAAAAGGAGGAGAGGGATAGACAAGATAAAATAACGAGATATAAAAGAAAGGCTAGAACGGGAGTTAAAGCAGAGAGTCCAAGAGCTGATATTGGCTGCATGCAAAGTTCTTTCAACATCGAGATTAAGACACGTTAACTATATGAGGGAGGATGAGGACCTTGAATAGTTTATTATTCAGTTCGAGCTTCAAGCTCATGGACAGGGAATAAATCAAGCAGATTGAGTTTTACTTTTGACAGACAAATTGACTAGTCGTTTTAAATGCTTTCTGACAGACTTAAGACTGAATAATGACACTGATTTTGACAGTGTTAGAAGAAAGTTGTTTATTCATGCAGGGTTCAATGAAGACTTGTAGCGACTTAAGTACCATAACTTGTTACCAACTGACGAAGACATTCGCAGTTTTTCCGTAAGGGTAATATCCAGCTTAAAGTCCTAGGTAAGCTATGCTGGAATCCCAGAAACGTTTGAGGATTTATTGAATCTTTTGGTAGTGGATAAGATTAAGAGTACTTGTCTAAAAAAGTTTTAGGAAAGTTGAATGATGGAAGAAAACTAAGAGTAGAAGAAAATTTGCAAATCATCGATACTTATAAAAACGACACCCAACCCGGTAGCAGATTTACAAATAAACAGATAAGAGATGTTCCGTACATTGCAGCTGGCTCAACGTGTCCGGAAAGAATTTGCAAACCCAGACCTATCAAACGTCCAATTTAAAAGGGACAAACCTATCTTGGCCAGACATGAGATCGGAGTAA
Source organism: Lymnaea stagnalis (assembly GCA_964033795.1). Taxonomy (NCBI): domain Eukaryota; kingdom Metazoa; phylum Mollusca; class Gastropoda; family Lymnaeidae; genus Lymnaea; species Lymnaea stagnalis. The sequence goes on along the minus strand of CAXITT010000252.1, from coordinate 20,905 downwards.
TGCAATGTTATAGGTGCGGGGGAATAGGTCATCTCTCAACTGTTTGTCCGACCGTCCCAACAAGGCAGAGAAGGTTTAATAGAAGACAGAGTTATCGTGACGTCAAATCGCACAACCCAAATGATGGGGGTGGCAGGATATGATCGCACAACCCAAATGATAGGGTTAGCAGGATATGATCGCACAACCCAAATGATAGGGTTGGCAGGATATAATCGCTCAACCCAAATGATAGGGTTGGCAGGATATGATTAACAGTCAACAAACACAAAGAAAAACACTGTGGAGCGTGTGAAGAAACACAGAAAAATAAAATCCCTAGTTTTCCCTGCAAGGTCAATTTTTTTCATTATATAGTAGAGCACATAATTAGAAATACATCATTGAGTAGATTAAATCTGGTAGATGGTTTGTTAGACGGAAAACCAGTGAGAGTTCTTAGAGACACAGGGTGCAGCATAATCGGATAAAGAGCTAAACCAGTGAGAGTTCTTAGAGACACAGGGTGCAACATAATCGGATGTAGAGCTAAACCAGTGAGAGTTCTTAGAGACACAGGGTGCAACATAATCGGATGTAGAGCTAAACCAGTGAGAGTTCTTAGAGACACAGGGTGCAACATAATCGGATGTAGAGCTAAACCAGTGAGAGTTCTTAGAGACACAGGGTGCAACATAATCGGATGTAGAGCTAAACCAGTGAGAGTTCTTAGAGACACAGGGTGCAACATAATCGGATGTAGAGCTAAACCAGTGAGAGTTCTTAGAGACACAGGGTGCAACATAATCGGATGTAGAGCTAAACCAGTGAGAGTTCTTAGAGACACAGGGTGCAACATAATCGGATGTAGAGCTAAACCAGTGAGAGTTCTTAGAGACACAGGGTGCAACATAATCGGATGTAGAGCTAAACCAGTGAGAGTTCTTAGAGACACAGGGTGCAACATAATCGGATGTAGAGCTAAACCAGTGAGAGTTCTTAGAGACACAGGGTGCAACATAATCGGATGTAGAGCTAAACCAGTGAGAGTTCTTAGAGACACAGGGTGCAACATAATCGGATGTAGAGCTAAACCAGTGAGAGTTCTTAGAGACACAGGGTGCAACATAATCGGATGTAGAGCTAAACCAGTGAGAGTTCTTAGAGACACAGGGTGCAACATAATCGGATGTAGAGCTAAACCAGTGAGAGTTCTTAGAGACACACGTTGCAACATAATCGGATGTAGAGCTAAACCAGTGAGAGTTCTTAGAGACACAGGGTGCAACATAATCGGATGTAGAGCTAATCCAGTGAGGGTTCTTAGAGACACAGGGAGCAACATAATTGGATGTAGAGCTAAACCAGTGAGAATTCTTAGAGACACAGGGTGCAACATAATCGGATGTAGAGCTAAACCAGTGAGAGTTCTTAGAGACACAGGGTGCAACATAATCGGATGTAGAGCTAAACAAGTGAGAGTTCTTAGAGACACAGGGTGCAGCATAATCGGATGTAGAGCTAAACCAGTGAGGGTTCTTAGAGACACAGGGTGCAACATAATAGGATGTAGAGCTAAACCAGTGAGGTTCTTAGAGACACAGGGTGAAACATAATCGGATGTAGAGCTAAACCAATGAGAGTTCTTTGAGACACAGGGTGCAACATAATCTGATGTAGAGCTAAACCAGTGAGAATTCTTAGAGACATAGGGTGCAGCATAATCGGATGTAGAGCTAAACAAGTGAGAGTTCTAAGAGACACATGGTGCAGCATAATCGGATGTAGAGCTAAACAAGTGAGAGTTCTTAGAGACACAGGGCGAAACATAATCGGATGTAAGGCTAAACCAGTGAGAATTCTTATCGACACAGGGTGCAGCATAATCGGATATAGAGCTAAACACGTGCGAATTCTAAGAGACACATGGTGCAACATAATTGGATGTAGAGCTAAACAAGTGAGAGATCTTAGAGACACATGGTGCAACATAATCGGATGTAGAGCTAAACCAGTGAGAGTTCTTAGAGACACATGGTGCAACATAATCGGATGTAGAGCTAAACCAGTGTGAGTTTTTAGAGACACGTGGTGCAACATAATCGGATGTCGAGCTAAACCTGTGAGAGTTCTTAGAAACACAGAGTGCAGCATAATCGGATGTAGAGCTAAACCAGTGAGAGTTCTTAGAGACACATGGTGCAACATAATCGGATGAAGAGCTAAACCAGTGAGAGTTCTTAGAGACACATGGTGCAACATAATCGGATGTAGAGCTAAACCAGTGAGAGTTCTTATAGACACATGGTGCAACATAATCAGATGTAGAGATAAACCAGTGAGAGTTCTTAGAGACTCATGGTGCAACATAATCGGATGTAGAGCTAAACCAGTGAGAGTTCTTAGAGACACAGTGTGCAGTGTAATCGGATGTGGAGCTAAACCAGTGAGAGTTCTTAGAGACACATAGTGCAACATAATCGGATGTAGAGCTAAACCAGTGAGAGTTCTTATAGACACATGGTGCAACATAATCGAATGTAGAGCTAAACCTGTGAGAGTTCTTAGAGACACATGGTGCAACATAATCGGATGTAGAGATAAACCAGTGAGAGTTCTTAGAGACTCATGGTGCAACATAATCGGATGTAGAGCTAAACCAGTGAGAGTTCTTAGAGACACAGTGTGCAGCATAATCGGATGTGGAGCTAAACCAGTGAGAGTTCTTAGAGACACATAGTGCAACATAATCGGATGTAGAGCTAAACCAGTGAGAGTTCTTAGAGACACATGGTGCAACATAATTGGATGTCGAGCTAAACCAGTGAGAGTTCTTAGAGACACATGGTGCAACATAATCGGATGTCGAGCTAAACCAGTGAGAGTTCTTAGAGACACAGGGTGCAACATAATCGGATGTAGAGCTAAACCAGTGAGAGTTCTTAGAGACACATGGTGAAACATAATCGGATGTAGAGCTAAACCAGTGAGAGTTCTTAGAGACACGTGGTGCAACATAATCGGATGTCGAGCTAAACCAGTGTGAGTTCTTAGAGACACAGAGTGCAACATAATCGGATGTAGAGCTAAACCAGTGACAGTTCTTAGAGACACAGGGTGCAGCATAATCGGATGTAGAGCTAAACAATCGTGAGTTCTTAGAGACACAGGGTGCAACATAATCGGATGTAGAGCTAAACTAGTGAGTGTTCTTAGAGACACAGGGTGCAACATAATCGGATGTAGAGCTAAACTAGTGAGAGTTCTTAGAGACACAGGGTGCAGCATAATCGGATGTAGAGCTAAACCAGTGAGGGTTCTTAAAGACACATGGTGCAACATAACGGATGTAGAGCTAAACCAGTGAGAGTTCTTAGAGACACAGGGTGCAACATAATCGGATGTAGAGCTAAACCAGTGAGAGTTCTTAGAGACACAGGGTGCAACATAATCAGATGTAGAGCTAAACAAGTGAGAGTTCTTAGAGACACAAGGTGCAACATAATCGGATGTAGAGCTAAACCAGTGAGAGTTCATAGAGACACAGGGTGCAACATAATCGGATGTTGACCTAAACTAGTGAGAGTTCTTAGAGACACAGGGTGCAACATAATCGGATGTAGAACTAAACCAGTGAGAGTTCTTAGAGACAAAGAGTGCAACATTATCGGATGTAGAGCTAAACCAGTGAGAATTCTTAGAGACACAGGGTGCAACATAATCGGATGTAGAGCTAAACCAGTGAGAGTTCTTAGAGACACAGGGTGCAGCATAATCGGATGTAGAGCTAAACCTTTGAGCATTCTTAGAGACACATGTTGCAACATAATCGGATGTCGAGCTAAACTAGTGAGAGTTCTTAGAGTCACAGGGTGCAACATAATCGGATGTAGAGCTAAATCATTGAGAGTTCCTAGAGACACAGGTTGCAGCATAATCGGATGTAGAGCTAAACCAGTGTGTGTTCTTAGAGGCACAGGGTGCAGCAAAATCGGATTTAGAGCTAAACCAGTGAGGGTTCTTAGAGACACAGGGTGCAACATAATCGGATGTAGAGCTAAACGAGTGAGAGTTCTTAGAGACTCAGGGTGCAACATAATCAAATGTAGAGCTAAACCAGTGAGAGTTCTTAGAGACACAGGGTGCAACATAATCGGATGTAGAGCTAAACTAGTGAGAGTTCTTAGAGACACAGGGTGCAACATAATCGGATGTAGAACTAAACCAGTGAGAGTTCTTAGAGACAAAGAGTGCAACATTATCGGATGTAGAGCTAAACCAGTGAGAGTTCTTAGAGAAACAGGATGCAACATAATCGGATGTAGAGCTAAACCAGTGAGAGTTCTTAGAGACACAGGGTGCAGCTTAATCGGATGTAGAGCTAAACCTTTGAGCATTCTTAGAGACACATGGTGCAACATAATCGGATGTCGAGCTAAACTAGTGAGAGTTCTTAGAGACACAGGGTGCAACATAATCGGATGTAGAGCTAAACTAGTGAGAGTTCTTAGAGACACAGGGTGCAGCATAATCGGATGTAGAGCTAAACCAGTGAGAGTTCTTAGAGACACATGGTGCAACATAATCGGATGTAGAGCTAAACCAGTGAGAGTTCTTAGAGACACAGGGTACAAAATAATCGGATGTAGAGCTAAACCAGTGAGAGTTATTAGAGACACAAGGTGCAACATAATCGGATGATGAGCTAAACCAGTGAGAGTTCTTAGAGACACAGGGTTTAAAATAATCGGATGTAGATCTAAACCAGTGAGAGTTCTTAGAGACACAGGGTGCAGCATAATCAAATGTAGAGCTAAACCAGTGAGAGTTCTTAGAGACACAGGGTGCAACATAATCGATGTCGAGCTAAACCAGTGAGAGTTCTTAGAGACACAGGCTGAAACATAATCGGATGTAGAGCTAAACCAGTGAGGGTTCTTAGAGACACATGGTGCAACATAATCGAATGTAGAGCTAAACCAGTGAGAGTTCGTAGAGACACATGGTGCAACATAATCGGATGTAGAGCTAAACCAGTGAGAGTTCTTAGAGACACAGGGAGCAGCATAATCGCATGTAGAGCTAAACCAGTGAGGGTTCTTAGAGACACATGGTGCAACATAATCGGATGTAGAGCTAAAC